>VXAV01011346.1:253712-286142 GCA_013399715.1 Alectura lathami | reverse complement strand
AAAAAAAAAAAAAAAAAAAAAAAAAAAGGCAAGAACCACTTGATTTACCAAAAGAATTTGGTAAAAATCTTCTTAGCATGTGGTCACTTCTTAGCATGTGGTCACTCAGGTATGTACCTTTTACTTGTATCTCATACGCAAAAATTTTTGTGGAAAATAAGACCTAAAGATTCAAAATGGACAGTGTATTTGCTGGTCATCATTTACTGTCCAATTTCAAAAGCTTTTGTATCACAAAGGGAGAAGTAACAATGCCATGTAACTAGGGTGAACAACAGAATGCCACAAATAATGAGCAGTAAACCAGCCATGGGAAGTGGTTCTTAAAATGCAGTAGATCAAACACACATGAATTATTTGGCCAATGGCAGGCACATCAGTAGAAATAAAGATGTGATAGAAGAAAAATCCACAAACAAAGCAAAAGTACAAACTAATGTGGTAATTCACATCTACAAATGAATTTCTTGAGCTGTAAGAAAGCTACCTTACAAGAAGGAAAAAGAACAAGTTGGGAAATACAAAAATGTGATGGTTTTGTTTGAAATTTTAATTGATATATTAAACTGGATATGTAAATGATGAAAGTCCACTGTGAAAAAATAAAATAAAAACTGGAAATGGCTAAAACCAGCTTCAAGTTCATTTGCTTGGACTGCCTCTAAATTTAACCCTAGCTGTTTTTATTACATCTGAGAAACAGAATATTTTTCTAAGTTGTAAAAGAACAGTACAAGAATTGAAAGGAAAGAAAAAGGCATCAGCCATGAGCTGGCTCTGTTTTGTTTGTTCCTTTTTCCTTTTTGTCTTTGTTACATTTTCTGTTCCCAATAAAATCACCCACTTATAGCCAAATCCCTGGCTGATGGCAGAAGAGTAATTTAAATTTTTGCCTATTTTTAAAAGCCAACTTATAACCTGCAATCATTACAGTAATTGATTAAATATCACAAGCAAAGCAAAGTACCTATTTGACAGCTTCTATTCATGGTCACATACCTTCCCTGAAGACAGATAGTTATATAATTAAGCGATCCATTTCTCTGCATATATGCTATATACAAAAGAAACTGACACACAATGAATCCTGCTAAGCTTTTGTTCAACATATGAAATAGTGGATAATCACCTTTTTTATGAAAGCACTTGACCTTTAAATTGATATCCCCCCCAAAAAGATGGTAATCACTGCTCAAAGAGATATTGAATGCACTGCTGCTAATCCAGAAGATCGTTGCCCATTAGTCATTATTAGATTTTTTTGAATCTAAAGGTGAGCATTTGATTATAACAAAGAGAAAAAGCAAATACTATTTAGGCTGCTGTAAATGCCTATACTTTTGCCTTTGTAAATCACAGTGAAAATCAGAGTTATATGTCTGACTGTAACATGAATATCTTTTACAAATTTGATCCCTACTCAGGGAGCAGCTTTAAAAGCTTTGAATGACATACAGCAAGATTATCAGTGACAGAGCTTTTAAATATTATACATGTTGCCTGTATCACAAGTATTTTTCTTTGGAAGTTGATGAGTATTATATTCTTTTGTGTAACACATTGGAAATATATTTATTTTCCTCTGTTTGGGAAAAATACATGAAATATATTTAAACGCAATAGATAAACTGCACAGCCTTCTGGAAAAAAAAAAAAAAAAAAAGACATAAAAAGCTATTTTTTCCTTTTATTGCATTTTAACCATTTTCCCTGTTTGATTTACATGACATCACTAATTATATGCTGTTGTCCCCAGGGCCAGCAAGCTGGGCACGGGCCAGCATCTCGCCTGGGCAGTGTCCTGGGCTGCATGAATGTGAGCATAAATCAAGGGACAATGGCAAAAGGCATTTATCCCCCTTTGCTCAGCACTTGGTAGACCACATCCTGATACTGCACACAGTTTTGTCTTTCCCTCAATAGGACCCCTATTGGGAGAGACATCACTAAACTGGGGCAAGTTCAGCAGCAGCTGCTGAGACAGTCAGGGCCTGAGGCACTAGTTCTGCAGGGAGAGGCTGTAGGACTGGGGCTTGTTCAGCTTCAAGGGACCCAACAGCCACCCCTGGCACCCATGGGGTGCCATCAAGATGGTGGAGTCAGGTTCTGGTGGCTCTAGAACTAGCGGTTCAGATGGGATATACTGAAAAGCTTTTTACCAGTGAGGACAGCCAGGAAGTAGAGCTGATTGTCCAGGGAGTCTGCACAGTCTTCACTCCTGGAGGTTTTCAAGAGCTATTATCCTGTGATCCTGAGATCCTAAACATTATGTTTCCAGTAGCACATAGCTCTCTGCAGTGCAGGTTCCCACTGAGCTCTGTGGGAGCTGTGAGATTACTGAAACCCTCACAAAATCAAGCCATGCTTTTAGCCACTATGGATTGATCTTGCCAACCCCTGCTTCCAAAAAGCAGTCTCTTAAGTCTCTTAAGGAACTCTTAGGTACAACAATCTGATAAATATAGGTAACGTGCATTTTGTTTTAAGTCTCTAAATGCAACCACCTAATTCCAGTTTACACCAACCACTATCTTCTGTATCCCTTCAGTACATAAAGTTTCCTACACAAAATATATAAATGAGAGCAGATCAGAAACTGTATTCTAACTGTAAAAGCTTCTCTGAGCAGAAAATTGAAAAATTGAAGGGAAAAAAAAAAAAAAACACACCTTCTATGCTTTTATACTTGTTTATTTTAAGCCTTGTGAACTGCATGGCTGTTTCACAAAGGTATGTGTGACGGATTACCTATTGTTTTTTTGCACCAGAGCTTACATTTAACATTCTTGGGCTTGCAGTAAAAATAATTAAGAAATTCTTTTCATTTACAAAGACAACCTAGATAACCTTAAAGGTCTGGCCTTTATATCTGGTAATCTGACACTTCTCAAGCAGTCCCTTCCTAATCAAATATCCCCAGTACCCTTCATGACTGTTTGGCCAACGCCTGTGCCCAGACACACACCCAGTCAAACTCATGTTTGGTCAGACCCTCTGCCACGTTTATACGTGAGACCTGACACCTGCCAGCTGTTGTGTGTAACCCGTAAAGCAGGACACGGCGCTTTCAAACGTGTCTCAGTTCTCCTCCAGCATATCTTTTGTTCCACCTCTCCCAAGCTCCGATTCTAGGAAGCACTGAAATGCTCCCCACCGGCCAGTTCTGTGTTGGCCACAGTGGGCACCTTCCATAGCCAGCCTCACCCAGAAGCCAAATTCCTCAGTAGCTGGTGGCAGTTCTTGTACATAAAGCTCTGCCTCTGGGTCTGTGTAAGGCTTCCCCAGTGAGAACAGCTCAGAAACTCTCTGAAAGCCATGGAAAAAAACACCAGACACATTTTTCTGGACTTGTAATGACAATTTGCTGCATGAAAGATAATCAATATCGAGAGATCCAAAGAGCACCTGGCACCCCTGTGCTACAGATGTTAAGAGTTCACCTTGAGGATAAAGCCTAAGGTGAAAGACCTCACCGTCATTCAAAAATGATAAATATTCGTTGCACCACCTCTTTGCAAAACTAATCATTACACCTATAATTACTCTGCTTTGCCTCTCTTCGCTCTCTCCTGAGCGAGAGCTTTGTCCACAGCCCTGCCCAGGCCCCTAATCTTGTAAGGCTTCTTGCCTACCTCCTCCCTCCAAGTTACTCTTCATAACTTTTTATGTGGTGTTTCCCTGGAAAATTGCTGCAATACAGACCCTAGGGCAGCTGATGAGGTGGTTTTGGTAAGACAGCTATAAATAATGCGCTAATCTTATTTCATTTGTGACCCCATTGTAGCAAGGTCTCGAGGATTAAAAATTTGCTTTAGCCAACAGTATCATTGTTTATCTTTACTGAGGGCATAACCCAACATGGGTAAGGTTTTACTTCTCTCTTGTGAGCAAAATATCAGTACCACTATGATTCATTGCTTGCAATAGCTTGTGTTTCACGATGCTAGACTTCACAAAGATCAGGAAAGTTTTTGCCTAGAAGAAGAGCAGAAGTTTTCATCAGTGGTATGACATGAAAAGACCCTTGAGAGATAGTAGAGGTGTTCAGAAAACTTCCACAGGAAAGAAAAAAGGAGAATCTGAAACAAAATTTTCATTTACGAATCCCCATAACAAATGGTTCTGCATTTCATTATTTTATCCATAACATTTCTTTATGTTTTCCTTTACCTCTTTCTTCATCTACAGATTGCTCTTGCTCAGATCCCACCTGAACTCTCTGCAGTCATACTGCTTCCAGCCCATAGCCACGAACACAAACTGGGTTACGCACAATGGAAACAAGAAATGCAGGCACACAAACAGTCAGAATAAGAAGCAATCATTAAACTCTTCTGAGTGAGCAACTCAAATGCTGAAAGCACTCAAAAACATGGATTTGTCTGGAAAAATCTGCAGCATTGAGAGATAATGATGATGACATAAATGAGAACTACATATATCTGTGCATACAGCTGGGTTCCCTTTTATTTTTTCAACTGCACCTCACTCAGCTGAGATGTAGAATTATAGGCAGTGATATGACAATGTAGTCATTTCCTGTTCAAAATCCCCAAAGAGCCCTTTTGCATTTAAGAGCAAAATGAAATCACCTTACCATGCTAATTTACTATTTACACCAGTTATTCAGATATTTGTCAATTTGCATGAAAAGAAAAAATAACAGAGCTTTGTTTTGACTAAAACACTTGTAAAAGTTAACTGAGAAAACATGGATGGAATCAGATGAAATAACATTCTATCTACATCCTGATATCGCTGTTGGTTTGGTTTAAAATCAGATCTTCTGTGACAAAAAATGCCCTGTGTTTGCAGGAGAGACTATGATGCTAAGAGGAAGATTGCCAATTCTAGGGGACAGTAAGCTTTCCACTCCAGATGTGTAAGACTGCTTCATTTTTCTTCCTATGCCTAATGCACAGTTCCTAAAAAAAAAATCAGTAAAAACTCCTCCCACCACTTCATATCCGAGGTACTTCACTTTGAATAGGATTAATCCATTTTTGGTGATGCCTCTTCTCTTTATGCATCCTTGTCCTCATGAGGACAACAGCCAACAGGTCTTTCTTTCTAAACTCCTCTCAAAACAGCCTGCAGAAGGAGATGTTTGAGACAGCAACAGAAAATAAACTAGTTCTCCCCAGCCCTGAAACACGCCTCTTTCCATCAGATCATCACCCTTCATCCTCCTCCACATCCTCCTTGCTGGATTACTTCTCACATAACTACACACTGGGAATTTTAATTCCAAATTATGGAGACACTGAAGGTGTGTGTGTGCATACACACCATGTAAACATACAGTCCAATGCCAAAAGCCCAGCCAATGCCATGTCAGGATTAAGAGTATCAAAAGGTACATTAGCTCCAACAGTAAATAACACTGGTAACATTAACCCTAGCTCAGTGGCTCTGCTGATAAAAATCATTAGTCAGGCTCCAGTGACCCAGTCTGTAGTTCCTTTAAGGTCAACTGCAAGAGAGGAGCAAAAGTAAAAAAGGTAGAGGACTCTAAAAATACTTTTAGAGGTCTGAAAGACACAAAAGATGCAGCCTCAGGTCCCTTCTCACCATCAGATGAATCAAAGTTGGTAAAGAGATCCAGCTAGGGAAACACAAGTTTTACATAACGCTTTGGGGAATGAAAACTAGATACCACCCTTCCCTTAGAACAAGTTAAATTAAATCCAGAGCAGCCGCTAACTATTTTTTTTTTTATTATTTCACACTGCCTGTAAGAACCAGCTGCTGCGCTAAGCAGGGCACTGCCAACACCAGTGCCATTCACACAACACGGGGTGGGCACCAGGAGGCGAAGGGCTCAGGATGCCACCAGGAACAGATGCTCAGGGGCACGGGGTAAAGGTTAATAGAATAAACGGGAAGCAAAGGGCAGTGGAGGGTAGAGAAATACTGCAGGAAGTAGAGCAGGAAACAGAGCAATTACAGGAAATGCTCTGGATACAATATGAAATATTCATCTTTCTGGTTCTTCTCACGTTTCCATATAGCCTCAATAATCCAGACCAGGACCCTCTGGTTTAGATGCTATTTAGAGCACAGTGATGAAAGCAGCTGGTGTAAACTCTCCTGTAGCCTTGAAATACAGTTATCACATGTAAGCAGCTAAAAATGTAGCACTTAGGAATAGAGGTGCAGCAGGACAGTTAAAGGCACAGTACAACTAGCCATGGCTTGAAAGTCGCTTCATGTCAGCAGTCTCACAGGGGATAATAATGCAGCAATGTTAGCAATAGATCTGTTAGGAATTCCCCACTGCACATGCACAGCCATGTGCTCCTCGGCTCCTGCTGGTGCAATCTCAGCTGAAGAAGGGCCTTTCCAGCTAGCCATGCAGCCCCCCTCATACAGGACAGGAAAGCAGCCACACACGACATAGGCTGTGTGATTGTTTTGAAGCATTTCACAGATAACTTTTTCCAGGGCTTGATGTAGCCCGTAAGTGCTGAAAGATAGTAGGTAATAGATGTAACATTAGTGAGAAAGACACAAAATAGAGGCTTTTAGATGTGTTTATAAATGCATTCTCATACATGAAAACATGTTTTAAAAATCTTCTGTCCTTTGGATTTGAACAAAGCGCCAAAACTTCCCCTCACATCAGTGTGTTCTCATATGCAGAATTTGGACTGACGTTACAACACACATGCGAAGACGCATGCTTCAGAGAGTCCTGTTTCTGACCCCACTAAAATCTCCTCCATACTGCAGGACCAAGCTCTTCCCTCAGCCAGGCTGGCCCACCACCAAAGTACTCAGTCAACCTCTGTGGCCACATACTGCTGTCATTACTGGTGCAGCGCAGGAAACATATCTAGTGAAAGGTTGCTCTCCACTCCCCGTTTGGAGAATTTATTAGCTTATTTATTGATGTGCTAGCTTTGGGGCCAAGACCATCACGAATGCTTGTATGGAGTCAACACCTTTCTGTAACAGCAGGGTGAATGAGGAAATTCCTGGTTGTTAAACAGCCTACATCTGTAATACCAGACTAAAACAATCTCTCAAGTATATGTATGCCTTGATCTAAAAACACACATTTCACATGATATGAATCAATTGTCTTCACTCTCCAAACACAAGCGACCGTGTCCTACACTCATTTACAGTAGCGTTAATCCAAAATAACGCCACCAAGTCAGCTGAGGTACTCCAGATTTACACTGGTGTGAGTGAGAGCATTTGGCACCCAGAACCTTCGGCTGTAGATCCTCAGCTGGTGGAGATCATTACAGTTCTTTCAAGTCAATGCCTCTGAAATTAATGTAGTTATGCTGATTTACACCAGGTGAGGATCTGTCTTGCGGTTTCTGGTTTTACATTCTCTTCCTGTCAGCCATCTCATTCCAAAATGGTTTCAATAGACAACTTCTAGCCAGAATTTCCTCTGCTATTTATAGGATTATCTCAAGAGTTTCTACGATAATCCCCATATTTCCATCCTTGTATCAGAGACTATTCCAGGGCTGTATTACAGCCAAAATATTCACATATCCAGATGACACCGTTCCTTCCTCCTCTTTTCCCTTCCCTATTTGGGGTGATTATATGGAGGAGAAACAGCTCTCATGGCCTGATCCTTAGCTGGCATAAATCGGCATAAAATTGACATTAGTGATTTACATCATTTAGCAATATAGAAGAAAAGACAAAAAAGGGAAAAAAAAAAATTACCAATGCAGTTTAAAATTAATACCAGTTCTTTATAATAATATTGAAAGAATATTAAAATGTAACCCATATGTACACCTTTGATGTGTGTTTTATTGGCTCAGCTAAGCATCATTTCCAGCTTGGAATGACAAAGCTTCTTGCTGTTTTGTTTAATAAAATCCTCAGCTATTCTGTCCCTAAATAGTTCATGCTTATTCAACATACTTCACCTCAAGTATACTTAAAATACGAAAACTAGTTCTTTCATTAAAATCCAACCAACCAAACAAACAAAAAAACTATTCTGTTGATTTTGATCTTCCTTTTCATCCGGAAAAATGTTAAATTCAACCTGTTGAAACAGGTCAGATTTAACAGAATTTAAACTTGCTATAAAAAAATGCCACAGGGGATCTATAGACATCAGTTCTTGTTCACACTTCAGCAATTTTACAGTAAATAATTTACCATACAATTTTTTATTGATCCATCCAGTCTTCCTCTTATCTGTCATTTCCTAACATCCATGTCCATTTACAAATATTTTTATTCCTCTGCTGGAGAGCTAGACTTCCTCCATGCTGAGAGCAGGTCCCTGTAAACTGTCAGGATCGGCTCAACTGTGATATGCTACACAAAGATCTTAATTAATAAAACAACCTGGATCAGAAGAAATCTGCACACACAGTGGAGAGAGCTGAAAACAGAATTCCCTGCAGAGATGGACTCAGAGTCCGTGCAACCCTTCAGAGAATCAAAGCAATCTGCATCACAAGCACGTTTTCCCCCGTACAGAACTGCTTGCAGGAACTGCTACTTTCTGCAAGTATATAAGTAAAAACAAAAGAAGTAGAGCTGACTATTGTGATTTCCACTTGTTAGACCAGACATCTTGACACAGTCTCGGGGGAGATCTGATAGCCGGTGGCAGTCACTAAGTATGTAGGAGAAGCTGCATACTATGAAAGGCAGTATTAAATACAGGCTCTTGCAGCTCTCACAGGGCAGCAAAATCAAAGCCTTCCCCATCACCATCACCACACACACGTTTCCTTCCCAGGGCCAAGCAGGCTGGATTAACATTCGGCATTCCTGGCTATGTGCTAGTTACATGTTTGTGGGGGGCAGAGGATTGGTGTAACGGTAGATCTCATTTCAAATAAATATTTTCCCTCCTTTCATTTCCCCTCAACTTCCACAAAAGATAGCAAACCAGGATATCAGTATTCAAAGTCCACGTTAAAGATTTAATTCTGTACAGTTTATACTGCTTGAAATCAGGTTATTTCTTTATCTTTATGGAGATGAATCCAAATTGGAAACAGAAAGACTGGAGGAACTGTGTGGACGCCAGACTTAAAATGCCAGCAGATATTTAAGTGAGAGTAGTGTGGATTCACACTTGTAGTTTTTTATTCAGCCTAAAGAGTGGTGAGCCAGTACCTGCAGAACTCCAGTGAGGCTGACGGGCAACAACCAACACATTCCCACAGACAAGGCAACCGTGGTCTTCTGTGCTCCTCTTTCTGCTGCACCATCACAGGGTAAATTCATTTTGTTTTTGCTTACTGGGACAAAGTCACTAATTTTGCTGACCTGACTGGAGTGAGACCAGGGATAATTTGGCCAAAAACAAGCAATAACACACAGCAGGATTATTTCAGGGTGTAACTTCTGGCTATGTTTGCTTTCTAAAAAATGTATAATACTAGTCAATAACGAGAGGGAGCTCAATATGCAGAATTCAATGTCACTTTGGATAAGGTAATACTGTATGACACGGTGTAAGATAGATATACTTCACTTACAAGCCACTTCTCCTTAGATACTGCTGTGTAGCTAGGTCATCATATTAGGTAATGGGATATTAAGGATCAAAGGCTTGAAATCAATAAAACTAATCCAATAAGCATGATAGGCAAGACAGGGTAATATTGTTCCTAAAGTGTTTGAGTCAAAACAGTTTGCCAGAAAGGAGATCCTCAAAAACCCCTGTGAAGTAGCATGGTAAAAGTTTAGGCTGGAGTTTGCAAAGTGTAATTTTCATATAACATGTTATCTCTGAAAACATTGTGGGTAAAACCTCGATCCCACTTAAGTCAGACAGGTGCTGACATTGGGGGAGCCAAGAATTCATCTCAAGATATAGGCCTAAGGTAGACCAGTAAGCGGTGTTGTTAAAATCCCATTCTTTGTGTACAAGAATCAAGTAAAAAGCTTTCTTTTCTCTGAATCTAAAGTTCGTCCTTGGAAATAGACATTAAAATGTCTATCTCTAGGTGGACTAAGAATTCATTTTCTAGTACTAAGTGAATAATTCATGACAAATATTACCTCAAGTTTTAATGCTGGCTCTTTCTACCGAAAAGCAAACGAAGATTTCTCTGGAAGTGTTTGGTTCCTGCCACTTTTTCTAGCAAGAGGCAATCACACACAGAAATCATGTGGAATTCTTTCCTCTCTCTGCTTGAATAAGCAGGTAAACACCAAAATGCAAAACTTAAATCTAAATGGAGTCATTGGAATGGAGCTCTCCATTCATTAAACGAGGAGACTAGACAGAGTGGCCTTTTAATTTTCACATCTGGGAATTTCTGCAGGAGTTTAAGGAAAAATTTATCATGCTGAAGTTTGGTGAGCAGAAAAAGGGCTTGTGAACAGAACATTGCTAAGTGAACAGCGAAATCTGTTCCAAATTTTTGGACTACTTGTTCAAATCTAAATTTAAGCAGACATGTACATACACATAACAGAGCAGGAGTGAGATGCATTTAACAACTATCATACTTAAAACATGTGCAAGAATATTTACATAATTTATTGCAAGTGCACAGAAGAGATCACAGTGAATGAGGATGAACACAAACCTGCCTGTCCAGACAGCTCCTCCCTGGTATCACCAGATTTAAACACACTGTTGTGCCACAGGTATGCTAGCATTCAGAAAGATCCAGCATAGATCTTCCTTTTTTCCTCACCTTTGCACCCATGCAGATTTAGCAAAAGCCCACAAAACCTACGTTACTCGTTTTGTTGTTGTTGCTTTGTTCCAGGACAGTGACTTGGGTTACTGAAGAGGAATAGACTGCACCCAAGCTACGGAGATGAGTCCATGAGCTCTGCAATGAGCATTTACATGGGTCCATGTGTACTTGGGATCCTCTTTGGGCAGGCTTTGAAATGAGCACTGCCACTTCCAGACAGATTTCAGATTAATTCCCACTAGCAATTTAGCCAAAAAAAAAAAACCCTGCACACACAACTCCTACTCAGTCACCTCTCCTAACGACCAGCTAATATCTGTGGGCAGACTATAATACCTTCTTGAACCTTTCTAGCCACAGGTAACTAAGTAATTCACAGAAGATTTGTTAATTATGTAAACCAGATTTTCTTTTAGTTCTACAAACAGAAGTGCCCTTTGAGAGATGTGATGATAATCCTAACCACTGACGCATCTGAAAAAACTTATAGCATAGACAAAAGCACTTTATTTTGAGCAAAAAGATGGAGAACTGCAGATTAAAGTACTTAAATATCTGTAAATACGCTGATCTGAAGAAGCACAAGTGAAATTAAAGCGAGTGCCTGTTAGGTTACATAAACACTGACATTAACACCAGAAGCATGCAGACACAAAGAAAACATTCTCCAAATAACAGAGTCTGATAGAAACTAATTACTGTTAAAGTTTCTGGAAACTTGAAGTAAAAGGGATTCTCGCGCTGAGATGTAAAATGCTACAAAAAAGAAAACAAACACAACACCTGACAAAACCAAACTGTCTCAACCAAGTGCCCAAAGGGATGGAAAGGACATTCATTGTGGCCCGACTGCTTCGCAATGAAAAGCTTCAGGGTCCCTAGTGCGGCAGGCAGCAAAACCTGAGGGAGTGAAACAACAGCCCAGAAGCGGCCAGAGGAGCGGGCTGGCCTGAACGCCTCCACTTTCTGCTGTGCTGACTGTTTGTTAATCCTAATTACACTTGGATTTCCTTTGTGAATTTCTTCTGGATAGCTAACAAAGAGATCTTTGTGAATGTCCAGCGTTTCAATGTAATGTCCAGGGTGCATCGGCTAGTGCCGTGGATCACGTGGCATCATTATTAGAACCCGCATAAAAACTGAACTACAAAGCTAGCAGTTATCCCAGTATTGGTTATAGACATGCTAAGAAGAAGAATTTCTAAGCAGGACTGGTCAGGAAATATTTTTTATTCCAGCCCACTTTTTGCTTTTTTCCTTTTTTAATTTTCCATGGAAAAGTAACAATCCACATGTTGAATTATTTTTCTCTTGGGTTTTTGTCTTTCACCACCCATTTGATGAAAAGCATTCTTCATTGAAGAAATCATGTCAGCTTTATTGAGAAAAAAAAAAAAAAAAGACAAACTCTACTTCTAAGACTGCATTTTATAACACAATGCTATCTCATTACCTTCATAATATCTGATTACAAGACTTCAGTAATCAAACTACCATGGCAAACATCGCAAATAATACAAATGAATATATAAAGTATATATTTTGCACTTCATGAATATTCCTGCAAATACTACTCAGTCATTCAAATGCTGGTGGAAGGTGTGCTCAAAAAGGCAGACTTTTGGCTGCTGTAAGTCAGCAGAACTTCAGTGAAGTTTATGGAGTTACACAAGTTTAGACTAGATTAAAATCTGCTCTCAAGATTGAATCACACATGAGCACAGGCAAATCAAAAGCTGTTTTTTTTTAAATTCGTTATTCTGAAGAGAAAAAGTATTTCCTCCCTTTGATCATGTTAAGTAAATGTGGTCCAACGGAACAGAATATTATGTTCTTCAGCAGAAAATCTCTCTCATTAAATAGCACTGGAGGCTGAGCTGAAATTCTCATTGACTTTGCAACTCCGGAGTGGCCATTTTTAACCTTTCAGAGTAGCTGTCGAGTTGCTGCTTCAACATGCCCTTGTTACCTCTGCATAATGTAACCAAAAAAGAACAAAATAAAATAAACACAACAGGGGCTGAAACAAAAGGCAGTTAAACACTCACTCCTCAGTCCTTGGTGTTACTGGGCTGGTCAGGAAATGAAACCATTGCCGTAGGAATTTCAAGTGGTGAATATCCAGGGAAGGGGGTCAAGGTTTGGGGTGGCTTCCTCTCCCTTGGCACTGGGAAACCAGAACCTTGTATCACTGACCCAGCTCCGGATGTTGGGTAAGTGGCTGGTAATGGATGGAAACACAGGAGAAAACAGCACTTCCTAAAGAACTAGAGAAAATACCACAAGAACATTGCTTCTCAGGGTGATCCACAGCTGTATTTTGTAGAAAAATATCCAAGTGATGGAAAATGACCTCCTTATATTCCATTTTTTTTAACTATATGTATTCAAACTCAAAATTGAGAAGCTTCCAGGAAAGTTAATGCTATGAGCCAACCACAGAAAAATTCACATGTGTACACGTGTACAGCCCTAAACAAAATACACTTCATGGCATAAAAAGATGGGGAAAAAAAAAAAAAAAAGAAAAAAGTATCCTTATCTAGGATAAAATTATGGTAAGAATATGAGAAATAAGTTGCACAATAGTGAAAATGCCTGGAAGAAATACGAAATACGGTTATGCTGTATCACACATGCCTGCTGACCAGAGGCCCAGGCACACAAGTTCACTTATTTCAGTCATTTCTTTGGCCCTGATCCCACAGCAGGATTGAGTGGGATAGACAGCTGTCAGCGGGCTGCTCCAGGTAAATCACAGCCACACGACTCCCTCCTGCTCAGGCAGGCAGAGCTTCTCCCGCGCAGCTGCCTCAACAAGTTCCCTTACAAAAACCAGCCACGGCCTCACTTTTGGGGATGCAGTTAGCCTGCATCTTGTCCCGCTCAGTTCTCAGTGCTGGCCACACTGTTGGCTTTGCATGACCACTTGATCTAGGAGCCCAGAGCAGGGCTGGCACCCCAAGCAAGTAGATGGCACGCTACCTGTAACGCAGGGAGCAGGCTGTGGGAGCTGCAGAAGACAAATCCAACCATTTCATACAGGCTGCCAGACTCCTACCAGATACCCCAATGCCCTTCCCCTTGAGCCCTCCGGGATGCTCAGAATAATTTCTCTTTTGGACTTCCTTCCTTCTCTTTGAATTCACCCAGGGCTTGTCCCTCGCTCAAAGGTATATTATATGGGGAAGAAGAGGAATGCCAGCCTTTTTTCCCCTCCTTTCATGCACCCTGTTTCTGTCTTCTCCCTCAGAAAGACCAGGAGCCAATCTCTCCTCCCCATCGTGTTCACGCAGCCCATCCCAAAGGCATGGTGCGCTGCCCAGCCGCCCAATGCAGCAGCTCCGCGGAGCCGCACAACAGTGGAGGCAAGCAACTAAGTTTGCACAGATGGATTGGAGCCCTGCATACATTGGTGTCAGGGCCTCACTCACACCTGGCACAAGGCAGGAGAGCTGACAAGCCCCACTGGGCTGAGCCGATAACGTTAATCGCATCTGAAAGGTGACGGGATTTTGCCTCCTTGTGTGTGTGCAGCTCCCCGTCCTTGCAGGCTATGTCTGTTCACAGAGGACATTGACAGGAAAACCAAGAACCCAGAAGTGTTGTTCTGCTGCTGGAACATCAAAGAATTTCAGACACTTTCCACCACCCCCTGGAAAGCTTCATTATCTACTACAGACCCTCCTTGGGTCAGACCCTGTGTAGGGGCTGCAGAGGCTGAACAGCCTGTTCCAGAGACATTCTGGGGTTACTGAAATCACATCAAGAGCATGCTTTTCAACACAATACAAAGAAAAATCTGTGTTTATTGACACAAACTAGCACATCCCATCTCCAAAAAATGCCCATTTCTTTAGGAACCACATCCTACCAGCACTTCTCTTTGCTGTGGTGGAACAGCAGCAAATGGGTGTACAGCGAACCATAATGGAGATGCACTTCACAGACGTCACAGACCCCAACAGAGGCACACAGAGCAAAAGATTGATTTAGCATTAGGTCAGATATGGTTAGAGGGAGGGACCACAGAAGGCTGGGAAGTCTCATTTCTGAATTCCAAAAGGAGGAAAAAGCACCTTCCTGGGAAAAGGATACATATCCCAAACAAGCTCCACTGAAAATCCCCACTACTAAAAGCAACAAAGAATTCTGTAACATCAGAGTTTACCAGCCATAAAAATTTAGCAAAATAAATGCAGACATCTCTATATTCAGGATTTTTTTTTCTTCTCTGTTTGCTCTGATTTTCTGCAAAAATGTGATTACAAAGTAGAAATCTCAATGATGATTTTGACTGATCAGATGGAGATATTTAGATAAATTTGGCATTTCATGGACTGCAGCTGTTGTTCTTTCAGTGCCTTAATGCAATTTATCATTCAAAACATGTTGGCTTAGGAACACTGCTCCGGTTTTCCTCTACCTCCTACCATTAATCCTAACAGTATGAATCCAATTTCAAATGTCTGTTTCTTTTGTAGAGTCCCACGTTTCTCCTCCTTGGAGTCTGCTGCAGTAGGGAGCTATGGTGTGGAGTCAGCTGCCATGTCTCTGCTGCCTTCATACACCTTCCACAACAAATAGAAGATCTTTCACAAACTTTGCCAAAAGGTTTCTCAGATGAACAGTGCCAAGGTAAGCATCCAACTCATGGCAGACACATTGGCTAGGTGTTATGGATGACCCACAGCATAAGGGAAACAGACTAAAGCCAAATCGGGTAACAAAAGTGACAACTCATCCTTTAAAATAAGAAAAAAAAATGAAAACCAAACCTTAAAAAAAAAAAAAAAAAAAAAAAAAAAAAAAAAAAAAAGCCCCACAAGCAAAACAACAACAGCAACAACAGTATAATTTTATGTCCCCATTAGAAAGAAGTGGGCTGAAAGCAAAAAATTAACAAAGTGGAATTTTGTATGAACTCGTTCATAACTGACAGTTTTAAGGAGGAAAAATACCTGGTAAAATGACACTGCCTGGTTTAAATCTGGTGATACTTCATTATTAAAGACAGTATCTAATGGATATCTAGGCAAATTTAAAATGAATAATGGCAGAAGCTCAACTCCTCCACAAGAGTTTCTGTTACCATTTTAATTGCTGTAATGTAATTCATTAGGTGGGTAAATATGCATCATTACATGGTTTTATATCCGCTTTAGAACTTCGGTTCTCATTCTCCTTACTTAATTTATTTATTATGCTGGGGAGGAAATGGGCTGCATCATCTTTTCTGCATAACAGGATACTTACAACTAGTTGCTTACAAAACTTTCACAGAATTGTTGTGTAATCACCGCCCAAGTCACTCTAGATCTACCCAGTGTACCACAGGAGTCCTCTAGACCTTCCCCGTGTACCAGAGGTGGCATCAGGTCTCTGATCTCAGCTTCACGGGCTGACTCATTTAGTGAGAAGGTTTGAAAGGAAGCCAATGTCACCAGCGTGGTTTTCAAAAGGCAGCTCCATTACAAGCAAACAATTTTTCTGTTCTCTGCATTTGTCTGTTCACAATTCTAAGGTCAAAAGTCAACATTTGGGTCTAGACTGTGAACTGGACTATTTTGAAGACTGGGTATGTTTAGCCTCAAAGTCCTCTCCAAATTTCTCCATGAAAAGCAGAAAAGGCCCCCACTCCTTTTAATGAATTTTCAAGTTTTCAATTTCAAGATATCAACTTGGAAAGATCTTCATGGAGATTTAAAAATATCTTTGTAACTGTTTGTGAATCATTATCTTCAAGAACTCACACACTGACTACCAAGCAGCAGAAATACAAACTTGAGTAAGAAAGGCTGTTCTTGAGGTGTTACTGGTCCGGGCAGACGCATAAGGAAAAGGAAATTTCATGAGAAAGTCTGAGGTTTTCAGAGCAGTTGTGAAAGCAGAAGTTCAGATAGTCTGGATGCGGTTCAGGTAAAAATTAATTAGGTGAGTTGGAGCAGGAAAACTCTCTTAGCACAAGCTGAGCGAAGGGGGTGCTAGGGCGGAAATTGCTCCTGTGCTTTAACAGAGCCTGGAATGGGAAGTCTGCCTTCCGATCTATTCATCCCAGCTGGAGCTGAGCAGTGAGTGTATGAATTTCTGAGTGCTCAACATGGAGCACTGGACTCTTTCAGAATTACCTATCTTTTTCTCATCTGCAACATGCTGCTACCAGTAAAAGCATTACTTAGGAATGGGCCCATTCCAGGAAGTTGAGATCCAATACAGATTTAAACCCTGATGTCTACAGGGGTCCATAGTGGATTTCATTCTTGAACCAGTAACATTACTAGCATCAGCCACTTTACTTCCCAAATTAACAACAACAACAAAAAAATCTGTGAACCAGAGTGTGTGATATTTGGTTTGCTGTGGGTCTGTTCCTTATGGTAAGGTTCCTTACATTCAGGAAGATGTATACTCTGACAAAAGCTTCTTCCAGTTTGGGGTATTTTCAAATGTTCTTTCATACAGACACTTTGGGACTTAATACAGCAAGAGCTCAAACCACAGCCTTTTCCACAATGGAGATATTAGTAGGGTCTCTCTCCTCTACCTTGCTGCCCTTATTTGACAAGGTGTTGTTGGAACAATGCATCTCTGAGACCTCTTTCTTCCGCATTTCACTGAAACTGTTCGTTAGGTTGTTAACAGGAGGACAGAGAAGGATGCATGCACTGAGAAAGCAATATTGTTTAATCATAGTCCTTCAAGTCAGTACCAAAGGTGTGTTCAAAAGAAAACTTCTAGCACCTTTAGAAAGCTTTCCTGAAGACTACCTTGAGCCAGACAAACTGGTCCGAGGTTAGGAAAGATAGCAGAAACCATGGCTGTGGCCACTTCACTCAGCTAACACTGGAGATAGATCCTGAGGAGGGCATGAAGCCCATGCAAACAGCCATCCAGAGGACAAAGTGTTTGCTCAGCACTAAACTGATCCAAACATCTTGCTCCCACCACAAGGACTGCAAGCAAGTGCACATGCAGTCAGGCTCAGAGCCGCAACATACTTGCCAGGCTACTGCTCCCTGCTTGTGCTCCATGATCACCCTTCCCTTTGAAAGCAAAGACTGCAGCTTCCCAGAAAAAAATGAAATGCTGCCAGCAGTTCACTATTTCTTACCTTCCATTTGTATTAATAAAGTATTGGGCCAGTTAATTATATTAAAGTCTCATCTTAATTGTCCTCATATGGTATTAGGAGTACTTACGGCCACAAATTCTTGAAAACTGGGATTGCCCTTTCTGCAGGCATGTCCTTTCCATATGGTGCTGATGTTAATAGCTCTTTTCACCTAATATAGAGGTCTAAAAATTCATGCTACTAGTCCAAGATGCTGCCTGTAGTCAAGGCAAAGAAACATCCACTCATGAGTAGATGGGATACACAGCAGCAGCCTGGAAATGTCAGCTTCAGCAGAGGATATGCAAAATGGTTATGAGACACCTGTAAAGAAAGTTAAGGGCAGTGCTGAGGGTTCATGGGAGTGATGAAACTGCCCCAGGGCATGGGCTCAGATAAAAACATGTGTTGCACAAGGGAAATTGCAGAGCTACTGTTAAGGTCAGCCTATGCACCCATACACAGAGTGAGCCTGTCATATCGTAACTCCCTACGCGCATAGGGAAATAAAGAATTAAAAATAAACAGCAGTCTTTACCCATATGTTGGCTTCTGCAGGGGTTGTAGACAGGTACCCCCTTCTCAGTGGCACCCTCCTAAATGATTATGGGGAAATAAGCTGCATGGCATTTTAGCCCCCATCTTTGGCATGGTCACATTTGTCCTAGAGGGCAAAGCCCCATCGTGGGACTTTTGCATGAGCAAGGACTGCAGGCTTGGTCCATGCCCTGTAGGTGAATGACAATACACCATCTCCCTTCCAGCACTCCAGCCTTCAAGGCACATGGGTATGAAATATAAAAACAAACCCTTGCAGCTGCTTTCTTCATGTCCCCACTGCAGCTGCAGGGAGTGGCTTTTCAGCTCTGCGTTGCTCTAAAAGCACTTCAAAAGGAGGCCAAAAACAACTATATGCACTTTTGTTCATTTAAAATGTTCTCAGTTGCATTATCAATCACCAGCTGAGGATGTGTACAGACTGTCGGTCCGACTATGCACTGTAAGCCTTGTGCCTGCAACTTAAGTACACACAGCACTCAGCGCTGCGTGTCTTTCCCCCATGTGCTCTCATACTAGAGTCCATATGCTACTTTTCCTATTTAAATAGTGTGAAATACTTCTATCTGCTGTTATTTAAAAATCTATATCCACAGGTTGGGGTTAAGTTAGCTGATTGTTAATTGTACAAATGAAAGGATTGATCCCTGCATGCAGGGGTTCAGCAGTACAGAAAAGCCCTAGCAATAATTGCCTCAGCAATTTACACCTTGAGACTTTTTTATGTCACCACTTATATACAGGGCCATAGCATATATAAATACAAAAAGACTAAGAATCAGTCCCATGAAGTTCTTCCAGACAGATTCTTGACTGATGGATGGTCACACTGAGACATACTGGAGAGAGGCAGCGATTTCTCCAAGTCCTGGTGCTAGTGTATTCCTCCCCAGAATACCGAAAACCCAGCTATCAACAAATAGGAGACTTCTCCAGTAACAGAGAACAAGCTCAGTTTTAAGCCTATGCTGCTTCTTTTTAGTTTCAACATTCACTCAGAGGAAGACAAAAACGCTGAGGGAGGCAGTGGATGGACTCTCAGCTAGCCTCAATCAGCTCTGAAGCCAATGCTAACCAAGGATCTTCGTGCCACTGCCAAAACAAACTGCTCTGCAGCCACAGAAGAAAGTGGTCAGGCATGTTTGATACGCCCGATAACCTCCCTGAACAACAGAGCAAAAACGCACTGCTAAGGGTATTTTTTATTCTCATATGCAGGGTAACTGAAATACACAACCTCTGCTCAGCAGTAATTGCAGAGTGCTCATTCAAAGGACTACAAATCAGATAACTGGAGTGAGTTGGGATGTTTTCTTCACTAGGGTCATGCCTCGTATTACAAATGGCCTGAGTTTATTCTGCTCAATTTTTTTTGTTTTTTTTTTTTTTTATCTTGAGAAGTACAGGAGGCTGAGCAGAGGGCTATGAAGAAAACTGAAGGAACCTAACATCATGGAATAGCTGCTCTCCATACGAATATCCATGTTCACATGCAAGTAAGGATAGATCATACTCTGCTTGCTCTAGACTTGATACTACTTAGTTTTGTCATCCAGCCAGTGCAAATTAAGCATCACAACCAAATTCAAACACTAGTCATAAAAAACTACTCACCAGAGTGCATATTCTGCATACAGCTCAGGCGTTATTTCTTTAAATCACTGGGCAAGTATTTGTAAACAAAGAACACATTTACAATTGGCAGGACTAGCTAAGAAATAGGAATAGATCACTAAATCAAATGATTCACTGACAAAAAAAAAAAAAATAGATTTACAAGCTCTGATAATGCCAAAGATGACCCTTGTTTGTTCTTAGGTGGATTTGAGGTCTAAATCCTAAATAAAAAACGCTTCAGTTCTAATAGTTCGAAAAGAGGAGGACAAAGTCTGGAAAGTGAAACTCACTGGTTGACTCCGACATACTGTTTATCTCAGAAAGTCACTAGACCTTTGCATACATAGCCATCTATACAACGGTTATAAAAGAGATTATTCAACTGGAATGAGGTGAGGGATGAGATTTATCTCGTTAGCATATGGAGATTGCTATGGGGACTTCCTGATAAAGATGTCTGCATAAATAAAAACTGCTGCTGATTTCTGTATTCAAAAGAACTTTTCAGCTGCTAAATTAATGAATGGGGTAAATAGTTCAGCGTGGCTTTAGAGGTCTCTGCTGACACCTTGATGCAGCTTGATTCTTACCATCAACTGGTCTTCACTGTCCAGGATCTCCTTTTGTTTATGAAGAAAGGGAAGAGGCTGCAGAAGCTGTTAGGAATAGAACTGACTGAGGTCTGTCATGAATAAACTGCCTGAAAATTACACTTTTGTCTGTTCCCAAAACAACTTAGGGTTAACACAGTTTGTTCCCCAAAAAATAGATGTAAAAGTATTCCAGCCAACATGATGTTTAGGAGTTGTTAATTTTGAGCATACTGCATTCAAGATCTGTGATGCCTAACCTGCATGCTGTATTCACATGGACCAGCCTGTAGACCCTGAATAAATGACATAATTCTGTTTTGGAGGGTTTATTTTTAATTTCTGACAAAACAGTCAAGAAGTAAGCCTCTTGTTTACATGAAGATGGATTTATTTGGGGGGACAACAGTGAACCTTTGCCTCCTAAGTATGACAAAACATGTCTGAAACCAATGAAGAGGAAAGATGCAACACAGTGACTGCCTCAAACAGTCCTTCAGAGGTTGACTGAGCATGCAGGACGTCACTAACTCTGGCTGCAAACATCAACATTAAGTATGTAGTTCTTTATTGCATGTTTCTGAGGGCTCTAAGAGATTCTCATGCACACAAATTAGATACTTTCCTCTCCTTCTTTAGCTTTAAAAAACAATCAACCAATCTATCTCATTCCTGCTGTAAATCAGCTCGTCTCCTGTCTTCTCAGTCACTGTCACTTTACAGAAGCACATGGGACATGTAGGTACAACAGTGGGCTGAAAAGTCTTTTAAACCAGCCACATGTACACTTAAAATTCTCCCTCAACCAAAGCTCACTTTTAGTAAGAGAAGATAAAGCAAAAGTAGATGGGCCATATCTGAGCAACTCGCAATGTTACACACAGACACTTCAGAAGTCTACACCAAGTGAAGAAAAGAAGAAACAAAACAAAGAGGACCTTGTCAGAGTTCAGAAGTAAACAGAAGGGAGGAGAGAGTTTGCAGATGCTTTAACGCATGGTGGGTTGGCACTGCAGAACCATGCCCTCTATCAGCATGGCCTGCCCCAATTTAAAAGCAGGCATTTGCTTCTGCAAAGCCTTATGGCAGTTTTTTCACTCAGATATAAAATGTTCACATTACCAGAGCAGAAAATGTCCTTTTCATGGGAAAAGCAATTGTTGATGCTGGCAATTGACTGAGGCTTACAGCCAAGGGTTTAACATGGCAGCATTCTTTTGCCTTAAGTGGATTCTTGGACCCCTACTCTGTTGCAAAAGAGGTCCGCGTGGAATATGTGTTCTCCAGCCTAAAAATGGAGCTTTCCTCCCTCCTCCTGCACAAGCAGTACCACAGACTCTTGCTTAGCTGGTCTAACAGCTGGGATACAGCGTGGCTCCCTACCAGAATTTGATCACCTGAAATGAAAGTGTTAACATGTACTTGGAAGCAAGGCTGGTATTTTGTTATCTTTTTGCAAAGTGAATTCTTAGTTATGAACTGAAAGCATTACAGGGAAGGAAAAGGCCACTTGGCCTAATAAACTTTCCCCCTTTGGGGTTAGCTGAACACCACCTCCTTCAATCCCCCTCTCTCTCTGTAGAAATAAAATATGTCTCCTTCCCTCCTGAACTCATTTATAAAAGCTTGATTTAAGGGCCTAACTTGGCAACATGTTCCATATGTCTGTTATTCTAGGAGCATGCAGGCAGTGGGCCAAATGCAGAGCTCGTGCAATGGGCACAATTCTCCCTGCCTGCTATTGGAGTCGTACCCGCCTTTGCCTGGGTTTAATTTGCTCCAGCTTGCCTATGGTTACAGAAGAGGGCTGGGGATGAGGAAAGCTGAGTTGCATTCCCAGCTCTGCCAGAGGCTTGCCGTGAGACCTAAGGGAAAACAATCTCTTGGCTTTGTTCTGCCTCAGTTTACACAGACTCTGAGCTACTCATCCACTTCAAGGGAGCTCTGTGAAGCTTAATTAATAATGGCAACTACTGAGTCCTTCAGAAGACAAGCAAGAAATACCATGCATACTGTTAGCAAAGGGACTGTCTCAAAACCAGGACAGCTGCCTTGCAGAGATTCCTAAATACAAATACTTATTAGGAAGGACGTGTATTTAAAATCAAATTAAGTTCTGGACCAAATTCTGCAGACTGAAAAGTACAGGTAACTGTACAAGCACAAACTGTTCCAATGAAATCTATATTAACACGAATAAAAATACACATGGTGTTTACAGGGGCAAGTTCCGCATGACTGATCCTAACAGCATAGAAGAGTAATTACAGAAATCAGGCTGGTAGCGTCAGATCCTGGGAAGAGAGCTGGGTAGTAGTGTGTTTACTGGCAGTTTTTTGTTCCTCCAATTATTGCAGAAAGCAAAGAGCAGCTAGAAACTTTACTATCATGAAATTCAGAATGAGACAGGATCGATCCTTTCCCCAAGCCTACCAGCTCAGATGATGTTCTCTTATAAAGGACTTCATCCGAATAAGTGAGACTGTTTTGCCATTGCAGTTACGCCAGAGCCTGCTCCTTTTTCACTAACGTGAGACACGTCAGACGTGCCTCCCCCTCACTGTAAGGGGCTATCAGAAGAGAGGAGTGACCAAACAGCTCTCTTCCTCCTGACCCCATCACTAAACTTCACCGTGACCACCTTTAACAAGGCTGCCAACCTGCCATGACCTTGCTGTGAAGCACATAACATCAGCACTGCAGCCATGACACATTTTCCTGGTGAGACTGGCAGGGCTGAATGTAAGGAGCTACGGCCAAGCACCAAATCCCCATGCTTTGCAGGTGGCTGAGAGCATGAAAAATGAAGCTACGCCCAGCTACAAGTCTGATTTTGCAGCCCCCGACATAAGCAAAGAAATGTTTGCCCAGGTCCTGTGCTGCTCTGCCCTGCCTCCCTCTTGCAGGGGGGGCGGCATCCATCACTGCTGCTTGCTTTGGCAGCACCCTGCCTGGGGTACTGGGATTTCTCTGCCTGCCTCGTGGCACTGGCAAGCAGCAAAGCAGCGTTTGGAGAACACCACCCCACTTGCTGCTGCATTCATTCACTGCACGGTGAAGTCAAATCCATTGTGAAAGGACTAAAAATCATCTCAACTGTCAGCAGAGGGATTTGCACAACTTGCTGCTCCCCCTTGAAGAGTGACTGCAGTGTGAAAACATGCTGTTCAGCCAGTAGTAGCCTTAGCTGTTTTCAAACAGAGCAAGCTGGGGGAAGGGGGGGAGTTTAAAAAAACTCCTATAAAGAATTTCTTTTAGGTGAAGCCAAATAGACGTTTACTGTAAATCCAATAGACCAGCTTTCCCATATATTTTTTCTCTCACCCCCTGGAACTCCCTCCCCACAGGTGGCAGATATTAGACCCCGCACACCTCCAGCAGGCACGGCATCCCGTCACTGGCGGTCTCAGACTGCCCTCTACAGTCTCCTCACCCGAGCAGTTCGGCAGCTGATCCCCGAGCTAAAGACCTGCCAAATCTGTCAGAACTTGTGACATATTAAAGATACCGGAGTGTCACATATCAGGCAGATAAGCCAGTAATAGCGAGCCATCCGCTCGGGGAAACGGATGGCTCAGAGAGGGTCTCTCCACTTGGACTTCTCCAGTACAAGAGATGATCCTGCAATCATTATTCATTACTATATCTTCTGCTGACTGATTCCTCCTTCATCCTTAGAAAGGCTGGAGAAGAGAGTGCAGATCACAGCCAACCTCAGCAAGGCAGGACTCCCTGAGAAGCCATGAGTCACCTCCTTACTGCACACTCCCACCCCCAAGCACCTCTGACACATCCTTTACCCCACCTGCCTCAGCGACGAGCACAGCTCACATTGTTCTGGCAATTGTTTCTTCCATCCCTAGTTACACTCCCAAGCATTTTCAGGTTGAGGCTGGTGTTTAAGAGATGGCAAATATTTGCACTGGCCTTTCATGTTGGTGACTTTTGAAAGTTATTACTATGACCCCAGATACTGTCTCGTCCTGTAGCATCAGGTTAGTGCTACGTGGCAAAGAGGAGTAGGCAGATAGGAAAGGAAAGATGCCTGATGATTTTTCATTTTTAAACAGAGTGGAAAAAGCTGCACACCCCACAACACAATCTGCAGGAAGCAAGATGTCCCATAACGGGGACTCATGGAAATGACATGAGAAGAAAACCCTGTAAAACCAAGCCCAGATACCACAGATGAAAGGAAAAAAAAAAAAAAAACACACAACACGTGTGTGCTCACATGTGTGTATAAATACACATACCATGTATTCATTAAACCCAGTTAAAGTTTGTACACCTTCCCCATGGTGGCTGGCAAGAGCTCGTGTCCCAGAAGAATGGCTTTAATCTCATTTCAGACTCAATAATATAGTGCCAGATGTTCTTGGAAATCTATTTTGCCCCTGTACATTGTGCAATTAACCTTTTGGTTTCCCAGAGATCAAATTAGAGCTGTGGAAATGTTTCCAAACTTCTCTCTTAACGAGAGAAGCATGGGGTGTTTGAATCAACCGCTGAGCCATTTTCCCAGCCCTCTGCTCCTTTGGACGTGCCAGGAAGAATGTCAGGGCCAGCTAGAGATGCCATTGTTTCACTTGCACCAAGCAAAAATTTAAATAGTCCAGGCTAAAAGTATTTTATCATGTTTCTGAGGTTGGAGTTTGATTATAAGCAGTGCAACTTGCACTCTGCTTCCTTTGATTACAGAAATTTCCTACGAATTAAAGCCATATTTTTCCAGAAGGAAATGTAGAGCACAGCATTTCATCCAGAGGTATTTATTACTCCCACCGCTCTGCGTGGCTCTCTAACAGGCAGGGATGCCGGGAAGCCCATAGCCAGTGAATTGACAATTCAAGGCCCTGGTCCAACAGACAGCTTTTCCAGACCAGAATCTGCCCACGAAAAGGTCTTCAGATATCAGGTCACGCAGATTTGACTGCAAGGTTTGCTCCCATGACCAATGCCTCACTTGAAACAAATCATTTATCACACCTGTGGCCTCATCCAAGGCGCAGAGGTGCAGCTCCTTACCTCTCTGGCAAACTCAGAGTCTAAGTGGACTAGCTGAATTTTGATTTCAGTATTACCCGGGCTTCTTCAAATTGTGGAGTGACTTAGCTGCTTTTGCATCCTATTTCTCAGCATAAAATTACATGTAAGCTGCTGAAAATGATAAAAAGGGGTTTATTTACTCTAGAAAATGTCAAAGGGCTAAAAACTAACTACAAGAAATTATCCTATTGTGCCCAGCAGCAAAAGTTCAGCCTCAAATATTGAAGACTTAAAAGAGCCCTGACAAGTACTTCTTCTGCAACCCAAGACATTAAACCTCTCTATCAGCTACTCGATTCTGTCATCCGGCATTTACAGCCAGCCACAGGAAAAGCTAGAGAGCAAACAGAAAGGTAGCAATAGCTCAAGTGCATATAAAAGCTTGCTCAGAGTTTTATTTACTCACAGATACTGACAGGTTGTTATCACCATAGCTTGAGAGAGAGAAAAGGGTTTGTGTTAGCAAATATCTGTTGGTTCTAAAATACTGATACAGCAAAACCGCGGTGTTTTCATTCAAAAATTTCACTGTAGGATACAGAATGCTCATTTTAAATTAAGTTCAAAAATACAGAGAGGTAGATAAAATAGAAGAGCCAGAGCAGGAGAAAACTAACTTTTCAATTACAAGACAGACTTAAGGTATGTGTGCCCCTGTTTTTTTATGAAGCTGCTACTATTGTTTTAACATACACAGGATCCGAAGTCCACTGGCAGTTAGGAGAGGCCAGTCAAAATGCTTTCAAAGAAAGCTCCTTCGAAAAGGACTGTTCTGTTCAGGGAAGTGGTTCCTGTATCATGACTGGAGTGCTATTGAAAAAATAAACAAGTATTTTTATTACAAGATGATAAAAGGGATAGAATAGAAAAGCTGGCCAGATATGAAAACAAACTTTCACATACAAGGGCTTTTGATACACATGATTTACTTTGATGACAGCATGCCGGGCTGAGAAGTGCTGAAAGCTTATTAATATCATACAAAAGACTTTTGTTTATCATTTGCCGGGCTGCATGGGAGTTGCAATAAGCAAGCAGCAACATGGCTGGTGTCCTGTCTTTAGAGCTGCATAATGAGGGAAGATTTAGCAAACGCTGCTGGAGCGAACCACTGAAACTAAACCCACTTTCAAAGTCAAAGGATAGTGACACATGTCACAAGCACAGCTCAGAGGTTTGGAGTTCTGAAGGCTCAGCTCAGTACCCAAAAGATTTCATTTCAACCCTAGGTGACATGCAGCATTTCCCAGGTAGGAGCTCAGCTGTACTGATTTGGTGATGTATACACCTTTTTTGTTGTTGTTGTTTTTTTCCCCTCCACAATCCTAAGGGGGAATTCAGTGCAGAGCACTTCTTTTTCAGGATCCCAATGAGCTGGGTTTGAACCACATGAGGACAGAGCCCCTGCAGGAAGGCTGTAACACAAGCCTCTCATGTCAGAAGTGGCAATGAATCTCCAGGATTTCTGTGCCCACCTCACATACATTCCACGCCAGGATCCCAAGTGTTAAAAGCCCAAATGGGTGCAGAAAAAGAAGCACAGAGCCTTCGTGTATGCCACCCCAGCTCTGGCCTCACACTTGTTTTCATCAACCTCCTACAAATACTGTTTGTAGGAAGGGTTAAGAGTAAGTTTAAATTAGGAAAAACAACATCAATGTTTAGGATCAAGGGCCACTGTCTGCATTTAGGTTTTGTACAGCTCATAACAAAGATCTACGACCTCCTCGATTCCTATGGGAGCATGACACCAGCCAACAGCACCACAGTGTTCACAGCAAACCTCAAAGCCACTTGAGATTAATCTAAATCACATTCAGTACAGTGCTCAGTAGGGATAGGAAGCCTTTTGTGATGAGATTCAAAATTCAACTGGGTAAATACATGCCTTCTTTGTACGAGCAAGACAACCCCTAGCTTTAAGACAGGAATCATGCTAAAATTATCCAGACTTTCTTATTACTCCCCAAAAACAGGTAGAAGTCTGCTGGAGCAGTTAAGACTCGCATTTTACATTTTTTCTAAATCTCTAACAAAAACACTGGTTTAAAAAAAAAAAAAAATTCCTGTAAATCCTTTTCAAAGTGTGGCCATTTATTCTGTATCTCTAAATCGATGTAACAGGTAATTTTCGGGGGGGGGAAAGAAACTTTCTTAAAGGAGCTACTTCCAGGGGATATCACACTGTGCATTAGTTAGCAGCATTAGTATTGGTGCTGCATTATGGAATTGCTTCCCTACACTTTCCCAGAGGGACATCCTTCAGTCGGCAGTATTGGGCACTGGAAATCCTTACACTGGTACCAAACTTGCTTGTGGGTCAGACAGAAAGCGAAGATCTTCACTGCCCTTCTTTTTTTCTTCTGTCGAAGAGGATCCCTGGTTCAGGGCTTTTAAAGCACTCTCCCTGCACTGAAGGACTCACAACGTTTAGTCACAGAATATTAGTCACAGCAATTTAGTGACAGATTATTTCTTTGCCTCACAGATAAAGTAATGTGCAGAGCTTTAACGGGAAAAAATATTCAGCAAGGAAAAATGATCTTCAAAAAGTCACCATTTTCATTAGAGGCTCTTCATTCCACTTTTTCAGCAGATCTTCAAAAAGACTGCTGAACGTAGAACATGGCCCCTCCCATCCAGACCTCGGGTGGGTCTGCCACCTAGTACATCCACGGGCAGCAGCAAGGCCACCAGCTGAAGCCAGCTTTGCTCAAGGCCACACAGCTGGCCAGCACCATCCAACTCACCATTCAGAAGCTTGCAGACACATCTCAGAAGAAGCCAAGATGTCTACAGCATGAAAACTAAGCAGTGCTCCTTCAAATGAGCTGAGACATGGTGAAATACTGGCAGGCTTCCACAAAGCTTTTCTGTTCACAGCCCGTATAATTATGCTGTTCTCTGAATAAAGGGAGACTCCTCTAATGTAATAAATATGTCAATTTTTATGAATATTATACCCATTTCAAAGGGAGAAGAGGAAAACAAATCATTGGAAGAGACAGAAAATTGTCATATTTTGTGTAAAATAATCTTGTGCCTATGGCCACTGCAATATGCTGTCATGCAAGATGCCCAAACTAGGTTTTGCAGGGGGTCTCCTTCCCCAGATTCTGCCCTGCAAGGGAAAGCCATCCCTCTGCACGTCTTTCAGCTGGTGCAGAAGCAGCACTAAGGTACCCAGGAGAGATTCAAACCTTGTCATGAAGGCAGAGGATCAAATTAACTGAAGCAGCAGAACACTAAATGATACGTGAAATGTTATTCCAAAATGCCACAACACTACAACTGGATAGACTGTCTGGAAGCGCGGGGATACTAACAGTGAGAGCCACACCCCAATCCCACTGCCATTTAATATAAATACTTCTGTTAGTTTCAATGTACCTCATCTAATCTAAAAGGAAATGTTAATTAAGAAATATAGTGCAGGTCAATTTAATTACAAGATTTCCACCACCAACTTAAGAAATATGTATTTGTACAAGGATCTGAGACATCCAACCAACTCCTCCCACCTTTGGATCCCTGAAGAAAACATTAGTGGCTTTCAAAGCTATTAAAAAAATTGAAAACAAATACTATCAACCTGATATACTCCTTGTAACAACAAATGTAGGTTCTTTTGAGAAATCGCAGTGTCAGTAGGTCAGATTCAACCCAGACAGCATATGTAATGGAGATACATTTGCGGATACATTTGGTGCACAACAGAAAAGCTCCATGCTCTTCCTTCTTACACAGGAAATTATTAAAATGTGGAACAAATTATTCATATGTAAATTATGTAAAACCTTAAAGGACAGCCTAGAGAGGAGAAATAGGAAAAAAGAACATGCATTTACACAAGCTTAATTCCTGGAGCTGCTGGAAGGGGTGCAGTTCCAGCCACACATGGATGACAAGAAGCAGATAGTAACGTCTCCAAACAGCACAGTACAAACACTTGTGCTGTGTTTGAAACTTCTGGATTCAGTGGGCCTTTACTTCTGAATCTGAGCCACATATCAGAGCAATTAGCACATCACATCAGCGACCACACAGGATCACGACGACTCCTGCTGCTTACCAAGCAGGACACGCTTGTGCCACACGTCACTCAGGTGTCTGGCAGCCAGGCTCCGGCAGACCTCCAGGCAGCAGCTCCAGGCATTTCTGCCCCAGTCCCATGGCAAGCGTGTGGAGATGGCAGACCCACGTGTGCGTTGGGCTCTCAGCTGCTCCCTGCCACGGCCCATCATGCCAGCATGAACCCTGACAGAGAAGGGGGCTGTGTCACAGCACAAGGCTGCAAGCTGGGGCTATCCAAGTGGCATTGTACACCCCGTTTTAACACTCCAAAAAGCATGGGGATATCCAGTGCAGGGAATATATCCTTGGGAAAGCACTGCTGCTAAATCCACGCTGACCTAGCTTTCAGACCTGCACATCTTAGAGCCACAAATCGTTCTTCATTAGAATTCAGCCTGCAATTAAAACTATTTTGCTCCATGAATTATGCCTCTCTTTTATTTGTCCACAGGCGGATTACACAGACGTCACTCGGCATCACTGTTATTTATATCAGGGTAACTCAAACAATTTCCATCAAGATCCCCGACCGCAGCTGGTAGGTAGTATATCTCCGGAAATGTTTGACGTTGGAAGTCTGAACAATTTTGACTGGACACAGATACTCAGATTAAGGATTTGAAATTTCCTCCCTTTGAATAACCTCTGTTATTCACTTAGATTTGCTTTTTCTGGGCGTATTTGGGCAATTTCATCTCCTGATGGGAATATTCTGATGTGAATATAAAAGGGACAAACTAATTTATTTTTTAAAATTCAAATAAGCATGTATAGATTATTTATCTGAGCTTATGCTCTTCATATGAACTCTATTATTTGTCCTGGTTTGATCATAAAAATGTCCTGCAATCCCAGAGCAAAAGGAACCAGGGAATATAATACTAGCTTCAACCGTTCAGTAAAGCAGCAGGCTCAACTGCTATTTTATCAACATGCGGGGATTTTCTCATGTGTTTATTTTTCACAATGTCAACTGAAAATAAACTGTAATTATGTACAGAAGAAACATAAGCAGAATCAACTCTTGCTTATCCATAGATGAAGTATCCAAACATGGAATTAACAGGGCTGTTAGAGCAGAGGTGCTGAAGCTGCTCCTCATGAGCCAAAGTAGGTCTGGAAGCACTCTTTGTGGTCACTCTGAGCTAGGTTTTGCTGACTTCACAGCTCAGGTCAGTACTGGACTTCTACAGTTTGTCTCAAGGATATTCCTTTTCGCAGTTACATCACTGCTGTATGTTCTGACAGCTGAACTTGCACATATCTCGTGTTGCGTACAGTTTTTCTTTATGCAAATTATTCCAGCTCTTTCCTGCATATTGCCCCTGGTAACCAAGAGTTGAGTGAAAACTGCCATTCCAGGACTTCACACATTTCAATTTTCACACAAAGCAATTATTTAATTATCAGGAATCAGCCATGCTGCCAAGAGCATCCTAAACCAGAGCCATCAGGGAAAGCCCAAAAATACACTGACACTGCTTTTGTTAGTTGTGGTTGGGAAATGCTGCCTAGGCTCCAGCTGCAGAAGCACCACAATCTCTTCACATGTGACCCAAGAAAACAATCGGCTCCAGCAGGAACACAGTTGAAGTCAGCTGAGTTCTATCTGTCCTAAAAGCAATGGATCTGAATTAAATATGTTCTGGGCTCAAAGCATGAAGCTAGAAGCCTATCATTTTATGATTTCCTACTCCTTTCCAAAGAAGTGCTTCAATATTTGTTATGCTTCCTTTGTATTTGTCCTGGAATGGCAGTTAGGAAAAGGATGAGAATCCAGTAATGTAAGAGCATCCTCTTCCTGATTAAAAGAAACACAGCTTCCCATCCTCAGCAAAACATAATAGCCACACCTGTCCACAGCAGCGATTCTGTTATTTAACCATGTAGTCCACAGGTTGGCTACTCACCTGAAACAGCTCTACTCTTCCCATCAGCAGCATGCCAGGCAGGTAACTAAGCTATTTGCTGCAAGAAGCCAGAGTGCAGAGATACTTAACGTAAACTTGCACGATTTCACCGACTCTGCAGGAGAGCTGCCAGTTTACAGCAACGAGGGATGTGACTCGAGATTTCCCAGTCACTTACTGAGAGCAGAAGAGCTCCTTGCAGCTGGGCAGAAGAGGAGTCAAGGCTTTGTGTGATTCTTGACCTTCTCAGCAGGTCACCATTTCACCAGGGCTGCCGCCTTATAACTACTGCAGTGCCTCACGGCACATCACACTCACACCTGGAGAGGCGTGTGAGCAAGGCTCCTCTTTAGCCTCCGCAGACCACCTCCTGGGACATAAAGGAAGACTTGGCACAGTGTGTGAAAGCTGAAACAGTCACTGTTGAAAACATAGACCCTTATATCTAGCCAAATGTTAGAATAGTTTCTGCTTCTGTGCTGAGAAGGACACGGCCTTATCCGCACCATGATGGTGACACTTGACATATCAACCCGACAGTAGCCAACGGAAGTACAGTGAGCTTTAAGAACTCAGTCTGACCGAGGTTGAACAGACTGGACGTCTTGCGAGACTTCAGCTGCAAAGTGTTAATTATATCAGCCTTGAGTATGCCGTCATTAGGACTGCAGGGTACTCAATTAGCTCTTTCTTCCTTTTTATTTAATGGCATTACAGTATGATTGGTAACACAGACATCCCCACTGGCTGCATTGGTTGCACTTATCCCACATGAAAACCAGAAAATTTGTAACATCAAATCTGGCCCTTTGCCAGATTTCTACAGGGCATTAGTAACAAACTGGTGAAGCTCATTAAAAAAA
>VXAV01011346.1:231121-246003 GCA_013399715.1 Alectura lathami | reverse complement strand
AGGGGAAAAGGGGAAAAGGGGAAAAGGGGAAAAGGGGAAAAGGGGAAGAAGAAGGGAAAGGGAAAGGGAAAAAAGACCACCACTTTGCCATCCATCCACCTTGTTCTCCTAACAGAGTGGATATTTTTGCCAAATACTGCCTTGCATAGCAGAATACACTGAAGTGGTCTGGCATAATTTTTCTTTTCTATTTGTCATCAGTGAAAGAAGTTGGGTTTGGGGTATTTGGTTTGGAATACTATTCTACAAGACAGGTAAGGATCAGCCAGGGAATGCTCAACAATGAACCTAGAAATATGCCCAAAATCCATGCCTCAAAAAGAAAGGTAAAATTTCTTTCCTTTGTATTGTTCTTTCCTGTTGTATATTCATAAAATCAACGTTTTCATTGTCACTGGAGAGGAACAAGAAACCCATTCACCTCGCTGTCACCTTTAGTTTGGTGCAAACATATCTACCCCGTCCAGCCTTACAACTGCACTAAACACAGAACAAGTTGGTAAGAGTTTTGTTCATGGAGGTCTGAAAATTCCTCTGCAGAATTACCTTTTTGTGGTCATGCCATTAAGGTTCATCAGCTAAAAGGAATCATAAGTAGAATAGGTAATGACAAAACTTCCCTCTTCACCTTTTGCTCCTACCTGATACGCAAATCGAATCAATTATTGGTGTTTTGGGTTATATCTCATGCAAGCAAAACAAAAATCTGCTTCCTCTCTGGCCTAACACATTTTGACTTTTCACACTATTCACTCTAAAACAATTCACAATAGTTTAGAACACTTTAAGGGAGATACATCAGAGAAACACAGAATAAAAGAAAGTACCACCCTAACTACTCTTCACATTAAAGAGACAGTCTTTTGTTTCCTATTTGCTAACCATTAGTGGTGCATAAAAATTATGTGATTAGGACCCTGAGAGTTCACATGGCTCAAATACTGTATATTGATGAACCACGTTGGAATGGAAATCAGATCAGAGGTATTCCTGTAGTGGCACTTTAACCTAACTGTTGACAGATGGAGAATGGAAGCAACATAAATGCTCTCTTTTTGTGTCAGCACTATAAAAATGTCTGACTAGCCCATGAAAGATGGAGATGAAAGCTTAGGCAGCCATTAGAAACTGTGCCTTACCTCAAGCAATAACTCATTCCCATGGTATTATGAAAATGGTTTTATTGCAGAGGATTACTTATTCCCCTTCTGCAAAAATTACTGCTTATCAGCAGAGCAGAAATAAAGCCAGAAACTCCCAATCTTTTAAACTCTCCTATACAATCTCCTTCCCAATGGTCAGGAATTTAACAAAATGTAACATTTGATTAAACCAGTTTGCATGCCTTTCTGAAACTGACACCATTATCTGAAATACAGCACTTTCAAGTGTCCTGCCATTAACTCACAGCAGCCTGATTGCCTGTTGCATTTATTTATCTGAGTATTAATGCTCTGCAAACTGCCGTGATTGGAATCCAAGCCTTCTGGCAGACCTGAATTGGAAATCAAAAGGAGGAAGGAGGTTGTGAGGGCAGGAAGTAACTCAAAAGCAATGTGGTTTTTTTTTGTTTGTTTGTTTTTTTCAGGTTGGGGGGTGGGGGGGCATGTGTCTTTTTATGCACTATGCATTTTGGTTACTGCTTGTTACTTAACAGCCAAGCTTCAGTTAGGAAATAAAACAAAACCACATGCATTTAAATTCAAAGACTCATGAAATCCAAGGGATGCAGGATCTTCGCCATCAACACAACTGGAAGCTGCATCAGCACATCCTGAGGGGATCGCAGGCTCCCCATGGTACAGGAGTTTAGTCTGATGACTACACATTTGGAGTTGGTGCAAGGAAGCAGTAAGGCATCCACATCAGATCCTACAATCCCCCCATGGTATCAGTGCCCATCAGAACGTGCAGCTGACATACCATGGTAGCTTTATCCAGATCTTGCTTGACGCTCCAAAGCTGCTCTTTTGGCAGCCGCTTTCAGGAATCCCTCTCATAAACCTGTGATGATGGACTGGCCAAACCTCATGAGATGGCTGCAATGAAAGAATGCATCCTCGCTTGGTTAAAATATGCTTTTAGCTTTGCTTTCTTCTATATTTCAGGACTCTCCACAGCCAAAAAAAAATCTAAGCAAGTCTGGCTTCAAGCAGTGCTGACAGCATGTTGGCTAGGCTATTCCCAACACTTTTGTCAGATAGCAGTGTGCGCATGTGCATGAATATGTGCACTTAGAAAAGTGGTGGCAAAGCAGAGATTCAGCTCTTGTGCACGGCCACAACTCTGCTGAGCAACCCCAAATCACAAAACAAACAGAAAACGTGTTCTACAAGCTTTGAACAGTCTTGGCAGACAGAGAGAGCATATTTATCCAGAGATTTACCCCAGGACTCAAAGGAAATTCTACCTGACAATTTTATGACTGTTGTCATCTTTCAGGGGACACACTACAGGAAGGTCTTGTGGGCTCTCAGGAGACCTTTGGTAAGCCTCCTCCATAGCAAAAATAAAGGCTGGAATAGCTCCCAAGCCTCTGGTGGGTCTCAGCTCTTTGCTCCACGGATATTGATGCAAACATCTACAAGAAGACGGTTACTCTGAAACTTCAGAGGGGACTTCTGAAAAGCAGATCCACTTTTCCTTCAAAATATCTCTAGCATCATGCACATTTTTCAGGGAGAAGGCCTCCAGTTCTTCAACTGGTGCACACTGGATGTGCCATGCTTTGCAAGGGTCTAACAAATCTTGCAAAGCAATTTAACTTCTTATGCTTCTTTATGACTGAAATCCTTGCCTGGAAGAGCAGCAGTGCTGCACTCCATGTTTGGGAGATCTCATTCTCACCAAACGCTCAAGAATACTGCCCATCTATCCATTTTCACCCCAATGACACAGCTCTGAACTGGATTTTCCTGAAGCTGTATTTTGGCCAGCCAGGCGGCTTCAGATGTCTGCACAGTAAAAGGAGGTAGTTCATGACCCTGTACTGTGTGTTCTGAGGTCTGTGTTGTCTTTTTACTTAAAAGCTTACACAATGCCACTCTGATGCTCAGCAACTCAGTGCAGAAGGTGAGGGCCAACCCTGGAGCAGTCATTTTCTCCAGCTTAAAGTTTGCCAGTGTTTCTTTTTCAAACCTCTCCCCATCCCCCTTTTCATCCAAGTCCTATCCATCTTAACACACAAACTCCGTCTTAGAGACAAAGTTTTCAAGGGAGAGGAGAAAATATATTTTCATTTTCTACCTATCCATCCCACAAGGGTACTTACTAGTTTAAGTTCAGCAAAGCAACATTAGTAGAAGTTTTATGTGCTAAAGTATTCGTTTAAATCAGAGGGGACTTATATATTCAGTGTTTTGCTAAGTCTGGCCCTTATTAGAGAGCTTTGCAGAGACATTAGCGACATACACAGACTGTGCATTTTAAATTTAAAATGAGAGTTGCTGATGTTGAAAACTTGGTTACCTTGCTTGTACAGTAATGTTCCTACAAAAGTTTTTAAAATGTGTTTAATTTGCATAACACCGTTATGAGTTACCCTGTCGGAGACTCATTTAATAACAATGCCATGCTATGGATTGACATGATAGCTTATTACGCCTTCAAATAATATGTAAATAATATTTAAATGGTTTCTCTCAGAGCCATTACTGTCAATCAAATAAATACCTATATTTTGGCTTCTTATTTTTATGTCCTTAACTGACATTAAGAAACAAAAAAGCTACTTATACACAAAACCTGTAACAAACAGTTATTTTGCTAACAATCTGGTTTAAACTGCCATGAAGACACAGCTCAGTGTTAGTGCCAAAGCTCTAATTTGGGTTGCCATGTTGCATCTCAATCCTACAAAGACTAAGATTAATTTTGCGGATAGGGGCAACCACTATTAATGGCCCTCAGGCTAACAGAGATGTTGTGTATAATTTTATCATCAAGAGAGGAATTCCAGTGTTCTCAATAGTCCCCATCATATACATTTTATGTACCATATCTCAACCCTTAGACTGCAAGGTGCTTTACAAAACTGGATGAGGGATCACAAGCAGGACCAGCTGTACTGGGGCATGAAAGTCAGTACCAAAGCTAGGAGTCCAAGCCACCCATAGGTAAAGTTAGCACTATCCCCAGCAAAAATGGAGCCACTGTATGCATGAAACTTGCATCTATCTAAAGTACAATAACACAAAATATTGATGTTTTATCTCAGCCCCAGTCCCGCCTCACATGAAATCATACTTTTGCAGCTGTGCTCGTGCACGCAGGTGCAGAATGAGTCCCCAAAGCATGCATTTCAATACATTATGTCACACTTATTTAAAAAAAAAAATCTGGCCAAAACAAACAAACAACAAAAAAAACCCACTACCCTCTGTAATGTAATTATGATGTTCCAACAATTCAATATCTTAACAGTGCCACATACCAGGGTCTGGGCTTCATCAAGTTTGCAGGAAAACAGCTCAGTGCAGGCAGATGTGTCCAATCAGGGTCAGGGTATTTTTGATAACTGATTCAAAATTAACATTGGAAAAAAAAAAAAAAAAAAAAAAAATAACAGTCCTGTATTACTCATGTTCACTCTACATACATTCACTAACTACGTAACTACTAACAACACTAACTACTGAAGGGGAAAAATAAAATAGAAAACCTTTCTCAGCCAAATTTTGACAGTAGGGAGTCTCTGGTCTTCCAGTTTCTCTGTTTTGGAGAAAGAAGCTATTGTCCTCTGTCACAAAGTTCAGTCATAGCTTCAATTTCTCAGAAGGAAGCTTGTCTTTTACCCTCAGAAAAGACAGTTTTACTGACATGCCTCCTGGCACGTTCCCAGTCAGGAAGAGAAAGCCCGGGTGATGGGCTCCTTACTGGCACACGGTAGATGCTCAGTGTATTTTCTGCCGCAGATTTTTTCTTTACTTATTTTTAAGTAACCTTGAGCAAACCCTTCGACACTTTGCAGTTCAATTCTCCACCCAGGCAGTGGGCTTCTCTACACCATGAATAGGTTTTGAGGATACATCACTGACTGTGGGATACTCAATGGCTATTTCATGAACAGCTAGATCAGTACCCGAGCTAGAGGGCAACAACTGAAGCCAAAGCTGTCTTTTTTCCATTGCTCTCTGTTCCTGAAATGCCTGCTGTAGCAATGCCAACTAGGCTGATCTTTCTTTACTAAAAGAATAAAACCTGCAAATACACCTGCACCAGCAAGACTAGAATGAAACAATTAGGAAAGGCAGCACACCTCACATATGTCCTTATGTAGGAAAGCCAGCATTATTAGCATAATCTCAGCGTGCTCTGTTAGCACTAGAACTAAAACTGGAGAGGGGAGGCAGAGGGAGCCTGTTGTTAATGCAGACAACTCAGACAGACAACAGTTGGCCTTCATAATTAGCAAAACAGTGCCTCTTTAAGAGCTCTCTGGGTGCTCCCCAGGGAATTTCAGACATCAAGGCAGCTAATATGTTTTCCAAAAAAGCTGGCAAGAGCTAAAACCTACAAAGCCAAATACCTTTGTGCAAGGAACCACTATCCTGAGCAAGTACCATGCTGAGAAAAGCCTGGATTCACTCATTCATAAAAAGGTTGCCAGCTTGCAGGTTTTAGTGCAGGTCTCCTAACGCTTGTGTTTTGTTTTGTTCCTCACTCTCATTTCAAGCTCTGGGAAGCAGGCGATTATCAGAAATGACCATCTCACTCCTCGTTTTTTGGGGGGTATGTGAATCTCTCACCCTTTTAAGGAAGAAAATTCAAAGTGTGAAATTGACAAGTCCAAGCACTAGAACAGAATCAAATAAACCTGCTTAGGAGCTTGAGCTGCTCGGAGATTTTGGAGAGGAAAGGAAACTGGAAGTTTGGAAAGCCTATAATCAAATATATTTGCTGGATTTCAGAAGAAAATCCAACTCCTTGCTTCCTTGCATATCTGAAGGGTGTCTCTCATTGCCTCTTGGTTCCCATGCCTGGCAGCCTGAAGCCGGCTCCCACCCTGCCTTTGTACAGCTGCTGTGCGCTGTTCATTACAAGTTCACATGCAAGCCAGCCCTACAGCAGCTCCCCAGTCTCTACTTTTTAACTTGAAGGAGATGAAAGAATTCTTCTGGGAACGGCTGTGTATTTCATACAGTATTACACTTACTCTGTTGGTGTATTTAAAGCACTGTTAGCTATTTAGCACAATGATTCAGTGAGGGCTATTCATTACAAGTCTGTCCTGGAAGACAGAAAGTTCTGTTCTCCTGCACAGGGTATTTCAGCTCTATGGAGTACACAATGGCTGCAGAGAAAGATATGCCTGAAGCATAGCATACAAGAATAATAACCTTATATGTTAAAAGCATATCCATACATTTCACGGGGGGAACCAGAGGAGCTGGAAAGCACCAGGAGCCCTATCACATGATAATCATTTGATAGGACACTACGTCCAGACACAGGGATAATTCACGGGGATTACAACTGCTCTATTTTCATTGGCAGGCCTGACAGGCAGCACAGGGCACACTGACAGAAGGAATTTGGTCGTGTGAACAACTCCTCAGTAATTAATCAGGGTCAGGGCAGGATCTGGTTTCAGAGAAGTCAGGCTTGTTACTGGCACTGCACTCCAAGCTTTGAGCCAGCCCAGTTGTCCCATTTCTTCTGGTCATGCAAGCCAAATCACTGCTGCCTGCTACAGAATAGGGTGGATATGAATCATTTATTCTCCATACAAGGCTGCTGTTCTCATGTTTCATTTTTGTCTAGCCCACCCATTCATGAATTGTCAAATGCTAAAAACTTCCTGAAATGTAGGATTGGTGTTTGGATTTAAACACCTACAGCAGCCAGCCTGGTGGCTGCCCGGTCACTCAGGAAATTGAATCCAAAGTTCAAGAACGAGGCTTGCATGGCAGCTTGGGGAAAAACAGGCACAATCCAGAGATTTCTCACCCAGAAAACATCTCCTCAAAAGAGGCTGGACTGTGATTCATGCAGAGATCCCTGCATCTCCAGGTTACAGTGCCAAATGGTGCCCCAGAAGCCTCATGTTATGCTGCAAGAAACACAACAGTAAGGAAGATATCGCGAAGGCCTGACAGTAAACATCATTGTGGAAAAAAGCCTGAAGTTCCTGTCCTCGCTCTGCCTTGTGACTCACAAGCATTGAATTTTTTAATTTTTAATGCATTGATGAAAAAACATCAATGCATTAAAAGTAGGAAAATACCAAAAAGAAAAGGAGCAGGAATTTTTCTACACAACTTGTAATTGCACCAAAATTTTATTGTCACAGGATGTGAAAGCATTCCAAGATTCAAAGCAGAGTTAGACATTTATATGGTTAATGAGAGTATCTAAGATACGACAGAGAGGGCTAAGAGCTCACATACATTTTGGAAGGGAGACAAAACGTCATGCTTTAGGGTTTAAGCCAGTTTAACACTGTATCTTCCATCTCCATTCTAGGTGTTTATTCTGTACACGTTGCACAACATTTAAGTGCCTAAACAGAAATGCTCTCCTGAGCTTCTGGAAGTCCATAGTTCAGGCCTGGCTTGCTCCAAAAATCAAAGCAAAGGTAGAACAATCTCAGTTTATTCCAAGCCTTTCAGTATATTGAGTGTGGCATTAAACCTCTCCTTTACATTTTTATTCAGAGCAAAAATGCAGGCTTTGAAATTATTTTCTCCTTTTGTTTTCTTCTTTCCTGGAACAGAGGATGACTGCCCATTACACAGTGTTTCTGCCTTCAATTAATTTCCATACTTACTCAACTTAGAAATGAAATAAACTACCAAACAAGCAGCCTAAGGGTTTTTCTTTGCTTCTTTCTGTGCTTTCATCGCGTATGTTATAACGCACCAAAAACCAGGTGAACCTGCACACTATGTGATGTTACTACTGTAACATTTCTTCTCTGTGAAATCAAGACTGTGAGCAGGTTTTCGTTTTGTTTGTTTTTTAGTTTCACATATATACATACACATACACACATATATATAAATAAAAACCTGCCTGTGAAAGCATTCAGGTACCAAAATTTTTGTGGTCAAGTGTCCTAAATCCTGCATCAACAAAGCTGCCCACCTCTTCTCTTCCCCAAGCCACCAAAATACCTTAATTAAAAATGTGCTTGTCCCCTCCTCTCCCCAGTGTGAGCTCATCCCCTCCTGACACATTCTGACCTTCAGAAAATCAGCTTTTTCTCTGTCCCACCAGCCTGCAACATAAAGCCCAGATCTCCACAAAACTGCTTCCTAATTGCTTGTCAATGGTCACAAGTATCTCCCAGGCAAGCCAGACTGCAGTGGTTAGTAGTACAAATGGTATCTAGAGCAACAAGGACTGTGGTTCTGTTTACTTCAGAGCTATCTAAATGGAAGCTTACATTAGCACCAGTAACCTGAAGACGTTCACACAAGTTTTTAAGCCTGTTAACACAATTTATTAGAACTTCTGGGCTCTGGAGTAACAATCTATTGAGATGAAGTGATAAAGAAGATAGCCACTGCACCCAAAATGAATTTTGTATACAGTTAAAACAACTGGCATGATNTTCCAGTAATTCTGATTCAGTTAAATTTTTACAGTATACAAATAATTCTAATTATGCTCATATAAGGTTAGCTTTCCTGCATGCAGACATTTAGAAAAATGCTAAATTAAATTATCTACATGCACTGGAAACGTAATACAAAGGATTATCTGAAAAGCCAGGAGCAGCAGGCCAACATGAGCAAATCTCTTATGTAAAGTCTGACAAAGCCTAATAGGAGCACAGAAATAGAGCTCGCATTTCCTAGGAACAATTCTTTTTGTAGAAGAAACACTTAATTATGAATCTGAGGCCACAAATAGACTCTTCATGTTGGAAGAAGGAAAGGAGGATCTGATGTAGATGAGCCACTGGATTAACGGAAGATCCTAAAAGAAATTTATCAATGTCACAGGTGATTAATTATAACTCCCCATCTACAGATGGGGATGGCTATGTTTATCAGCCAGAATTCCCAGAACAGCAGGTGGTCAACAAAGAACCTAGTGAGTTCTCTGCTTATCTACCTATTTGTGATTTATCTGCTTTACAAACACATGGCTTTAAATTATTTTCATTGGGTCAAAGAAATTCATTGTTGTCAGTTCTCATGTTTATTACCTTAAGACTTGTGATATCTGCTGCTTTTTTGTAAACCTCCTGTTTTCGCTGTCATGTGATTACACTTCTTATATTTAAGGAAGGCTGATTAACTGCTAATCCTTATTTCAGCGGATAGTGTGAAAAAGATTAACTCAAGAGATTCAAACACATGAGAAGGCAAGTGCACAGAATCTCAAACGTAGTACTTTTCAACTTTCATCATTTGTTAAGCTTTTTAAGATATTTTGAGGCTATAACTAATAGTGTGTAAAATTTTTACATGAATTTTACCAAATATACAATGGTACTTGCAGACCAACTGCAGATTTATGCGTGTATAAATATACATTTATGTGTATATATATACACACACACAAATTTTTGAACAGACTGAACATAAATGTGTAAACACCAAATACTGAAATATGTGCACAGATCTGCTCCCTTAAAACATTAGCAAACAAAAACTACACATTTTTAAGGTGTACAACCTCACACTGCAGAAGAAACAGGATAGAACTACGTTTTTCTTGATGTAAATGGACTCCTGTTCTCTTAACATATAAACCATCAATGTCTGCCCCTGACAGACTATACTATGGCTGTCCAGTGGTCTTCTCTTTTTAATAGTGTGATAGCTTGAAATGGAAAACTGATCAGTATGTGTGTGTCCCCCAAATCATATTTATCAGCAAAACACAATTTCCTACTATTGGTGCTCTGAGCAGTAAACATCAGTAGGCATCACAACATGCAAATCACATTTAAAGCACATTTTAAAGTGGCTTCAATGGCCTCTTCTCCATATGCTAAAATGATTTTCCCCACCAGCAGCACACAGGAGAGCTGAGACCATGCAGCCAGTGGGAGGGTAGCACTTGCTCTGTGGAACTGCTCCCTGAGAACCCATTCCTGTAAATGCTCACATACGTAAGGCGTGCTAAACAAAACGTCGTCACCTACATGAGTTAAGTTAAGCAGAAGCCCGTGCATTGGCAAGGTCAAGGTCCCAGTAACCTAATTGTCATTAGGAAAGTCTCAAGAGTAACTTGAAATACAATTCATCAAGTGGAAGCATAATGACAACTGGAGTGCTTACCTGGTCATTCCAGGCTCAATTTAATTAGCAGATATGGTCATTCACTTACAGTACTTTATGTCTGAAGCTGATTAAAAGAAAAAAAAGAAAATTCTGCATAAGAGCTTCATGTCAGCAGAGACCTCTAAGACAGACGATAACAATACACATTAATTTCAGGTGCTGATAACCACCAAATATGTTTAGGTCCTTTAACTAATATGCCAGAAGTGTAATCAACATAAGTGAGACGTGTACCTAAGGGAAGAAGAACAACTAAGTCTAGTGTGTCAGTGATAAGCATTCAAATGAAAAGACTTCAGGAAGAAGATTTTGTGACTCGTATTTGCAATGGATAACATTTTTATGCTTAAACTTTCCTACTTGCTACATCTTCAGCATACCTCAGGTGCTCAGTCCAGCAGTGACCTGGTGTCCAGCATTCCTGAGCTCTGCTAACTAACGTCCATCACATATTTGTAAGCAGTTTGAAGTTACTCTCCAATTTCAAGCTCACCTGCCCATGCTGACGATGAAACACAGTTCTGTGTCACATGAAGGAGGGTAGGGAGGCACCCAAGGAGCTCCAAAAGCTTTGCAGATCCAAAGCCACTACACCAGGGGTGGCCTGCACAGCAAGTAAGCCTGCTTTAGAAGAGCAGCATGCACACCAGGCTCTCATCTAACAGGTTTAGCAGCTGCAAAGCCCCATAACTAGCCCTACTTCAGGAACCAAGTATGTGGTTGGTTAACTATGATTCTGAACCCAAGGCCAGGCTCAACGACACCTGTGCACAGCATTATAAAAGTACCTGCTGAGAGAAACATTTAGTGCACAGTGTGGAACAGGACGCCTGGGAAATTTCAGCACAGGCTATGTGGAACTGTCTTCATTTCTCAGGCAAGGCGGGGCAAAAAGCACTGCCATAACCTGCTGAACCTCAGACTGCATGTGTCTCAGTCGCAGATCAGTGACACAGACATGGCATGCTTGCTTCACATTACAGAGATGCAGAGTAGCTGCGGATGCTCCATTCTCTTCACCCACAAGGAGCAAGAAGGACAGGAGGATCTGTCTGTATCTGATGACTCACAGGATGCACTGCACCTTGAGAGTAGAATCCCTCCAAAATGGCTCTGGGGTGGTGAGGGTGGCCCCAGCACCCCACCAGGCTTCCAGTCCACCCTCCAATCTCCTGTGAATCTGTGGCTTCCCAAACGCTTCCCTATGGACACAGGAGTGCCCAGACTTGAACATGAATAGACTTTAAAGGAAAAAATGTGACAGTGAAAAAACAATCAGCAAAAGAAGCATTTACCAGCTCCCCTTTTTCTTTTTTTTTTTTTTCAATACACAAGCAAAGTGCACTTGAGACTGACATCAGAGCCAAATCCCCTGCCTAGAGGAGCTGCCAGCATTACAGATTCTGCCCCTTTCCCTCCTCCACCCCTCTCCTACCTTGAAGCCAAGTCTGCACCAGTGGGAACGACCACAAGTTCTGTTACAGTACAAGTTCAACCCTTCCTTTAACTAATAAGGCAGTACCAGAGCACTGTATGTCCCTTAGCTTCGAACATTAATTTGTATATTATTGTATGGAGAGGTCAACTTCAGGCAAGTATTAGATTATTTATAACTTCAAATAAGTTATTTTGCAAGCTCATTTGCCAGATTTCCATGTGAGGCAGCATGTGATAGAAATATGGAAAATGGCCTGAACTTTAAATGACAAACAGATGAGAAGGTCTGACAAAAATCAAACACTTTTGAAAGCCATGTATTTTCATAGGGAATATAAATGGGATTTTTAATTGATGTTGACTTCAGCTCATGGTAACATTTTGGGTGATCTCAATTAGTAGGGTTACAAAAAAACAGTAAAGAAAGGAAAAGAAAGGAATTTGACTACAGCTAGCCCTGGAAAAAGAGATGTGGCAGAAGCACTCCCTACATTTCTTAATTCAGGGAGTAATCTCTTCTGCAATGTAACTACCCACAGCCAACATGTTTCTGCAGCTACCAGCCACAGTAATGTCCTCTTAATGCCAAAGACACCGAGAACTATCCTATTATCTTTTAATCACAGTTTTGCTTTCTGACCTGTAGTGATTTGGACGGGTAGAGGGCTAGCTCAGGACTCTGAGGAGACAGGCTGAACTGGCAGTTCCCACGAACACTTGCTATGCGATTTCACTTCACTTGGCTTTGCTGTGTCTTAGCTCCCTACATGCACAGGTGGGTATGTCATTCTCTTACAGGAGTGAGGATAACTCTATCGAAACATGCGAGGTTCTCACGTAATATATTAATGGAGGCACTACAAGTGCACAGAAAATTATTCAAACTTATTTTCCAGCTGGCATCTGACCATGAGTAACAGGGTTCACTGCTTCTCATTCAGAGCTTCACTCCTATCACCAAACTGTTTTTCAAGTGGTGTTTTAAAGTATTTCCACTAACAAAAGTTAAATATGGTTTTTCCGGCTCAGGATGGACAGGCAAGATTGTTTTATTGCATTGTTAGAAAATCCTTTGTGCAGAAACAGTTCCTAAATGAAAACCATCTTACTGAAATAACAGCTTGCACACAAATGCACCACCAAAGAGAATTTTTTACCTATGCCAGGAAAGCCTTTTTGCATCAGCTTTAACACATTTAGCAGCTCTGCATTAAGAAGTATTTCTCCTTGGTTCACGTTGGGCAAGCAAATTGTAATTACTAAGTCATAGCACAAGCCTTTTTTTTAAACCCCATTTTTCTAAGAAAGGTGTAGCACCAGCACTATAGAATCTGATATTTCACAGGTTTGTAGGAAAGAAAAAAAAAATGTCAGAGCTTTTGTCTGTGTGCTAGTCATGAACCTATGCTACATATCACCTCCATTTGTGTTTTGGTGTAAACGTGCTGAAACCAGTAGAATCTACAATGGTCTAGAAATTGGTTAACTTANAAAAAGTACTACAAAATTCTTTCTATCCAGATCTAATTCTTAGTGAATTTTGTAGTACTTTTAAGAAAGCAGACCTCTAAAAGTCAGTTTGAACATGAGCAGAGTCATTCTTCACGTCAGTGTATTAGTGTGCAACTTCTTCCTTCCCAACCACATCAGCATTTTCATCTCGAGAATGAAGATTCAAAAACTATGGAGAACAGTGAAACGGGGCATGTACAGTCTGACCAGGAGAAAGGCTCTCACCTTTTTCTCCTTAGCCAAACACCCTCAGCTGATGCCACAGAAGTTTCAGCTAACTACAGCCCCCTAGACAGACATTCTTTGTTTCCAGGCAACAGACCCACCCCCAACAGGACACATTTATCCCTGATGCTCTGCTTTTGGCAGGGTTCTATTTACCACATCCCTGTTGACAATGCCATTAGACTTGAGTTTATGCCTCGAGTTCTTCTGCACAGGTAAGAAAGTCCTTGCTCATGTGCAGCCATCAAAAGGTAGCCACTTACTCATGTGGTACATGTGCAAACATAAAACGAACAGAGATACACTGCCACTTTTGTTTCAGGATGAACAGTGGCTGGCAGGGCCTATTTCAGTCTAGAGCAAATTCAGGCCTGTCACAGTTTACAGGGCTGTGGAGACCCTCAGACCCTTCCTCCAGACTGGAGACCAGGGGATGGAAGGAAAGGGCTATTTTGCAAGTCACATGGATTTATGCAGCTTGTTCCCCTCTTCCCCCCTCAAGTCACTCTCATATCATAGACATACCTGTGTTCAAGAGAATCTGAGGTACATTTCCTGTTAAACAAATCCAGCAGCTATTTATGACTCAGAAATAATTGTTCCTTCCCCTCTACTTGTTACATAGAGATGGCCATCAAAAAGCCCTTGAGAGTCTTTTAGAAGGGCGGAGGGGAGGGGGAAGTAACATTATTTCTCCTCTTGCAAACAGAGTGGATATTTACCACCTACAGAAAGTGTCCAAAGAACTAATGAGAAATCCAGGAGCAATGGAAGTGCCTGTGTTCAACACAGTCTCACCTGGGAACATAAACTTTAGACTTGCTATTCATGCAGCTAATGCTTCTTCACAGCAGATCCCTTTCTTTCTTTTCTTGTTTGAATTTGAAAGCTAGGAGATAGAATATCAGAACACCAAAGCATGGTGTTCTGAAGTTATTTTTCTCATTAGGTTGCATGCTCCAGGATATAGTTAGATCCTCTAGAGATTTATCGTCTTTTGTACGACAATCAGAGGCCTTGAAAGGTGTATAAGTATTAGTTTTGAAAACACATATGGCTTAGAACAAAGAGAAACAGACTGATCAAACAGCAGGGGCAATGTACAGGAGTTAATAATACAAAATAATTCTGAGCAGCGGCCAGTTTTCACAAAGCAAACATCTCAATGTGGATGCCATATTGTCAATTAGACCCAGTCATTTTCAGATGTAATGGGAAGTGGAATACAATATCTACATCTGATGTATGAACACAACTGTAAAGAATCAATACCATCTGGCTGCAAAGCATTTGGTCTTTCAGTCTGCAAAACCAGGCCATTCACACAATAAAGAACAGCTCAGACAATATGGGAATCTCAGACTTTTCAGCATATCATTTGCAGGGCAATTTTTAAAAGACAAGACAAAGTTTCAGAGGTGCTTTACCAATAAATCTGAACATAGGGAATAACCTCGACAAGGGCCAGAG
>VXAV01011346.1:181750-199463 GCA_013399715.1 Alectura lathami | reverse complement strand
TTTTTTTTTTTTTTTTTTGTTACAACATTCTTTGCCCAGAAAAGATTTCACTGTTGTTGAAAATGGCAAATTTGAGGGCTAAAGCAAACAAGCACAAGGCACTGGGAAGAAAACCTTGTCAATCAGAGAACAAAAAGCAACTAGCTACCAGCAAGAGTGGCTTTACATCTTACAGCCCTGATCTGAGAGGACAGCCTGCAAACGACCTTCACAGAGATCAACCTCAAAACTAAAACTTCCTAACACATTGGCTGCTGAAGATGTAGAGATGTTGTTTGTTATGCCTCTCTGAATCTCCCATTATGTCCCATACAGCCAGCCTGCTTTTCCTGATCCCCAGCAAAGCCAAATGACCTCACCATTTCTCACCTCACATCTCAGCCACTACGTCAACCATTTTAGGTTCACTAACAATTAAAAAAAAGGTAAACCTAGTCATCTTCCAAACGGTATTTTGATGCTTGCCATTTCTACTTCAGCTTTGAAAGAGGGCGTTTTGTGTGCTTTTTTGTTTTTTTTTTTTAGCCCTCCCAGAACCTGCTCTGCTTTCCACCACTACTGCCCGCTATATAAGCCAACACTTGCTCAAGATACGCCCTTTCCCCACAACACAGCATCAAAAAGCAAGGTCTCAGAGTTTTCACTTGAAACAAACAAAGCAAAACAAATCCAAAAAAGGAAAAGCAGATCCATCAGTTTAGGGGATCCTGACAGTGCTCAGCAAGCAGCTCTTGAGATAGAACTACTCAGCCAAGAGAGCTACACAGAGACTTGCGTACTAACTCTTAGATGCCACAGAGATTCACTCAGAACTCTGCAAGCAGCCAGTTACTAATGCTGCTCTTGGGACACTCACCTACTCTGTTTCTCAGCATCACTGCACCAGGCAAAGCTGTAAGCACAGGGTGAGACAAGTTGTTCCCACTGCCACTGACAACCACACGAAGCTGCAGCATTCCATGCTCTCAGCTCTAGTTGTCTCTGGCTAAATATTTCTGTCAGAAATAGGTCTGGTCACCTCACAGACAGCATGACTTCCACATTTTCTCTTCCTTGCACCAAGGCAGCTAGCTAAGTAAGTCAAGCTGAATTAATTTGTCTCAACAAACACTTATTATTTGGCTTCAGCACTTAGCATGGAGCTCCCAACATACCTTGTACACAAAGAACAGCCCTTCCCTGCCTTGTGTATTGAGGGCATGTTAGGCAATTGCAAAGGAACTAAGCAGAAAAACTGTTTTCCAAGACTTCTGATTTTTGTTTTGTTTCCTCTATCTTTCCCCACCACCCTCCCACCACCTCAAAATCTGAGTCACTGGCTTGACGCATCTGGTGGGGCAACTGTAGTCTGCAGTTTATCTGGGTGACTTCAAACCAGGGCTCATGTGGGCGTATGAAGGGGAAGGAGGAGGAGGAAAAAAAAAAAAAGAAAAAGAAAAACAAATCACATGAAAATCACATGGGCTTGGCCTGGAAGCTGCCAGTGAAAGGTTATCCATCCCTATTTGTTATCATGTTCCTTCAAGGGACCCTGGCTTTCAGCTATAGTTTTTGGCTGGAAAACTCCCCGAGCTTAATTTTAGTCAACTCATAAAACAGGGCCCTAGGGATGATACAATACTCTGTGCAACCTCTAAACAGCATAAATGACTAACACAAAACGACAAATGAAAGGAAATTCCACCTAAACTGTCTACTTGTGACCCAGTCTTCCAGCTAGGAGGTTAAGTAATATCCCAAGCAGATCTGAGCTCTTGGCAAATGTTGTGACAAAGACATCTTTTTCTTTCTGATTTTACTTCACTTCTTTTTAATCAGATTTCTTTCTAACAGAAACTGAGTTAAGAAAGGGATCTGCATTTAATCTCGCTGAGGTAGCTCACTGGACTCACAATTCAGATACAAACTGAAAAGTACTGCTTGGATCCCAATTCATTTATTGTTAGCTGTACTATCAAGCCAGTTTGAATGTTCAAGATACTCTTGCAATAACTCTACTTACAAAAAAAAAAAAAAAAACAAACTCAAAATAACCTTTAAAGGCATAGCTCTTTTTACAAGCATTCTCATCCATAAATACTGTGGTTGAACCAAGAACCTAAACCAGAGATCTCTCAAACTTCTGCCATGAATCATTATAGAGAATGCAGGCATAGTCTGCCACACAACCCTGAGACAGACTGAGGGAACTGAGAGGACCGAGGTCTAAATGGTCCTAGGATTAGTGCTCTGGTTTTCCAGATCAAAAGTCAAGATGCCAGCATCAGCTTGCTTCCTATTCTCTCCCCAATATTACATTAAAACAGATTTGACCCATGTCATATTACTCCTGCCCACAAATGTGGGACTGTTTGCACCTTGCCTGTTTCTCTCTCACCTGCAATTTTCTCTTCGCAAAGAGAAAATAAGGCTATAATCTGAACTGGTAGCCAACATTGCTTCAGAGCTCAGCGTTCATCAAGAGCTATGTCAAGTTCTCATATGAACCAGGGAACGGAATGTCTGTGGGCCTTCACTGTTGCTTTTGGCAACAAACATCAAAATGCATTGTCAACAATTTTCCCTATTTCCTAGCAGGTCAAAAACATAATCTTGCTTTAAAATAAACTTTATTGGGTCTTACTGACATATTACTGGAAACTTCCTTTTGAACAAATACTTACACACTCATTTTTAAAAAGTCTTGTCTCCCTGCAAATACACACACACACACATGCAAAATATATAAATGCTTAAGCGGGATCTCTCCAGATCTACCTGTTGTTTCAGCTACTACAGCAAAGTCTGACTGAGAGGTCAGCTGAACAGTGATTAGGAGGAAAAAAAGCTCTCTGCTAGACAAGAATTGAGAGAGGAAGTAGCTGCACAATCACTGCAGGTGCTTTTGATACAAACTGAATGAAGAACAGGATGGGCAGATCCTTGTCACAGCCATGTTGCAGTATTTCAAAATTCTTACCATAGTCTAATGACTGGTCTGGCAAGGATTTTATTTGCTGAAGAACCTCAAATGCACAAGGTTATAAACGGAAAATTACCTACAAGTACTCCAGGTCTACAGAGAAAACGGGGATGAGAAAGTTGCTATACAAATTACACCAGCTGCTATGAGTAGATCACTTTGTTACAGTAGAATGGGAGAAAATGCATCTGTGGTGTCAAAGAAAAGCGTGCTTCTGGGAGCCCTCTCTCTGTGCTGCACTGTGCGGGAGTGCAGGCTGAGGTACTGGTGCTCTCCATGCATTTTCTCATTCAGAAAAATAGAACAGTGCTGCCCCAGAAGGGTAGCAATATCACACCGCAGTATGTAAGTTGGTAAGAGTAAAGATCAAATGAACAAAAATCACGCTTTCTGGGAGTGAAAAAAAAAAAAAAAAGTGTGCACTGACACTTCCCTGTGACAGGAGAGCATTCACTGGGGCTTTCCTGCCCCCTGAGAAAAGCCACAGAGGAGCAGCAGCTGTGCGCTGCGTCCATTGGCACGTGATGTGACAGCCCTCCGTACAACAGTATCATGCTGCGCCTGTGCGTTAGACAACTGCTGTTTTTCTTGAGAAGCTGAAGTGTTTCAGAGTCACTCTGAAATGTTTCTGAACTGATGGAAAGAATTTTCTCTTTTTTAACCTGCCACCTGTACAGAGCAGCTATATGGACTGAGCTACACCTTTGACAGGAATGGAAGCAAGGCAGCATTTTCTGGAGAATGGCTCCTCTTCAGGTACCTCAGCAAAAGAGCAAGACCCTTCACAACTTAAAGCATCCAACTATTCTAGCTGGTAATGACTTTTAGAGCAAAGAAGTCCTTGGCCTTTGCCTGCTTGAAAAATACTGCTGTAAATGACAACAGCAAACATACAGAGCCAACAACAGCCCTTTCTGGGAGCTGCTGCCTGCTGAACGCTGATGAAAACCCAGCTGCCTGTGTCCAGTACGGCCCTGCCGGCTCCTTTTTCAACCCTAACTGAGCCGTCTTCGTTTAGCCAGAGAATGTGATAGGTGTGAAGGATGTCCTTCCTTCCAGGCCTTTCCTTACATGCCTGCCCAAACCATAAGCAGACTTACTTAAAAAGAGCTAATGGAAGCTATGCATCAGGCACAGCTCACACAGGCTTACAGCCAAATGACTCTGTTTACTGTAACCTCTATGCCCAGAGAAGTTTCTTTTGTTCTTAAAATAGCATCCATCACTGCAGACTGGAGGCGCAAGGAACTGGAAGACTATATATACACATATGGATTGTCACAAATCCTGGGGTTTGTACGCAGTATTCATTTTAATTATACTTTTAATTGATTAGCATGTTACTGTACTGCAGTTTCTGTAGATCAATGAATATATCAATATTAGGTGTTAAATAAGAATATTAAAAGGCTCCTCTAATGTATAATTTACTTTGAGGCAAACAATCCCTTCCTCTCAGATCATTACTATTGCACATTTGGAACCTTATCTGAAAGGGTTTCCCTAATGCATTTCCTAGAAATTAAATTATTCATACAAATATGATTTACATTATGATTTTTTAATTTGAGTTGAGTAGCACTGTGGGAATGTGCTATTTTCTTAACTGAATGAGAATGAAAACTTCAGGGGAACACAGCAAGCTCTGAGTTAGAAAGTATTTATTTTGATTCTGTTATTTGTTTCCTGGTAACCGCACCAAAGTCCCAGCCCAGGTCAAGACCTTATGGGCCAGAAACTCTGCATGGCCATCCTAAGGAAAAGGTCCCTGGCATAAAACAGCATGTTAAATAAACACATGACGAGAAAACGGGAGGCAAGACACTAAGTATCATTATCTCCACTTTGAAAAGGACGGAAGGAGATGCAGGCTGCCGAAGTCACAATGACTTAAGCTGAGTGGTCTGAACTATGGCAGGAAAATGGAACTGGACTCCATTAAAACGTACCGTAAGATATAATCATAGCTTACAAAGGGAGCACTTCTGGTACTAAAGGTCTCATTAATCTAGTGGAAAAGGCATGACAAGATCTAATGGCCAGATGCCAAAGCCAGGCAAATTCAAAGACATGAGGGTGACCATTTCTAAAAAGAGAAAGCAGGCCATTAGAGTTGCTCCATTGGAACACAGGGACACAGTGACTTCCCCACCTCCCGGAGGCACTGAAACAGAGCTGAACATCTGCCTAAAAAGGCAGAGATGCAGTATCCCAGAAGCTGCAGGCCTCATGCAAGAATCACTACTCAAATTGCATGGCCTGTAGTCATATTTAATGTCAAACTCTTCTGGCTTTAACTGAGTCAAGAGCAAACTCTCAGATTTCAGCCTTGGAACTACTTCCTCACAGAGATCACATAACCACTGAAAACACATCAGAAGCTAGACGACAGAAAAGTGCCATCAACAGCCCCAGGTGTGAGACCACAGTGTGGGAAAGGATCCAGGAAGTAGCAAATAGTGCAGGGGTCTCTCTCGCAAAAATGTTACACCAGTAGAACTTGACATCTCTAATACTGACATCAGCTGACAAAAACAAACAAATAAAACTCCCCAAAAACCCACAGGTACCATACATTCCCTTCCTATCAGTTGGGGAGGGAAGAATTCCCTGTGCCATTCCCTGATACACTGTGAAGGAGAGAGTCTGTAGCTGCACAGCACAGGTCTTGGGAATTCAAGACTGAGGTACAAGCCAGGAACCAGCAGGTGCAATCCATACACAAGGCAAATGAAAAAAGGCCTTACTTATGGAACAGGGATGCCCACAGCATGTCCCCAGATGGTGCCATCATTGTCAGGCAGTTCAGTAAGCAAAATAATGTCCAGGTCCAGGGGAAAAATCCTTGCTTCAAGAAATTCCACAGGGAAGCCACTACAGCAGCACAACGTTCCCTCCCCACTTCACTCTCAGGCAAATCACAAACCTGCTGTATGACCTTGAACAGCCCTTCACTCTGCCAGGTCTCTCCACTAGCCTCCGCCTGCTTTGGGTAGCATCGTGTGACTCTTGCTCTACATACGTGCAGTGCCCAGCATAGCAGGGCAAGAGATCCTTGGCATTTCCGCAGTACAAATGCTGCTACTAATGCCATTCACAGACCAGCCCTACTGCAGTAATCACTGCATGACTACCACTTGCCTCCCTGGGCTACGCGAGTCCTGCTTTTGGGAACAAAACTCACAGCACTGCCGTACTAGAAAGAACTAATCACCCGCTGGTGACAGGTGTTGATCTCTTTGTACCAAACACGGGGCAACGTTACCCAAATGACAAGCACTGCATTCACAGAATTTGGCCTCAAAACTGACAAGTTTCCTGTCCCATACAGGAAAGTATGGCCCTTTTTTTAAGGAACTGTTGGACACTAGAGGGAGGAGGGAAAAGACATTATTGTAATAAGCAAGAAAACGATGTTGCAGATTAACTCGAGATCTAGCTAACCACTAAATAGTTTAGATACCTCCATTCCAATAATCTTACCAGTTCAAAGTTGTTTTTTTTTTTTTTTANAAAAAAAAAAAAAAACAGAACCTTGTCCTTTTTATCCGTCTACATGATAACTGACCTTATTGGCAGAGAAAAAACTGCCTGCAAGTGGCTTCGTGATCTGCCATTCATGCAGCCCACAAGAAAAAGAGTGTGCGGTTTCTTTCAATACAAGGTTTTGAAAAGAGCTGGTCTTAAAATATTGAGAGCTAACTTTCCACTCCAGTACCTCGCAGCTCAGCTCTAAATAATGGCCACCAAACAGGAACAGGCGGGGAAGAAACAAGTTTTAATTAGCTGTACAGTGAGGGTCTTTGTCCCACAGATAGATTTGATTCTATTGCTGATAACCTTCACAAGGCTTGTTATCACATTACACTATGCCAATCTCCTGAGCCGAAGAAATTTTCCACACAACCCAAACAGACTTAGCAGCAGTGAAAGAATAATGTCAGAAGTCCCTTCTAGATATTTTGGTGGGGTTTTTCTGTTTGACTGAGTTCACACAACTGGGATGGAGCCAGGAGAGCTCATCAGTGGAGCTCAAGTGGTGAGTGATAACACAGGCCTCTGCCAACTTCTTGCTTACTGCTTGTTTACTGGGGCTGTTTGTAAACCTGTCTATGGAGTTTTACCCGGTACATATGGTATCTTACGTTTGCACCTGAAAATAGGATCTGGTAGCAACAGTCCAATATACTCTGCATGAACTCAGACAAGGAAGAAAGTCCAGCACTAGTATTACCTGACAAGCTGCAACCACACCATCAGCTGCTATGATTACAAAGCTTTCTGCAGAACTGAGCTTTCTGCAGAACTGAGCAAGGCATGGGAAAAAAAAAGCCCTTAAGAACAGAGCAAACTGTTCTCTCATGACCTCAGACCCTTCACTGCCTTTTGCACTTGTGAAAAGCGTGCCTATCATTGTGCTTCACTCCTCATTGCTACCAGCCCTCATATGTCAGCAGGCAAGGAGAAAAATCAGAATAATGATATGGGAAAAAGAAGGGGTTTGGATCCAGCGGAAGGCTTGTGGTATGAAAGTAAGTGATTCCAGAAATGAGCATATGCAACTTAGATCATTCATTTCCAGTTACTGCACCAGCCAAGAATGAAGCCTTCCTGCTGTACTTAGATAAGTAGCTCTGATTTAGTAGGGCTCAGACAGCAGTCGTTAACAGCAGGATTCCTTCTCCCCTTCCAAAGCAGGGAAACTAGAAACTCCTTCACAAACTGTCTCTCTATAGGACACAGTAGATGTGATCCTTACAGCCCCTGCATCAATTTACACTACAGGTATAACTTCACCAAGGAATCAGTCCTAGCCCACAAGAGGACAGCTGAGACCAGCACCAAGCACTGCCATCTCTTCCTTCCACTACCACTGGGGCAGACGGAGCCCTCAACATGCTTGCAAGGAGGCTGGTTCTAGCATTTGTCCTGTCTGCTATAAAACTGATGGATGACAGGCTGCAAAATATGGTAGCTTTGGTGATGAGCAGAGAATGAGCTCCTATATAACAATCAATAAAAAAATTGTCAATAATATAAACATATCATGAAGCACAGACGTAAGAGGCATGCTTTGTTTATACCATGCCCATGTCTTCACCCCTGCACTGCCCTTGTGATGTCCGTGGGGAAGGAGGACACCAACAGCCAGTAACGTCCCTGGACACACATACTGCTTGCACTGACAGGTGCACACCTCTGAGTGGAATTCAAAGAAAACTGTTTTCTGTTCTGTCCTCTGTGTGACCAGATATGGACATACAAAGAAAGGAATTTAGAAAAAATTACACCTTTTAATTTTTTCTTCAGAGTCTGTGATGAGTTCTGGCTGCTGTTTACCTTCATGGCAACAGATCTCTGCTCTCATTGCTCTTCCTCATACATCTGTCACAAGGCCAGATTATTGCTGGTTCACATACCTCAGCAGGAAGGCTGGGGATGAGTTTCCTCTCCTTGTGTCACCTCCCTGCTGGATCAATTCCTACCTGCAGGCTTCCCATTTCATACCCTGTGAATGGCTTTTTGCTAGAATTTAGGAGAGCACAACCTCTCCAAAGGGAGAGTCTAGGGCTGCTGAACCAGTGGTGGTAGCACATGTCCCTCTCTTGTAAGGGTGGTCAGGACAGTTCTCAGTTCTTGAGGAGCCAAAGACAACATCATGCCCCTCTCAGCAGGACTCTTTCTCTTGGACAATGCAATGCCAGAGCATCTCTGATGGATGCTTGCCAGGCACAGACTACTTCTGACTGAACCCTGCTACTGTAGATAGTACAGGGTGGTCTAACCTCAACAGCTGTGCGGGCCGGATTTGGGCTTACAATTCCTCCCTCCCACCTTCCCCACCATTGTTTGCATCCTGCCTCTCCCTTCCCAGCAATGGCTGTCCCTCTCCCTCCTCTGCCACTGCAGCTACTGCTGAGCACAGCCTTGAGGCCAGCCATGCACCACCAGTAACAAGGGGATGCCACAGACTGCAGTCTGATGAAGCTCACAGTGCTGAAGAAAACCCACGGACATCTGCCCCTCAGTAGCAACTGCTTCCCTCACCCCTCAAATGCACACACCTCCTGTCAACAGCAGCGGTGTCCTGGCTTTGAGCACAAGCTCGGCGGCTGCAGGGTGCAGTCCTTGCTCTCAACAGCTGTTCCCCATCTCTTTCAGGGAAGAAGGCGGCGGGCCGGATGGCTCAGCTCAGCAGCCTGGAGCTGGTCTGCAGGCCACCAGTTGGACCACACGTAACACTTCCAGCCGTTGCAGCAAGCTGCTAGTGGCTCCAGAGCAACGCTGCAAGGCAGTGCTACCCCTTCGACCAGGGGAGCTGTAACGACGTCCTCACATCTGTAACACATATAACAACCAGTCATCCTTTATAAATCAAACCTTTATAATAAAGTCCTGTATTCAAAGCTATTCTGAGGCACGATCCTCTTCTTTAGGAAGAGATTTTTTACTTTTCACATAGAGAAGAAAGGAATTATCTCCCCCCTCCCCCGTCTTCCGGCCACTGCCTTTCCATTAACTCTTCTGCATAGCTCTGTCCATTTGTGTTAATTATTCCCTCAGTCTCTCTCTTCCTCAAAAAAAAAAAGTCATTTTGGAGAAATGGGTTTGAACAGAATTCAACAGAAAAGCACTAGTGTGGAATCATTCAGCTCCTTAAGCATCAGTTTGAAGTTGTTCTTCTCAGACCTATTTTAAGTCCTTAGAGCAGAACTAGTGATGGCAACTCTGATCACTCATTTTCATCCCAGTGCTCTGCATAGTTTTTGATTTCTTTCAATTGAAATTGCTGCAATGAAAAAGCAAAGCATGCAGCTAAGATCACAATTACAGCAAATAATTAACCACTCAGGATTTAATGTACCTCTCTGCAAACGTTCCTTTCATATTAAGGCCGTTGGCAAATGAAGAAGTATCGTAAATCATACAGGAAAAATAAGCTTGGTCATTGAAAGGTCATTGAGGGAGAAAGTATTCAGCTGAAACATAAATTCCAACTTCAAATTGAAGACCACTTTCTCTCTACCCTGTAATACCACACAGCTCACACACACACACAAAAAAAATCATCTGAAGCACCCTAAAAGACACCATTTTGCAACATCATCTGTTGAGTGGATCTTCAGGTACCAACAACAGCCCAAGATATCCTTAGGGAGTCTGACCTCAACTGTAAGAGTCATCTTGATTTTTAGTCATTTTTATATATGACATTAATTCATATTCTGAAAAAAACTTTTCTTCTAATGCCTACCAGAATTATTACTATTATAACAAATACTTTGCTGAAAAAAAAAAATATGTGCAGAACCATGAACAAAATCTCATACTACATTCCAACTCTAGGTGTGAACCCTAATTTACGGCCAAAGTTACCAGGAGTTCTCTAAGTGTTAAGAGATATTAACGCTGATGCTCTGGAACTGTTTCCAGCTATAATCCACTTCCACTCTTGCAGAAAAGTTCGTCATCTGATGTGTTTTTAGTTAGGGGAAAAGACGAACATTTTTAAACTGTTTCTTAACTGTACAAAGCACTTTTTAAGGTATCTCCTATCCATTTTGCTCCAGTGCAAGTGGTTTTATCTCTGCTTGCGTTGCTGCTTGGGCTTTTCTAAGCCACTCATTCCGTGCTTCACTTTCTCCTTACTCGCAGGATTTTTCTCTCCCATAACAGAACATACTGCACTGGCCTTCAAAAGAGGTTTGCTAGAAACTAAAACAACTTAAAATATAAATGGCTGTCAAGCATTAGATTAATACTGGAGCACAGAAAATCAGAATGTTGTATTCTAATTAGTTGGCAGGTAGTTCATGATAATGATAAATTTCATACTCTAGTTGACACATTTTCAAATGTTAATGTCCTCTAGAGGAATAAACTGTGTTGTAATGACTGGAATAATGGCTTCTGAGGTGAGCATTCAGCTTATTATGGTTTCAAGTCCTGGCACTCAATGTACATAGGTGTTAGGTTATACGCTCTACAAAAAGGAAATAATTACGACTGTATAATGCTAAAAGAAGAGGTTTACAGAAAAGAGGCTGTGAAGAGGATGTGAATCATGGAGAGAACAACTTCCTTCATCAGCGTGAAACAATAGTTAATCAAGTGCTGCGTGTAACATAGCAGACAAGCACTCGCAGGCATCCCAAGAGCCATGATGCTCTGGGTAATTGCAGCAAATTTCTCAGTTGTTGAACAGTTTAAACTGAAAAGAAATCCCAGTACCCTACTGCCTTCCTTCTCTCCCATACCTTCACCCCACGCTTACTGTGAGCTGCTTTCCTAGTGGAAGGAAACTGAAGCAGATCACACAAAGGAAACAGCAAGCAAGAGGAAAGTTGTGCTGGAAGTTCAGCCCCATGGCTGCCAGCAACCAACCAGCAAGGGCATCCATTCAGAAACAACAAGGCCCATCGTTAGGGTTGCCATTTTTGGACTGTAACAAAGGATTTGAGAATTTTCATGTGTTGAACCCTGTGCTCCTTATAAGCGAGTGCTGTAACTCCAGTTTCCTTCTCCCCTAACTCACCCACAGTCTCGCCCCACAAACGTGTACGCACGCAACACTAAACAGCTTAAATATTTACAAGAACAACAAAGCTGGTGTGCAACCAACTAATTTCCTCAAATTCTTTTATTTGGGTATAGAGTTCCCCTCCAGGAATTCTCTTGATATCCAAACGTTCCCATGCGCAACCATGCAGCAGCATTCTCCTCTACCAACCCACGTGCCACTGCAAGTAGAATTAACCCCATCTGCACCCACCGATGATCCCATGGTCACGGATATATCCCACTGTTCTTTTAACAGTGACTTGTGTTTCGATGCCAAGGACACCACAGTGATTCAGGGCTTCCTAAGGCAAGCAGCATCATCTGCTGAGCAGCAGTCGTGGCCTTATTTGCCGAAGTATTGCATGGCCCTACCTTTGCCCCGGAACATTGCTTTAAAAATGTCCTCTGTCAAGAGCCACTCTGCAATCAACATTGCTGACCATGTGTTATTAATTAAGTAATTTTACAAAATTAGAAATACAAATCACATTGTTTTCAACCAAAATAACGATCTACCAATTATTCTGCCAAAAGAAATCACTTGTAGCTTTTGGCAGGGCTTTTCCCTTTGGCCATTGTTTTCTTAGTTATTAACAAGGTTACAGTTGGTCCTTTTGATTAAAAAGTTTTTTTGGCCAGAATCACTGCTATGGGAAAACAAAAGCTGAAATTCAATATCCTTCTAGAATTCTTTTGAAATTTGATCTGAGCACCAATGAGGGAGGAAGGTGAGGGGCCACAGGGGACGTATTCTGTAACTTTTTGATTTTCTTTCCAGACTAAGATTCTTAAAGATGAGACAAACAGGACTGGAAAGTAAAAAATTGTTAATAATTACTATTATTTTTGTTCACTTTGTTCACTTCTCTACTTGTAAAGGTACACTGAATTACTAAATTACTTCAGAGCCTACTGCAACATGAAACCTTTAAAAATACGAATTAGACTTACAGAATATAAAAGTCAGAATAAGCTGTATCTCCACTACTCTTTCTAAGGACCTTCCATGTCTTAGAATAACCTTTTGACCCCTCTAAAGGGAAGGAAAAATCACGACAACAGAATCCGTGACCTTCTTGAATTAGATAAGAATCTTTGAAGAATATTTCTAGTGAACAAATACAAAGACATATTAGAAAAAAAAAATAATAATAATTAGAGTGACCAAAAACCCAACATAACTGCTTGTAACACAACCAGATCCCAAAACGAGACCTAACCCTGCTAATCGTCTCTCCAGAATCAGTCTTTGTCCCTCAGAACTTAGCACCACAGGTGATATGGAAGCAGTTTTGTGATAGAAAGATTACTTAGAGAGTGATGTGTATGCAACAGGGCACTGCTGTACTCCTCTGGGAGAAAGTGCAGTGGCTAGGGCTTTCAGCAAAGTGAAGCTTCCATGCATTTACACAAGCACATACAAAAATACGGACTAACTTCATCCCGTGTGTAATACCGCCTGCATGCAGCTTGTCACTTGAAAAGAGGTTATCAGAGCAAGATGGTGAACTGTTCCTGTCATATTTGTGAGAGTTAACACCCTACAGAGGGTCACACACTTGAAGCAGCAGAAACAAACAAAAGAGCAAAGAGTATGCCAAGGTTTCACTATGAATGGGCTTTTGCCAGGTAGCTCAGATCGGATGTTTAAACAGGCACGTTAAGCACTTCAGGCTTGGAGGATTAAGGCTGGGGTATAATCGACTAAACAGCTGCAGAAAATGGCACACTGGGCGTCAAACCTGTGTGTCATCAGCAGCAAAGAATCCAATCTTCCTTCCTCCATTGTTTTGCTTTCTTGCTCCATCAGAGAGACCAAGTACAGATAAACCCAAATGGCAACCATGTGAAAACATCATTTTCAAGAAAGAACAGCCTAGATCTTTCACAAGTCAAACTGAAGGGTCTAGGTCTTTTTCCCCCTCTTTTGTGTTTCTCTGGTATTTACAGTCAGTGATTTAGACCAACTAAACACCTGGCCCTAGAAGGAACACAATGCTATTTGTTGCACTTATAGCTCTAGCGAACTGCACGCTGCTGGGCGGAAGTTACTTCAGCAGATTTCTGATCTCAGCCTGTGCAATATTACCCCAAAAGTCACAGCACAGCTACTGCTGGCCATGTGCAGGTTCTTCCCTCCCCCAGTCATGCAGCTAGGCTAAATGCCACCTCTTCTACTCTGACATGGCCCATTGCCTGGCACGGTGGCAAATAAAAAAGGCTCTTCTTCAAGAAACCGTTTCCAGAGCCTGTTCATCCCATGCTTAGAAAAACAACAAACAAATAAAATAATCAAGCCCTTCAAAATTAACACTTCAAAAGGGGACGTTGAAGAGCAAAGCCTCCTTGAATGTTACCATTTTGACTACAGAGATAGCAAGGCTAAAATTAAGTTGTGGAGTAGTCTTGCTTGACCTTAGAAGAGAAAGATCATGCATTTCAAGACTTCTCGCTATTAGTAAGATTTATGGAATGCTGCACCAGTGACACTCACAGAATGTGCATTACACTTGGCAACAGGCCTGCAACCCAGCCACTTACTTCCATCATGCATTATAATGCAGAAACAGAGTCACACCTGCAAAGCCTATGACAAATGACATTTCATTAACTTTGAAGACTGCTGGATCATTTTCCCAGGCTACATGTGAGCCGGGCCATTATAGCCCTTTCAACAGCCCATCATGAAAGGAAAGTCACTGTAATGTCCCAAATATTTCAGGGAGTAAATACTTCTCAATTTGTTAATGATAAAGTTCTGTGTCAATTGGACATAATGGGATAAAAGCCTATCATTAGAGATCCTAGGCCACACAAATTTAGAATGGTATTTCTCACTGCTTGCTGTGTCACTTCCCCACCACCCCTTCTCCTTCTCTGTCTTTTATTTATTTAGTTTTTCACTGTTCAAGTGACTAGCAAAGTGGTCCAGTACGTTTCACAGAATCCACTTTCATGTCAATCTTTCCAGGTATTTTTATTTCATCCCCTTGATGATTTCACGGGATCAACAAATCAAACTGTGAAGTTTTACAAACACAAAAACGTCAGCAGAAGAACATAGGATATAACACCTCAGCCGTTTCTTTCCAAACAGAAGGAATTGTTTCTCCCCACCCTCCCTTGCCATAGTAACAACAACCAAACCCTACTAAAACCCTACACGTTACAGGTGTATTGGGACATCAACTTGTGCAGATAGAGCAGGTCTTACAAAATAGCTCTTTGCGCAACACATGCCCGTGCTTCACTCACTGTGACTTCTGTTCCCCTGAGTAATAGCACTTCTCCCTGCTCCTGTGGAAGGAGAGGTGGAGATTATCCACATGTATAAAGTAAAGCACATTTTTAACAGCTTTGCTATACCAGGGCTCAGGACTTCAGACAACAAGGCTTCCATGTGAAACTTAATACAGCTTAGACTGAGGCCTGCAATCGGATCCCGCAAGTGTGTGAGGCTCTGCAGGCAGCAGATCCATGGCGTAATTCATCCCCCGAGGGCACTAGCTCTGTCCCAGTGGCCTCACAAAAATCTAGTGAGCAAGACAGCATTTGCCCCAGCTCTCTGGCTGCTTTTCCAGGCTGTTTCAGAGGACTTGAGAATCATAGATTGAAAGTCCTATGCTATTCCTGGTGAGGGGAGAGAAACATTTCCCAGGAACAGGCAGGTCACCCTCCTGCCTGGCCAGCCCTGCACACAGGGCACAAGCCAAGAGCCTCGCTCTTAACATGCGCACCTGCATGCCTCAGAATGAGGACTGGCCCTCTGCACCGTCTCATTGTACTTCTAGATGTCAGAGCCTTCCTCTTGCTCTGAGCCTTGCTCCAGCCATGGCGGAATTCAATTGGGATTAAGCAGCAAGAACTGCAAAGTCCTAAAGCAGCCAGATCTCTGCCAGCGTTTGCTGTTGTCTCAACGAACCATGCTGGCAACATTTGTAAGTGTACTGAAAAACTACTTCTAGCTTCAAAGCAAAAAGCACACAAACAAAAGCCCACCAAACTGTTATTACTGGTCTTCCTGCTGCTGCAGTTCTTTTCCATAACTACAGCCTCTGGAGCCAACCAGGGACGTATCTATTAGGAGCACTTTAATCACAAAATTGCAGATGATCTCAACAAAAGGCAAAGGACCCATGAAGAGAAATTAAAAAAATCAGGCAGTAATGTGGCAACATCACGTTGCTTCTCCCTAAGGAAAGCAAACTCCATGGGTAAAAGCATAGTTTTGCTATTGTAAACATGCCTACACCCAAGGCTGATGCCGCCGATGCTGCTCAGTGAGCTGCACGTTACATCTCGTAGCGTTCAGTACAGGAGGAAGCACCTGAAAGAAGCCTGTCACGTACAGCCAGCCTGTACTAATTAGCTCTATCCGTGGTGTCAATCTGCTTAAAATAGGGTATGCTGTTTTGGATTGATTCAGAAGCTTCTGAATCAAACACCACCACGATGATATAACTTGGTATAGACTGATTGATGTCAACATTCTTTCACCTTGAAACTTATTATGGCAGGTTTCATCCATTTATTTCTCTTGTTTAGGAGGTTAAGTTTGTATGTGTCTATATTACTATTGTATTTCAGCTACATACCCCACAGTAAATAATCTTAATGATCAAATGACAGGCTTCATCTCTCTCTGAGCAGAGTTCATCTGATTTATTAAAGTGACACCAGACATTTACTCAAGGAGTAAACAGAGCTGACATTATAGGATGATCTCTGAGGGGAACACTCCAGGGTAAATTCTGGGGAGAAGTAGTGGGTTTGCATTCTATTCCTTTGCATTTCTTGGCTAATTCTTAATTTCTTCTTTTTAATTTCCTTATTAGCGTTACGTCATTTGTGATCTTTAAGCAACAGCCTCTAAAAATGAGCCTACAAAACATGGTCAGTCTTTACAGAAAAACAAGAACCAGTTGAATCTGGAGCAACACCTGGAGAAGCCCAGTGACTCCTCATGTGCAATACAGTCTCAGTGAAACTGAATACTGACTCCACAGCAGGCTCCCCACTTTGACACGGAGCCAGTGAGGAACTGTGGCCAACCCTCTTCACCTCATGTCCTGCGACTACCTGACAACACGAGTGTTGTCCTTTACCATCATTTGCAGAAAAAACCTTCACCCAGATTTACCTTTTTTCATTCAGATCATGGGTTTGCTTTTGTTAGAAAGAGCAAACAGGACCAGAAGAAAAGAAAAAAGAGGAACGATGGACATTTGAAAAGATAAGCCCTCCAGTCTTACCATTAAGTGCAGTGTTTTCTCCCATGATACACAGATGAAATTGACACGTGGATTGGAAGGGCTTGACCCAGCAAACCTACTGTGAATGGTAGTAAGGAGCCGATGGGCTCACTTTTGGTAGCCAGTTATATTAAAACATACAATAACTGTATTGCTATNAAAAAAAAAAAAAAAAACATTGCCTTCTTTCAAGCTTAGGGCAACACAATAGCCTGTTCCAAGACACGGCACTGGTGACCTTCCATCCCCACCTGTGTCAGTGCCGAGAGCAAACCTCCTCAGAGTATGAGAAGGAGTAACTATTAAGACAATCAGTAATTCGTAAGTAGGGTACAGGCTTCACACTCAAAAGTATACGGGAAAAAAATCTCCTGAGAGCCTGAAAGTGACACTCATGGCAGCAAAATGTTTTCAATGCTCACACTTGGAATGTCAGCAGAAAAGGCAATGGGTTACTGTCATTTTTTAAATCAAAACCAAGAACAAAGCAGTAAGGAAGCTAAAAGTGCTCTATTTTTTAAGCTAAAATTTGGTTAAAATGATGCAGAAAAACATAACTTTGCCATTTAGAATGGTTGCATCTGCAACATTGCCTCAGAAGCGAAGGTCCACATCTGTGACTGGCATAATTCAGCGTAATGCTCCTTCAGCCAGCAGAGATATGAGCAGAACTTGCAGCTTCAAACATTTGAGGCTCTTCCACCATAACCACTGAAGACAGCTGGAAAATTTTATTTAGCTACAACCAGCCAGTTAACCTGGCATTGTCATGAAAAATGTCTTTTTCCTTGACTCATCCATCATCAAGGCATAATAAACTTGTAATCAAAATGATATCACTTCAACTGTTGCTGCCAATTTTGCCTTAATGGATTTAATCTAGTAAAAAAAAAAAAAAAAAAAAAAAAAAAAGTCTTCATGCATCTACTGCAACAAA
>VXAV01011346.1:162190-172220 GCA_013399715.1 Alectura lathami | reverse complement strand
CTGTCCTTTTTTTTTTTTTTTTTTTTTTTGAGAAGCACAGGTGCATGGAGAGGAAGGCTCTCATTAGACATTCAAAGATGCATCTAAGAAAAAGATAATTCAGGCTAAAAAAACACTTTGGAGTAGTGGGCCAGACACCTACTACAAAGTCCCAGGGCACTGATTTGATAACTAAATAATTTACTCTTCACGTCCAACCGTAGCAGTTCAACGAAGCCACTTTAATTCAATGACCAAAGTCCCTTCATGTCAGTGGAAAGTCTCCCACTGACTTCAAAGCAGATTGAATCAAACTCCTGCCATCTAATGACCTTCAAATCAGGTCATGCACAGAGCTTCCATGGAGGCCCCCAAGTTCTGTTTGCTAATTTAACATGGTTATCAAAAGCTAACACTAGCTTGACTTAAAATCTTGAGTTGCATTTTCATTTCTCTTTTAAAATTTTTCTTTGGTAGGCTTGAAAAATTCCCCAAGTGACCTTAGATCAAATTCTAGTTACAGCTGCTAACCTCATGTGCTCTTAGTAATATCATCACTTTCTTGGTGCAGAGACTTGTAAAGCAAGAAAAGCCCTAAGAACAGCTAGTATATTATATACATGCATCAAAACACAGACTTAACTTTAAAAAAAAATACTATTTTCATTTTTAACTTCAACACTTGAACACAAAACCCTCTGATTTTAACACTATTGATCAGCCTTTAGTATTTCCAACAACGTACGTATTTCTACCATAAACTATTACACACTCTTCTCATTGCATTGGTTTATCAACATCCTCAGCATCAGCAATTTTGTTAGCACTTCACTTAGCTGGTAATTCTAATAGTAACAAGTTTTACAATATTTGCAGCAAAACCAAGGTTAAGCAAGGAGATGTTGCACACACCTTAATGTTCTCTTTAAATACCTTAAGTTTGTTCAGGCTTTAACTCACTGGTACTGATAACTTGCTGTTACAACAGCAACGCTTTGCATTGCATTTGCATTAACCAGTGTGGAATTGGCATTTCTGCACCATATTTGGCACACACAGCAATGGGNGATAGCTCATACCCATTTATGCACACAGCCACTGGAATAAATGTTCTTCTCACCAGCTCCTATTTTGAGGCAGGACAGTTGTTTTCACTCCAACAGCCACGTAATCCAAGGAGGAACTTTCACAGGCAGTGTTCAGTCATTTCACATTTGAGACTTCTGTGAAGTTTTTTGTAAAGTCTATCCTGAAGTTTAGATGTTCCTAAGAACAGTTACATAAGAGTACTGAGCATTCATGACCTAGTATTTCAAGCCTCTAATAGGGCCAAAAGCCAGTAACAGGCACATGGTGATGCCCCTCAGTTTGTGGGGTATTTAGTGGAGCTGTTTTCTTTGCATTAGAAAAGCCACAAACACAGGCTTTGTCACCAGAACAGCCAAACAAACTGTAAGTATGTACAGAGTTGCATTTGCTGCATGTATATAAACTGCCCTATCACAAATGCCAACTACCTGTATATAATTAATTATACCAGATGGACTTCTACTTCAGTACCTCTTAGCTAATACCCTTGCATTACTCCTGTTTAAACATTTACCAATGAAAGCTGTGTACTTTACTGGACACTGAATTATGATCCTTTTCAGAAATTAACCTTTTAAAACAAAAGCTGTAATTGAAGCTTAAGAGGAAAATCATGTAATGGAAACGTCCTTCAATTCCCTTTTAGTTAACAGTACTTCGCATTAAATAGAAGCTGATCTACCTGTTTCCTAAAGACAAGGTGTGCCAAAGTATAAGACATTACTTCCCCCAAAGTCTCTGTATGAAAGTGCTTGTAGCCCCTGCCACATCTACCCTACTGCCTAATTATTTCATAGGACACCTGTTCTTTAAATTAAAAAGACATGTTTTAGACTGATGTTTTGAACCTTTGTGCATGAGAACATCTACACTGACACAAAATTCACCAGTCTGTTTATAACATTCTCCAGATACCATTTGCGGTGTCAAGTTCAAAGGGGGTACAAGACAGGACACATTTAAAAATAAACTCTGCCCAACCATCCTGAACACACCAAGAACCGCTTCACATGAATACTGCTGTCTTTGGTGGAGAACACACTTTGGATCTTTCACAGTTTTAACCTTAATCACAGCTTTCAGCTGGCAGTGTTTATGGGCTTCTGACATGCCTAGTCACGAGAAGTCCTGTAGATTTGAGACAGCAAAGTTAGGTGCCTACATGAGCATCTATATAAGCATCTCTTCGGTTGCATTGCTTTAACTGTACTGAAGGAACTGCTGTTGTTTCAAACAGTTTATTGCAAACAAAAATCTGTAAATTCATACCAGTCACTGAAAAAGCTTCTAGAGATATACAATTACTTGAGTTTATTAAACTTGACAATTCCTTTAACCTTCAAATATTTTTTTTAAATAGTCAATGGCAAGAGAACCTTCATTTTAGCACCTCATTCAAATTAATGCATATTCTGCATTGCATGATGCAGTAAACCCTAAAGCCAATAACCATCCATTGTAAATCATTCAGCTTGCAGTACTGTACTATAGTAGGTGTACTGGATTTGTTTGGTCTGATCATTTAGCCTTTTACACTAACTCTATTTCCCAACCAGTTTTGTAAACTACTACTCAAACGGCATTTTGGCGAACTAAATTATTTGTCCTTCATAATTAGGTTACTGCTAGTTGTTCAACAGCTCTAGGACTAGTAGTTGAGTTTTGCTTTGTAGTGTACTGAAAAATAAAGTTATGAGGTTCATCTAAAGAAATTAATATACCTCCTCCTAAATGACTAAGCTTCACATTTTGAAGGAATCAAACAGAATATTTTGCAAGGCAGAACAGTAGTCTGAACTGTACGAGAGAATGAAGATCTGAAAAAAAAAAAAAGCAATGAATGACCACACTCCTAGTACCTCACAGCATGTTTCTCTAGCTCAGTGTCAACAGTAAGAAATGAGCACCTACAGCCAAAATTCCAATCAAGTTTCTGCATGTGCTGTTTCCTATTAGCTGTCCCCTGCCCGCTCCTTTCTTCAGGCCCTAAAGTACCCTTAGTAAAGGACTATCAGTTTTTTCCATCGACCAGACACAAGGCCTTGAAGTAGAACTCAGGCTGTTTGCCTGTAGCCCTTAAAGCTCAGTTTCCTCAGAGGCAACAGAAGGAAGGGAATATGGCATGCATTCAAGTCCAGAAGCTGAAAAGGAAACAGTTTAACGGAGTGAATCAACCTTACCACACTCTATGAATACAGCATTTCACACAATGGTGTAGTGAGAAAGTAAACACGGCTCTTACATAAACACCACAAACTGGACAGCATTGTTTGAGACTGGGTTTAATACTCAAGAGATTAAGTACATACAAAAAGTGCCAGTCACTCAGGAGTAAAAAAATAATTCTTCTGCATTCTAATCAAAACAACACTAGTATCTATTACTAGCAAGCATGTGTCAGGTCATTATCATTTGAATAATGAAATGTTACTTCTCTGGCATCAAATAGCACTTTCAGACACATGTATAATGCAATTACCTCAGTGGCAAGTGTTCTGGACAAAACACAATCCTGTAAAATTCTTAAGTATGACTTAATCAAGATGTTGCTATACAGCACTTTTGCAAGACTCCCTGCACAAAACACATTTTGATAATTCTAGATGTCTCTCATAATGTAAGCGGAAATAAAAATTTAGTCCATCTTTCTCTTTTTTCCTTTAGCAGGAGTTTTTGAGGTACATTCATTTTCAGGGTTTGGTTCCCAGAGTGCATTTCTTACAAATCTGGAAGCTGCTCCTTTATCAAGTTTGGATGCCTTTTTCTTGTCTGCTATTTCTTTGACCTTGTTCATGTATGTTCTTATTCTCTCCTAGAAAAAAAAAAAAAAGTAAAAAAAAAAAAAAGAAAAAAACACCTATACATAGATTTCAAACCATTCTTCCAAGATTACTACTAAGTAAAATCAGTGAGCAGGAGCACTTCACATGGTACATTCCTATCATACACAGAAAAACAGCATCTTCTAAATATATGTCAGGCTCTTTGCAAACTTGAGGCTTCCCTTTTAGCAGATTTCCTATCACAGGTATCTTCCATACTAATATTTGCATGACATCCACCACCAAAGGAACATGAAGTCCTACCAATTTACAGTGAGACAACAGAACTGTACTTCATCTTGTAAAGTTAAATAACAGAATACTGAACCCAGTTTGGAGTTTGGCCTAAGTAAAGACAGCAAAATGAGTATTTAGATACGACATATTTATAAAATTATATTACTTACTGCCTACAAAAGAAAAGAAGAATGGGGGAGAGAAAAAAAAAAGGAAAAAAAATCAGCATAAAGCATCTCAGACAAAAATAAGTTACAAGTATTAAACATGCAACTGTACAAAAGTTCTACGGTTAAGATCCTGAAATGGTTCATTGATAAGTCCCCCTTGACATATTCAAAGCAGCCTGATGAATTTCCAGATGTACAGAGGTTTCTTTTACGATCATAAATAACAAAAAAGCCTGTTTCCACTGCCATTCTGTAAAGCGAGGGAATACTTCCTTTCTCGTCATCTTAGCCTATCACAGTCATTTAGTGCCTCACGTTTTTTGAGCGAAGCATGGCTTTGATTCAGCCCCACCTATCGCCACCAGTTTAACAGTCTCATTTATGTGCCTGTTCATCCTCAGCCAGTTCTACAATCAATAAAGAAAATTACTTTGAGAGTGTAACTAAAATCAGCTAAGATGAAAATCACCTGCTGTTAAGTGCCTGCTTCTCCTTCATTTAGTAGACTTCCAGTAATTCTGTAAATTGTGTAAAGTTTGTGATAGATTTCATGTCCAGATATTTAGCCCAAGTTGGCCCTGAACTTTGGGGCCTTTAGGTATTACTCTAACACAAACAAACAACAGCAATAGGCACACTTGTGCCTGAAGTACACATACAGCACTTTACCGACCATGAACTGTCAGTGGGGATTAACAGAACGTTTATGGATACTGCTAACTAAACGCATGCTGGTGTTACCTGAGCCATACAGCCATCAACAGCTTTCTGAATCTGGAATGTAAGCTGCAAGACCTACACTACTGAACTGATTTTCAGTTCTTCGATGACCCTTATGAGCAACTCATTTGTCAGGAAGTAACAAAAATGCAGCTGTAATGAAGAGACCTTGACAAGGTCTGAAAACATGATAGACCACAGTATTCCTCTGGTGTCTGAGATGGCTGATGAGAACAAGCGGCAAGCCTACATGTATCAACACGGGAAGGAAGAGCTGCCAAATGTCAAAATGGCAGAAATGAACTCTGATAGCTTGAATGTGAGTTTTATTAATATCATTTGAATTCCAATGTACTCCCTGTATAAACAGAAGGAGCAATTCTAAAAACAAAACAATAATGACAGAACAGTCTTTTTTATTCCCCTTCCATAGGAATAAGAAAATCACAATGCTCTTGGAAGGAAAGGAATGCACATTCATTCACCCTGAAACCTGGAAAAGAGACCTGGATAAGAATCTAGCCTATGATAATTCGCACATTCTTCATATTTAAGATGACTGGCTGTTGTGAAGTAAAATAACAGCATAAAATATCCTCAGCAGAAGAGATACAATTTATTTTTAGTGTAGCTAAATTAACACGATATTCAGACACTATATAATATAGGAGAAAGAAGAAACTGACTGAAAGCTCATGAAATATTAACTGATCCATTTTTTAATATAAAGTCTAGACTACTGAAAACCTCACAAAATTAGAAATGAAAGTATTCTTGTTATTCAGGCTAGCTCTCCATATTTTTAAGTCCCATCTTCTATTGCCCTGGTTATCTAAGGATTCCATTTAAGCTAAGTATATTATGATTGCCCAGATTTAATGTTTTCATTTATACAGGAATTAAAAAGCATAGCTGTTAGTTTTGATTTCTCTTTTTTTCCCCTCAAGCTAAATTATTTGATTTTTTAAGTCAGCAGAATTTTCAAGATAACCGTGCTTTCTGTACTGTAGTCATGCATCTAAATGGAATATAAAGACAAACCTAAAAGATTTATTATAGGTTGTAAATATGTCACTAATGCAGAATTACTGGACAATACACATACAACTGGTGCCAAAAAAGCTTTTAGCTTTGTTGCTGAACTGGATTCTTTACTGCTGAGAAAATGAATTAATGGAGGACTTGGAGCAAGGGGGGGCTCTTTCCCGTCTTTGCTAGTAAATCAACCACACTATGCTTTCAGAGTCATACAAAAGTAAGAAAAGGCAGCCTCAAAGATTAACATGATTCCAAGTATTTTTAAGGAAAATATGCCATACTGGAAGTTATAAATTATTATCAGACATGTAACGTTTTTCCATTTAACAGATACAAGTGAAAAGCTATTCTGTTCAGAATTCAGTTCTTGAAAAAAACGTAGAGAAAAGGAAAGATAAAATGACACAATTTGTGTTTTGTTCTTATTTCAGCAGGCTCTACAAATGATGCTTTAAACTGTACTGTTTGGAACTAAAAATATGACTTTCTTAATTTAGAGGACCCAGCAGGGCATATGAACAGGCAATTACATAACACTGCATAGTGTACGTCTCCTGTTATGGCAGCACACCTATTTTGGAAGTAGATACAAATATACATCCATTTCTGTATGAGCTAACTGTCTTGGGCAAGTGAAGTATTGCATTGTACATGCATTGTAACAATCTTACCAGTTCTTGTTTCACTGGATGGTCCTTTGGATTGATTCCCTGAGTAGCCAAGTACACTACAAGAAGAAAACATTGTTTTGAAGTGGAAGGCTGTGATGACTAAGGGCCCAATCAACCAGTCATATAGGAAGACTGTAGTTTCCACATAAAACCATTAGCCATGGTGTTTAACTGTATGGTTGCGTTTCTGATGCGATATTGTCATCAAATATTGCAGTTTAAAAAAAGCACATATATAATAAATCTATAAAATGAATCTAAAAAATGCATAATGTGGTTAAATTTTGTCCTTTTGAGAAGGGCAGAAAAGGTTGCCAAGGGAAAAAAAAAAGATCCTCATGCATGTACAAAGTCAGCCTCTGTAATTACCAATTTTTGACTTGGAATTTCAGTATCATTTACCCTAAGGATGGCAATCATTTGGGTCCTTGGGTTAATTACAAGTTTCTAACTATTTGGCTACGAAATATGGTTATTTAATGTTTGCAGCTGTCTAGAAAGCATTCAAATGGTGATCATTTGAACTTTTTCCTCTCGTCACATACTTACCCCAGAACATTGAATTTAATGTGTATGCTGAAACCAAATCCAGCTTTGCCTGCTCAAGAGGCTCCAACTAGAATGAAAACAAAAACAAAAAAATCATGTGCATATTTTTAAGCAAGACAGGCATGGTACTAAAATTATGCACATTTTATAAGTGTGTAAATGCATTGGTAGATACACAGTGAATGAGCATATTTTTACAGCACCAGTTCACTGAGTCTATGTCTAAGCCTATTTTCCTGCCATCACAGAACCATTCCCTCCTCACCAAGTATTCATGTAATTTTCCCAGTTTGGTATCAAATGCCACAGTTCCATGCAGCCAAAAGCACAAAACCTCTTAGCATGTAGCTCTTAGGCTGTTGTTCCTGTAGTCAGGAAAGTCCTTATTTTTCCACAAAAACTGAACTCAAAATAGTTTCTGCTACCACTGGAAGTAAAAGAATGCCTTAAGATTGTTGAAGCTTAAATGTGAGTACGTTACAAGTAACCAATGAACATTAACACTGTGTATGTCAGACTGCGTTCAATGAGTGCTGCGATACTTTGGGCTGTACAGCAGAGGATGAGGTAATGAGTTGGTTTTCTCCCCCTCAACTGTCAAAGTCAATTTATTGTTTTAGTCCTACAGGATTTCCAGAAACTCTGATAAGATCATTGTACAGCTCACTAGTTCTAACATGGATACTGTCAAAAGATCCATGTTGTCATGACTGCTTTCTTCATAATTCATTTATGTTAGAAATCCTCAGAGGATAAAGAAGTTCCCTTGTATTAGCTTTTCCTTGCCCTAAAGAAAGAAGTTACATGTAAGGTTTTAAATGTTAGAAGACAGACAGGCTTCAGTTCTTCAGGCAATACCTTGCTCTGTCTTTATGTTCTGAAAACAAAAGAAAACAAAAAACCCACACATTTTACAGACCTGTGCTTATAACATAGCTAGAGGAGATAACTCAGTTTTTCAAGCATCAGCTTCCACAAGTCTGGACTTCTACAATCAGGAGATCAATTCTCAATGCTGTCAATTCATCTTTCCATCCTTCCATGTTAAGCAAGTTCCATGATGATTGTTGTGAAAAAGCCTCAGACAACTGTGAATGAGCTCTCCGTTCTGGAAGAGCACTCAGCACGCACTTTCCGGAAGGACAGCAATAAGACAGAATGCCCGTTACCTAAACGAACCACTGGTAGAATCACCACTTCTCACCTTTGAAGAACATACATTTCATTGCTTGCTTCTAACACCATCTGTGTATCTTGGAAACGTAAGAGTTTCAAGTATTAGGTGTCAAGGGTAGGAAGAGTAGTATTTGTTATGTGTCTGTACAGTGGCTAGCCAGACAGACCCTTTTATTCATTTTGGGTTCCAAGCTACTCCTGTACGAGCAACAGAAAGGCTGTCAAAAGGAAAATAATTTACCTTTTGCAGAAGTTCACTTCTAGAAACCGACATCATCGTCTTCAACATCTCATCTACAGAACTAAGAGATTTTTCAAATGTTGCAAGATAATCATGAATTTCAGTGGGATATTCTTCTGCATTAATATCTTCTGACTTTTCCATCTGGAAAGAAGAAGCAAAATTAATAATCCTCTCTACAGACTCAAAAGACTGTTTTAAAATACAAAGCATTGGCATTTATTCATTCAATGTTACAAAAAACCACCTCCTTCTGAAGAGTTCCAGCAAGTAGCATCAGCAGTGACACAGTTAAAGGTCCTGCAGTTTCATGGATTATCTCACAACTGCTGGGCAAAATGGCATGAAGGAGCATGACAAATGACGTGACTGTAGTACCTATTTTCTTGTACCAGTCCCAAACCAGTATTTAACTTCTGTGGTCTGTGATAGATAGAAGTTATCTGCTTGTTTAAAAGAAGTGCTCTATAAATCACAGTGCATAAAGAGCTAGCAACAGGCAGGACACACAAAAAAACAGGGATATGGCTTCAGCCCATCCTGGGAACAACAGACATTACTTCAGCTTTAAAGCGGTCGTGCAGTACCAGTTATGTCAGGGTCGGTTACATCTTCCAATCCTAAATTTAGGAGTTGGTCCAAGAAACTCTTCCTGTGAACCCTGTATCCTGCTTTCTGAATTCCCTATGGGGTATTTTAATCTGCAATATAACTCTACCAGTAATGAAGCTGAGTTTATTTTGATTTCAGAATACTCTGCAAATCTCATAGCCACATCTATGCAAAGCAACTGTGAGATCAGCAAAGATGTGAAAAAGCCCAGAGCGCTCCATTTTTGGTCCCGGCATTCATGGTAACGTGGCACGGCTACTGCCAAGCCATCTGGCTGCTGGCTTACGATCAATAATATCTTTAATTCCTCTCTAATCATAAATCACATACTATCTTGGAGAGCTGATGTTACCTAAAGCTGTGTTACTTCCTACAGCTTCTTCTGATTGAACAACATTATTTCTGAATAAGGAAAGAAGAGAAGAAATGCATCACTTTCCTGCTGATGTGGTGGGTTGCATCAAGAACAGTGGGAGCACCCGGTTCTCTGCAGCCCCTTCTTCTTGGAGCCAGTGTGATAATCTCACTGCAAGCTGCTGTGAGTGCAGGAGGTGGGAGTGCTAGATGGAGAAACGGCACCTTGAAAGTTTGATCTCTGAACACCACACCGTGCAGCCAGTGCAAACAGCGGGGAAACAGCAAACAGCTGTCGCATCACTGGAGTTTGGTTTAGATGAAGATTTGATCTTTCCCTTTTCCAGGCAAGACCATGGTTTGTGAGAGAGG
>VXAV01011346.1:136311-154835 GCA_013399715.1 Alectura lathami | reverse complement strand
GGCGGGGCCGCTGGGCGCGAGGGGCGGCGGCTGCCACACGCCGGCCCCCGGCGCGGAGGTTCCCGCCTCTGCGCTGAGGGGATGGGGATGAGGGGAGGGGGCCCTGCCCCCTGGCTCCCACCGCGGTTCTCCTCGGTGTTTCAGTAGGGAAGTCGGGGCCCGGAACGCGGTGGGTTGGTGTTTCTCCGCGGTGACGCGCTGCTCAGCGGGAAGATCGTAGGAGGGCGTGCCGCCCGAGGGACGGGGTCCAGGCTGGGGGAGTGGAAGCGTTGTGATTACTGGGGGGGGTGGGACTGGAAACTCGGGGTGCATTTGGTGTCATCCGGCTTCAGGGCGCTGCGCTGGGCCTGCAGTGTAATTTGAAATACCGCAGAAATGAACTTGCTTTTAATTGACTGCTTGGCAGCTACGTGCTTTACCAAGTCTATTCTGATTAAATCAGTAATGAACTGCAAATGAGTCTTCCCCCATCCCCCCTTAGAAGCATGTCTAAAGATCCTCAGATGTAGTACTTAGCTGTTTACATCTTGTCATCTCCTTTTCCTCCAGGCGATTTACAGGTTGAAGTTTTTGGTTTCAACCAAAAAATGGCTGAAAAAGCAATACCAGTCTGTTTTGGAGTACAAATATATATATACATATCACATTACTTATGAAGTAGCAAACACAGAGATTCTTTAAGAGTCTTCTGGTTGCATGTGGGATGCACATACGGACAGTAGAACCACTGGGGTGGGGAATGGTATCCCTGCTGTCTGCAAATATTTCAGTGTGATAACAGAACCCATTTCACTGCATTTTCGTAACCACCTTTTGTTTTTAAAGAACAGTCTAATTCTTTTTATTATTATTATTTCATTCATTTTCCCTATGACAACCACAGTGTTATGCACTGTACATAAAAGGGAATTTAGGGGAGATATTGTTTACAGTATTCAGAAATGCAGCAGACTGAAGGGTAACAGAGAAACAGCAAGACCTGAACTCCTAAATAAAGCAACAGTTTGCACTTCCAGAATGCCACGCGTCTACAAGCACCACAGAACACTTAACATATGTTTAGTTCATTCCTACCTCAGTATTCATGTGGTTGGGAAACCCGGAGAGGGATGCTGATTGACAGACCAATTGATTTGCCAAATGTTAGGTAGGAAGTTTCTGCCAGAGCCATATTTCCTAAACCCCATATTTTGTTTCACTTACAAGATGAAAGGAAAACGCAACACGTGCTGATCAACGCTCAGATTGAACCAGCTCTGTTTGCAGAAGACTTTAGCCACGTACAGCATTAACGCAGTGCAGGTCGGGCTCGATGAGCAGTGCACGGTCGTGCACGGTGGCTCTTTGTCGCCGTCTAGTGGTTTACATCTGTCACAGAGTTGTTACTGGCTCCAGACTGCTACAGATTCATGCTTTAGTTTGGTGGAGTTCGTACACCTAGTGCCCGTAGGTCTTGGAATTCTTGAGGCAGTTCGCTGAGGGGACTGCTAGGTGTGGAAGTAATGTTTTCTGCTTAAAATGGCTGCGTGGCTTTGTTTGTTTTTCGAAGCAGAGAATGAGGAGTTAAGGATTTGCATCTATCCCAGACAAAATTTGACTGAGATGCAGCTTATATAATCCAGTTGTTTTATGTTGGTGCCAATGTGAAAGTACTTTATGATGTATGAATATCTATACAAAAATCTATCCAAGAAGAGCTATACTGCCGTCGGGAACTTAATGGAAGCCATTTCATTTGAGAGGGCTGAGAAGGATTATTGATTTTTCTCTGTAATTCCCAAAACAACAGAAAACAATCCTAAATACTTTTGCCAGAATAGTCGAAGTGACAGGCATCTTTAGCATAATTACCGCTTTATTATGGTGCATCTCACTCATTGGACATACCATATATCAGCTCCTGCAGAGCAGCCACAGAGGCCAAATCCTGTAGTCCTGAGCTCACTAGAACCATTACGCTTACATGTAAGCAGAAGGTTTTCTGTACTGAGGTCACCTCCAGTTTCTCATCAGGACTGTCATTATTCCTTCAGACAGGCATATGTGCTGTATTTAAGATGGGCATAATATTTTATCAGTGTGTTGTTAAAGGCCTTGACATTTCAAAATGCTGAGCTGCCTCAACTTTTCACCTCAGAGGGTCAGGCCCACAGATTTGGTTTAAAAGAAAGCTTTTTGCTGCCTTTCATTAAAAGAATGAGGAATCTTAGCTATAGTAACAGAATATTTTTGGTAAATATACTTCTAAGGAGCATTTTCATGAAAAGGGATAAAGATGAGCACTTACCCAGCACATCAAGGATAGTGACATTGATAGGATTTCTTTTTAGTAATGAAAGAAGCCATGTGCTTCATATCAGCAGAAGCCCAGGGAGTCCGGTGACTGCACGAAAAGACCCTTGCTGGCAACACCAAGCAAATTGCCGTTGCGCATTGGATTACACAGAAGGCTTTTCACCACTCAGGTGAAAATCAAAGCTTCAGAGAAACGCAAATTTTATGTAGTTCTTGTATCAGACCTTTGTGCACAAACTGCCCAAATGTCCTCAGTCATCCCCAGGGCTAAATTCTAAAACTGTGCCAACTTCAGCAGTGCAAAAAACTGCTTTACTGCAGCCCATTCAGGTTTTTTTGTTGTTGTTGTCCAAATTCTCTCCGTGTTCTACTCTCTCTAATGTCTGTGGTGTCCTCAGCTGATACAATTTACTAATTATGCCGCCCCTCCCTTGGACATTATTTTAAATCAAAATGCATCTGATTACATTATACTAGAATGAAATTCTCCAGATTATCTGCAAACTTTACTGTCTTCTGAAGCTGTGCATTTTGATAAAAATATCAACAAGAGATATCTGATCACCTAAGCCTGGGTCATGCTAAGCACCACAGCCTGAAGTACTGACCAGCTAGGGCAACTGCAAGTCCCAGAAATAATGTTCCTGAAAAAGCCTTTGGAGGTGCTCATATAGAAGAAAAGACAAATACAGAAGTAGTCTACTTTCTTCTTCTGTGAACCTGGTGTAAATACAAAGCAGGATGCTAGAAGCTACTTGTAACAAAGCGTTAATGTATCATTAGCAGCGTAAAAGTACAAACGGTAAAATCAGACCAGAAGGAAAAGGTAGTTTGGAAAGGAACAGTATTGCTTTGCCTTTTGCCGTCCAGCTTCTTCTCACAATAATTGCTCTTTTTGGCTTTTTAATGAGAGCAGCAGAAATACTTCATTAAATAATTCAACCCTTCTAAGCACAAACCCTTTCCATCAATTACTGGAAAGCCAGTGCATCCCAGCACAGAGAGCATTCCCTTTTATTCTGGCAATCTGTCTTAAACCTCTAGAGATTCACTAGCTGTGCTGACAATGCTAAAATAATTCAGAATTAAATGAGATTGAATTCTGTGAGATTATACCCATGCTGTTTTGAAACTAAACTGAGGAATTTTGTGGTACCTCTGGTCAGTCTGTGGCTTGCGTTTGAAGAAGTGTGTTTGTCTAAAACTGTGCAACATCGCATTCCAAACTATTTCAAGGAGGAGTTAGTCTGCACCTGGGTACCTGGCCTGCAAACCATTTCACAACTGAGCTTCTGGCCTCTACCATGTTTAAAGTCAGCTCATGGCCAAAGCCATTAAAAAGCAGAGTAGGAGAAGATACCTTTTAAAATCCAGGTTGAGGCAAGCAGACCAGCGTGAGAGACGTTAGTATAAGTAGTAATCTCTTTCTTTGCGATGTAATCTAACAGATGTGCACTCTGTTCGATGGGCAGACCAGCAAGTTAGCAGAAGAGGGTGCAGCAGGAGTAAGCTGAAGCGTGAACATCCATCTGCTCACCTGCCTGCCTACCTGCACTTGCCACTCGGTGGAAGAAGGGTGAGTGCCTGATGTCCCCCCTGGCACATCAGAAGACAAATACTTGCAAAAGGACAACTACAGGCAGCTCACAGGTGTGTTTATGGTAAATTATGTCTCTGCCTGCATTCTACAGAGATCAGATATATGCAGGCTGTGTGGAAGCAGGGCAGGAAGAGAGAGTTTACAGTGATTTATTACAAGGCAGATGTGAGTCCAGGAAGACAGCCCAAGACTTCTGACTGTCAGGTTTGTGTCCCAGCCACTAGATAGGGTAAGAAGGAAACTAAGTCTTGAGGCTAACCCACAGAGAAGTCTTGCATCTTCAGGAGCTAAAAACCAAACACTACAGCAGCAGCACCTAGAACAGTGGAAAAGAAGTGAAACCGCCAAAATTTTCCATGTTGTGATACAGTCTGCTGGACTTGGGGATACTATATGTGGCACCCTAGGCCCACGTGAACTTAGACTCACCTTTCAATGCTCTGGAAATGTTTTTGGTCCTTTTTTTTTTTTAAAGCACTCAAATTAAATTAGAATGGCTTTAAACATACTAAACACGGGCTCTTTTCCCTTTTGAAAACATAACATTTCTAATCAAAATACAGATATAAAAGTACATGGAAAGAAGGAAACTGAGCTTGATGTAATTTTGTTTTAGGGAGGAAAAAATAATATAATAGGACTACCTTAAACTCTCTGATTAAAGCTTTTTTAACGTAACAGATAGGGAGGCTGAGATCTACACTGAGATAAAGTTAGTTAGTACAGATCAAAAGAGCTTGTGTTCATGCCAGCTAGATTACATGACAGGATGCGGTGAAGTGCTGGCACTGTATCTGGTTACTTCTCATACAAAGATGGATTTGCTGAAGGCAGATGTATCTATTAGGTTGTACATATTTATATATGAAAACTGTAGAAATAAATTGAAAGCAATCTACCATGCATGGGGTATTTGTTCTGATATTGTTCCGAGACTGCATTTCTTCCAGTTCATGGAATCATATCATAGCATGGCTTGGGTTGGAAGGGACCAGTTCCAACCTGTGCTGTGGCAGGGTGTCTACCCACCAGATCAGGCTGCCCTGAATGTCTCCAGGGATAGGGCACCCACAACTTCTTGGGGAAGTTGTGAGCCTTTCCAGTGCCTCACCACCCTGAGTAAAAACTTTCCTCCTAACATCAAGCCTAACTCTCCCGTCTTCTGGTTTAAAATCATTCCCCCTTGTCCTATCATTATCAGATCGTGTAAAAGGTCAGTCTCCCTTCCGTTTATAAGCTCCCTTTAGGTACTGGAAGGCTGCAATGAGCGTTCTCTTCTCCAAGCTGAATGAGTGCAGCTCCCTCAGCGTGTCTCCACAGCAGAGGTGGTCCAGCCTCTGAGCATCCTCGTGGCTTCAGCAGCTCCACATCTTTCTTGTGCCGAGGGTCCCAGGCCTGGATGCAGCACTGCAGGTGGGGCCTCACGAGGGCAGAGCAGAGGGGGACAGTCCCTCACCCTGCTGCCACCCCTCTTTTGATGCAGCCCAGGATGCAGTTGGCTTTGCGCTGCAAGCACACACTGCTGGCTCACATCAAGCCTCTCGTCCAGCAGAACCCCCAAGTCCTTCTCCACAGGGCTGCTCTCAAGAAACTCTTCTCCCAGTCTGTGCACATGTCTGGGATTGCCCCAACCCAAGTGCAACACCTTGCACTTGGCCTTGCGAAATGTCTTTGAGTTCCCATGGGGCCACTTTGCAGCCTGTCCAGGTCCCTCTGGATGGCATCCCTTCCTTTTGTTGCATCAGCTGCACCGCTCTGCTTAGCATAATCAACAAACTTTCTAAGAGTACACTCGATCCCACCATCTCTGCCATTGATAAAGATGTTGAAGAGCACCAGTTCCAAGACAGAACCCTAGGGGACACCGCTTGTCACCAGCCTCCAGGTGGATGTTTGACCAGCCATAGACCACAACCTTCTGGCTGCGACCATGCAACCAATTCTTTATCCACCAAATAGCCCACCCTTCCAATCCATCTCTCTCCAGTTTAGAGATGAGGATGTGGTGTGGGACCATGTCCAAGGCCTTGCACAAATCCAGGCAGATGACATCCATTGCTCTTCCTTTGTCTGCCGATGCTGTCACTCCAACATAGCAGGGCACCAGACTGGTCCTTGGTGAAGCCATGCTGGCTGTCTCAGATCACGTCCTCATCTCTGATGTGCCTTAACACAGCTTCCCATTAGTATATAAAGTTGTAATTTTTTTATAGCTATCTCTCTCAGTAAGATTGTAAAAGTGAATTGTATTAAAATTGATTTTTTTTCCTAAATGCATTAGCATTCTACCATTTCCACTTGTTACATTTCCACAGCTTCTGTGCATGAACTCAATAGAACCATATATTTCGTTCTCCATCTTCATTTTAGCATGACGCCTAGGACAACTTTAGGAATAAATCAAAATTAGGACCCAAATTGCTGTTGTCATTTTAAAGGACTTTTTTCTTTGTATTTATTTACCTGTGCATGTCCCCTGAAGAGGCAGGACGCAGGGCCGGAAGGCTCTTTGGTCTAATCTAGTGTGGCTGCTCTTACGTTTGTGATGCGTTCCTCAACAGCAGGATGCAGGAGGAAGAGAATGTGAATGTTGGGAAGGGAAAATACTGATGGATATGAAGATGCCACGGGCCTGTGCCACTGCACACTTCTGCAAAGTGGCAGGAGGGGGTCTGTCCCCCACATCTGCTGAACAGGCTGCAGTCCTGCCTGGCTGAGCTACACCAGAAAGAAACATGAAGGAGAGATTCTGTCAACTCTGCAGGAAGATTGATGACTCAGAAAATGAAAGGTTTAGCATGGGATAGAACTGAGCTGAACAGATTTCATTAACTATACTTGCATTTTGTTATTTTTCATTGTTGTGGCAGTGCTGCCTAGAAACCTGAGCCTCATGGCGCTCCAAGCTCAAAATACTCATAAGAAACATTGTCTCACAACAGATAATAAAAAAATGAAGAGGAGGGAAAAAGCCTTGGAGCTATTTGGAGCTAGATGATCTTTAAGGTCCCTTCCAATCCCAGCCATTCTATGATTTCTGATGGACAGATGCAGGAGAGGCTGGAGCAGCATCCCAGCATAACCAGAGCCAGAAACAGTTACAATGGCAGCAGAAGAGGCGCATTACGCCCTGTGAGATAGGGAAGAGGTAAGAGGGTATAGCTTCCTTATCCCCCAGCAAATCCACAAGTAAGAATTTAAGACTTGGCACCACATGTGTAGTCAATTCACAGCTGAGCAAAGTGAGAATGAAGTAGCATTCACACTGTGCTGATGGAAATGGTAACACAAAAAATCAGGTCCTCAGTGTTTTCTGAGGCACAAATATCACTAGTGGGTTTTAATGTAAGCAAACCCTACCTATAAGGGGAAGAAATAAGGCAGCTGGGACTTGGAGACTTAACCCATACTTTACTTAAAAGAAGCACTAGTTTCAAGCGCAAGATTGTTAACAGTGAGTCTAACAGTGAGCAGCTGATACAACCCAAACTGGTTAACAGGCTGAGCTGCTATCTGAATTGACTACCACAGGAAAGGCCCTATCAGGTCTCAACTGCTATGCAGTTCTGTCGGACTCGCTACCATTCTGAAACCATGCATCTAGCTTCAGAGACTGTCTCAAATGTTTCATAACCCTAAGATCCCAAGCCACCTAGGAGAGCTTGCCTGTGCTTGTTTTATTTATGTTGCCGATGGGCTTTTTATAGTGATGAAAAACATCCCGCTTCACTGCCACTCTTAAGAAAGTCAGGGTGCAAAGTTGTGATCAGGAAATATCCTGGGAGGCTGGCAACCCTGAGAGGCCTCTTGCACAGTGACGAGAGTAAGAAGCTGTTGCTCTGGGAAGGGAAGGACAGGCTGTCCTTTACTGCCAGGCACAGAGGAGGGAACTGAGAGGTGCCTCCATGTGGTTCTGTAACCCAGCTCTCCCTGAACATGGAGATGGTGACTAAAGGTGAGTAAAGATTTACTAACATCCTGTAGGCAGGCGAGTACAGACAGGATGGGAGCAGAGAAAACTGGAGCAGACACATCCGTCCCAGAGGCTGTAGCTGTACTAGTAAGCTAGACAGCAATGGGCTTGTTCTCTGGCTCAGGGACCAAGTGGCACAGCTTGTGGCCATGCTGTTAAATCGAGCTGGTCTCCTAGGCAGGGCAGCCACATGCAGGCTGCCTGTTGGGGACAGCTAATGCTACTGTCCTGAATCACACCAGCAGATATGTTGTTATGTTATGTTGTTATGTTGTTTTAACTTTGTCAGGGTAAATTCTCAAATGCTGGCATGGTATGTAAGTTTTTAAGGTCCTTTATTTTGTCTTATGGTTCTTTTATTCTGGTTTTGAATACCTTCCATATCACAGCTGAACTTTGGAAAAATCAGAGACAGCCCGTGATGTTTCATCCACTGCAACAGCACACTGTATTGTGGCTTCCCATGCAGAGTTAACACCTGTGATATTTTGCTTGAAATTCAATGCAAATCATGGCTTAATCCTTTTTTTTTTTTTTAATTTTTGGTGATGGATATGATGTACTATAGACCACACATGGGCTCCCTGCACAGAAACCTTAGAGGGCTGGTATGTGCACGAGCCTGTGCAAATAGTCAAAGTCAAAGTAAGTGATGTGAAAGAAGAGAGCTTGATTTGTAATAGCTGAGACCTTGATTCGTAATAGCTGGGGATCTGCGTGTCACCTGTTAAGAAACTGTGTCGCATGTACCTACATTCTGGTTGCAGTCATGCCCATAAATAGATCCTTCTCTGCCACGTGCATACAAGGATGACTTGCACAGGAAACAAGGAATAGTTGCCATGCAGGCATATTTACTAAATGTGGTTGCTGATGGTAAACAAAGCCATCAAACTCAGTAGCACATTCCATTCCCTGCCCCTGGACACAGCAGGGGTTTTCCAGGGCGTGCCTCGGTGCAGCATCAGAGGCTACTGCGCATTTCATTTCTGCTGCACTATGATTTTATTTAGAACGTGCTTTAGCTCTTCAGCCACCAGGCTGCAGAGGCAAGGTGCCAGCCTTCAGCAAGAGGGGGAAGGACTATAAATAGGGCAGGCTAGGCTGCCACGGGCAGCTTTTGGTCTGCTTAAGTTTCTTGTTTAGCCTGGGAGAAGCAGAAATCCAATCTGCTGAGGAGATAAAGTGTAGCACAGGCACTGGCAGCAGCTCTTCTCTCCTGCTAGTAACCATCTTTCACTTTTCAGGTACACAGATACAGCCACTTACCCGCCCTGAGCAAACTTGGCAGTATCATTCATCTGTGCTTTACTCCAGCTCTTAGTTTTTGCAAACTCTCACCATGAAAAGCTGTCACATATCCATGAAACATACTTCCCTACTCATGAGAGAAACCCATTCCCTAACTCTCAAAACAACAAATACCAAAATTAAGCACCCAGAGGTAACACAGATTTCATTTTTTTTGAGATTCACAGAGCATTACGAAGTGCTGCTTATCAGCTTTTGCTGTTAATTTGTATCACCATCATACAGGCTCACTAGGAGCTGTCCCTGGAGCTGCTTGTACAAGGAAGGGAAATTGCTGCTGCAGGCCAAGTGCATAATAAAAATATATCACCAAAAGCCCAGTCCTCCTGCACTTGCAGTTGGTTTTGTTCACAGGTATCCACACTGAGAGCTTTTTCTTCCCTCACTCTGTGCTTCACCCAGAATTACTACTAAACAGAGAAACCATATTTCCACAAAATTCTGCTGCCTAGCATACTTTTCCGTGAGTATATTTCATTGACAGCACAAAGCCAATGGAGCTCATCTTTGAACAATGCATGTTAGATTCAAGTTCATCCTTTGAAGTCCGCATCCCTGGCTTTCCAAAGAAAGCTGCAGTCAAGACTGCAGAGGAGTAGTCCTCCCTACTCCTCTCCACCCCAGGATACACCCTAAAAGGGCCAACATTAAGATAATTTCAGGATACATGTTCACTGTTATGCTGTGTATGTGAGCAAACGGCATTACTTGTGTCAAAACCAAGTAGTATGCTACATATTACACTTGCAAGCAAACCATCAAGTCTAAGGGAGACAGCTGGATCTCATAAATCTTTGCTTTCTACCAAATATTTAACATACATCCCTTGAAACAGCACTTGCAGGCCAGTGTACTCCTAACAGGCTACACCACCTGCTGCTTTCTTGCCAGGCCAGAACGAAACCTGCATATCTACCTGCATATCCTTGTGTGTTTTTTTTTTTTTTTTTTTTAAAAAAAAAAAAAAAAAGAACGAAAAAGTGCAGCAGACGGAAAGACTTCGTTAGCCCTTGCTCAGGGATCTCAAAATCATGGGCTCAGCCTTAGCAGCTCCAGTGCCTGCTGCCCACAGCACTGGGGACCTTCCCGGCCAGCTCATCCCCACGGCTCTGGCCGCACTGGGGCACCGCAAAGCCCCTGGGCAAGGTGCCACCTCCATGCTGGGACAGATTGCCACTAGTCCAACCTAAGAGCTGCTTCACTGGAAGGAAACTTTTGTTCTGGTTACAGACAGATACCTCCCAGTTTGTTGCTATCAGTCACCGCGTTTTTATCTCCGCTGGCAGGATACAAGAGACTCAGCCTAGAGCTGAGTATCGGTCTGTTAAAAGCACAGACTTGAACAGAGAGAGTTTACAGTCTGTTGCGATCTTCCTGCCAACCCCTCACTGCTACACAGGCATTAATGATTTCTCCGTTCCACAGGGCCTAAGCCTTTTCTGTCCAAAGGTGCCTATCTTTTTCCTCAGCTGGTTTAATCAGTTAACATACCTGGGAGTTAATAGGGACAATTTTCTCTCACCTGTATTTAGCTCGAGTCTTCTTAGACCAGACGAAAAGTATGAAGTCTCTCAGTCCAACCCTCCTCCTCAGTCAAGAGCTGACTGACAATGCACAGGCAACTCTTAGTCATTTCTCTTAAATTTGTGATTTGGGTATCCCAATACATTTTTCTGGCACAAGTTGCTATGGCGGATGGAGGTTGTTTCTAGGTGTTGGAAAGCTGAGACATGTAAATTCTCGTTATAAAAAACAGTCACATAGTAACAGCACAGAAGTACAGCAAGGTCCAGTTTGGCTCCAGCAGCACAGTGAGACCTTGCCCTCCAGCATGCGACTTCCTGCAGCAGCAAACTCATCAGCCCCCCAGCAAACAGAGACATGGCTTTGCTAAGATTTCAGAGCCGTTCCCCAGCAGCTTGAAGGCTCCTCACAACATGAGGTCTGCACTCTTGCCATCTCTCTCACTACCTGATCCTGGCTTTGGTGTCACCCCTCTGACACAGCGCCTCACCTTTCAGCCCAGTTTCCTTTTCTAATTTCATTAGCCTCTGGCTTCCATGCTGCTTCCCCTACTTGCCCTACCTTAACCTTCAGTATTTTGCAGTTTCCTCTTCTTCCTGCATCTTGCTTGGACACCAGTTGGTGGCAGGACTGGCACAGACATAAGTTTTCAGGAGCAGTCTGTAGAAAGTCAGGCTTGGAAAGCAGTGCAGGTGACTCACCAGGATTTGTCAGACAGCAATTCCTCATTTGAAAGCCTGTGACAACTGAACTTCTTCGCAAATGGACACACAGGAGTTTTGTTGCTAGCGTGGACAAAGCCGACATTTTTCCACCACTATCTGGTTTCAGAAATAGTTGAATCCTTTTACCTGAAACTTGTATATACACAAACAAGTCAGCTGTAGGCTAACATCAGACAAAGAAAGTGACCAGTTAAGTGATTAAAGCTTGCACAAATTAAGAACCCCCGCCCCATACATGCACAAATAGAGGACAGTAAGCGGATATGCATGTTACAATCAGCTGGCAGCAACGTACCCTGTTAAAATCAGAAAAGAAGCATAGTGTAGGTAAGAGGAATTACAAAGAGAAGCTTAGGTGCAACTACAGTGATAAAGCTACTCTGTCACAGTAGGTTTTGAATAAATACTGAATCTTAAACAAACAAATGAAGAGTGCTTTGGCAACCTTAACCTCTCTTTTTAAAAACCTGATAAGTTTTAGTAACTTTTGCTGGAGAATGATGAACTTCTAAGTACTATACACTGTTCCTGTAAACCTATACAAGTACGTTCCTCCTATAGATCTCGAAATGATTGAATATACTTTGTTCATATTCAGACAACACTCCATATGATTTTATTTGTAGACTACACAGTTAAAAAACAGATATAAAAATGAACAGAACATAAAAACTTGTTACAAAACCCAAACTAAAATAATAAAAAAGTGCGTTTTGCTCAACAGTTTAATTTTGATATGATCTTCACTAAAAAGTTTACTCCAGTAAACCTGGATATTTTAGTATTTATAATAGTTTCTATAGCATATTAAAGAATCCTAAATTACTTTAACAAACACTCTAACTAACATATCCAGTAAGCACAGAGTTTCTGTGGGGGTGCATATCGTAGTTTTCATTGCATGAACGCATATGGACAATATCATCAACAAAAAAGCCAAACCACTTAACAAGCAGGAATGGATTTGCACTGAGGTTAAGCTGAACACAAGCAATTTAAGTCATCTCTGAAGACAGAGGTTGTGTTAACACAAAGGCACGTTTTGTTTCACATTTCCAGAAGGTAAAAGCTTTGTGCCCAACTCAAGTCACTGCAGCACAATCAAACAACTCTGAAGTGCATGTATCTGAACTTCCAACAGAAAGAGCTGGTTTCTATTTCTTAAATCCAGTTTTAATAAGGGAGGAATTAAATTAGAAACAGGAGGGCTCCCCATTCCACATGTACAGACTGCAAAGCGTATTGCTTTCTCATCAGCAATCCCAGTTTTCCTGTCAGACTTTGTTAAGCTTGGTAACTATCAGTACCCTCACAGTTTGGTCAAAGGCGCCACAAACACACAGTCCCTTTTTGTCAGGGCTCCAGTCTAGGCTAGAAATCGGCTGCGTTGACAGCGTCACATTCTGCAAGAGGCTGACAGAACCTGCCACCCCCATCTCAACTCCTTCAGAATCCTTCTTTGAGCGCTGAGCAGGGTACTCGCTGGCAAGAAGAAAAGTAGAACACGTGCTTAGAATTTACCGATACAAATGCAGCATTATCATTTCATTTTCAAAAGACCACACAGGAGGGTCTCCCCTGTTCTCAAGATAAGGCAGATGTCTCCAAAATAATGAACCATCACATCCAGCTACGTTCATGCTGTACACTTGGTAAATATTTCATGACAAAACAATGAAGCTGGAAGTTTTGAACCCTGATGTTTCTCTCCCACAGCCCTTTATTTTTCAACAGTTATGCTTCTGCCACAGGCAAGAAAATTTCATCTCAGCTGTCCCTCCGAAACTTGATGCATGTACTTCACTGCATTTAGGATGATTAAAATATTTTGCCATGTAATCTGAGAAGATGTTAGGAATCATCAGAAGTCCACCAAAAGTTTCAATATTTTTCTCAGACAAAATTCTCCCATGGTAGCAATTACAAGAAATCTAATTTTCTTCCATTTATTACCATAATTAACTGAGGTTTTTATTATGTTAGGAAAACCGACAAGGGCAAAATTCACCTGTGCTGTTGCCAATCCCATTCTTTTAGGAATTTATTCAGGATTCTAGATTGACTATTGACACTGAAATCACCTTTCTACTGTACTTGTAAGCAGTAATTTTAACTACATATCCTGAGCTTGGAAGCAGGGCCCCACTCATCATTCTCAGGAAGATTCTTTCTTAAAACAATAAACGGTTCTTCTGGTTTCTTGTTCCCCATGTTGTAGACTGGGGAGTGATCACTTACTATTTCCAGAGGTGAAGGCTCCCAGCTCCTCCACTCGTCATAAAGATATCTCTGTTCTGTGGCAGGTGCCGCACCTGCCATATGGTGGATTTGTGCGCCTAGTGAAAAACAGCATTGCACAGAAGTCATTTACAGCTCAGCTTCACAAGAAAGGACACAGGATCTTCAACTGCAGTCACTTGTATGAAGAGAACCCCCCAGAGCAGGGGGCTGGAACTCAGTGATCTCTAAGGTCCCTTCCAGCCCAAGCCATTCCATGATTCTAGGGCTGTCACGGTGGATACTGCGACGTCTGCTCTGAGGGACCTTCCCTTCCTCCTGCCTTACCCCTGCTGTCACAGGAGCAGAAAATTCCCTCACAGAAGAAGCCAAGTCAGGTCTCCAACACACCCCATTCTTCTGGGGAGGTAAGGCAGCAGCAGCCCTGCCAAGGCCACCACTAGTACTTCAGCTTTGCTGGGACTGGCCATCTGAGCAAATTTAGACAGAGGTACAGTGGCTGCATAAGCACACCCTCTGGAACTGTTCTAGAAGGGCTTGATACCAAGGCTCTTAGGTGACACAGTCACCACAAAGCTAACATCACTGCCTGACATCTCTAAAAGACATTACCGCAAGTGAGTGCACTACAAACACGGTGCCAACACAACCAATGCTCTAAAATTCAAGTTTACATCTCAGCCAGGCAACAGAGGTTGCTTACGGAAAAGCCCCAACACACAGCCTGCCCTGATGGATACCTGTTGGCAAATGCCCAAAAGGAAAACCTCAGATGCAATTAATGGAGGACAAGAAATTCCATTTTCACATTTTCATTATTACAAACGCTAATGCAGCAAATACTTCAGTGTTATCTCAAAGTACTTCCAACATCTTACCTGCTTTGCCTGCTGATGTGGAAAATAGCAATTTAAAGATACTAAACTAAAACTCATATTTTTCTAATGTAGGCAGTCCTGGAGAACTTAACCACAAAAAGTTTATTCTCCCCAATCGTTATTGGATTTTTTTCACAAAAAAAAAAAAATAATATATATATATATATATATACACATCATACTGCTTTATAAAGAACTTAGAGCAGTCAACAGAGTGGTCATGGACAGAAGGAACAAAGTTGTACAGAGTTCTCCACACTCAGCAGCTTCCAGGCCGCTAAGTCTCTCCCTATATATCCCTTCATTCACTCACAAAATTGCAAGCCAAAATGTTTGGTTCTGAAGAAAAATAATGATTTCTATGGCTCACATGAGGCCTTGCAAGTGCAGGATAAAAAAGCATTTGCAGAGGGCTCACTTTGTTTTCGGATACATTTAAGATTCGAATCTGCATGCTCACCACAATCTGACACAGCCTGCACTATACACGACTCCCAGACCAGGAGCACAGCTGAGCATGCTGAGTTGCAGCCGCAACAGGACCCAGAGACTAGAGAAGCCCAAACATCAGGTCATAAAAGAGAGGAAGCCTCAGTGAGCGCTGGCAGCAGGATGCACAGGAGCCCTTGCCCTGCTGCACCTGGGCCAGAGCAGCCACGCTACCACACAGCCTGTCCCCAGGAACCTGGGCTCCTCTGACCTATCAGACAGTCATTTCAAAGCCGCAGAGCTCCCAGCTACTGAAGAGACAAACTTTTGCGATATCTGCTGCTGAACCAATTGTCTGTCTCCCCGTACCTTCTCTGACACAGAAGCAAAACCTTTGGTTGGATGCTGAGTTCTCACATCGAAAACATGAAATTTGCCCTCAAGCGACGTGGCCACTAGCTTGTTCATATTTACATCTTTTCTGTCAAACTCCACACTGCAGACCTGAAAATGTAAAAATTAACACATTCAGCCTTGAAATCCAGCTACTGCTAAAAATACATACATATTTTTGTCTGTATGATTTGCAAATACCTGTCTAATCACTGGTTATTTTTACATGGCAGCATCACCAATCTGGAAATAACAAGAAGGCCTGAGAACATAAACGCACCGAAGCTGGAGCAAACCCGTATTTTTATGGCACCTTACCCCATTCTTAATGTTGGTCTCCCAGCGCAGCGACATGGTTTTTAAGTCAAACAATTTAATGTCCCCGTTGTCGTACCCAGCACAAACAACACGTTCCTCCTGATTGTAAGCATTGCCTGGACACAGAGACAGCGTTAGTCAGAATACAGAAACCCTCCTTAGGCTGTAAATTCCAGATCCCTTAAGTCTGCTATTTCAACTCAGATTTATGCCAGCAAAATACCACTTTTGGGATAGTAAGATCTAACGAACAGGCCGTTCTTCAAACCTGAAAGGCATAGAAAACAGCTTCACAGCTGGCACTCTTCTTCTTTAAACAGTACGAACCAGTTCTTAGCCCCCTGCCCAGCACTGCCTGACTTACACGGGCTGCTTCACCTGCTCCAAACCACGCTCACCAGGCAGCACAGTGGCACTGTGGCAGCGAGCAGCTCAGCGGTTCTTTAACCAGCCTCTCAAACACGAACAGTTACTGGGACAAGACGACTCTTCCGCAGAAACCAGTATGTGGGGGTGCTGCGTGTCACCAGCAGCCGACACAGGCTGAGGCCTGCCTCCCAACACCGGCTGCCAACAGACATCAGGGAGGCACATCAGCGTCTGCAAGAAGTCAGCCTGGGTGCAAGGTGCAGGGTTCGGCACGAACCTCAAAAGCAAATCAAAGGAAGTGTGAAGCCACTTTTCTCTCCACGAGCCAAAGCAGACAACAAAGATCTCCACAGCAGTGAGTGCTGTACTTGGACCTTCTCGACAAGAAACGTCATCTCCCTGCTATCAACGTTGCTACTAAAACCCGTGTGCTTATTAGCAGTTTGCAAAACTTCCTGACTCTGGAGGCAGAAGTAGAGATGATCCAGAAATACCAGCTTGCGTACAATGCAAGCAGCTTGTTCTCTTCAAAGGAAAAACGCTGAGCATCTCTGCTGTCTTCAATTAGCTCCTAGCTTTGAGGATTTTCTCTTGAATTAACGCTACACCGGCTATCGGTTCTCGGTACACTTCCACAGCTACAACCCTTCAGGGCAAGGCAGTTCATTTGCTTTTACATTCCTGGACACAGAAATTTTAAAGTCCTATGCGCAGCACTGTGGAAATGCTTAGGAATAAAGCTTGCACGGCTTCTCTGTGAAGTGACTGACCAAAGGTGATACGAAAATGAGGCCAAATCCAGCTAGCACAAAAAGTACATCTTCGGAAACACATTAAAAGTGCATCACCTTGATAGTGCTGCGAAGCAAAACCTGTACAGATCCATCCCTACAGAATAACAATCCCATTACACCCTCGCACAGGCTGATAATTGTCAACGCTGTTACACGATAAATTACCAAACGCTACTGTCCAGCAGTCTCTTTTGCTCTCTCCCTGTGCAGGTTCCATGTTAGCAACAGGAGTGTCTTTCTGCCTCGGGTCCCAGACCTTCACAGTCCCTGTAAAAGGAGGACGAGGCATTGGGTGGTGTGGAGACACTGCCACGCGGCACTTGTTCTCCCAGGGAAAACAAAAACAAGTCTGACCACTCAAAACACAGGAGCACCTCTTCAAATTTCAGAAAGCCAGATGGTTTTAGTGGGACAGGGAGGGGAAAAAAAAAAAAAAAAGAAATATAAGAAAACTACGTTAAGGGTATAGGCTCTCTGGGCGCTATTTTGTATTTGTTCTGCTTCACACTCCTTCTGTCCCATGCTCAGTGACAACAGTATCCTGTTTTCCTACAGCCTCTAAAAGAATTAGAGAAAAAGTTTGTCCCAAGCAAGGTTCAGAAGGCAGCACAGAGGAGCCAGCTGCGACAGATCCGTAACCAGTTCAGATGGCAGGCTGCTGGGCGGGAATAAGCGAGAAGACTTGCAGAGTTCGCTAACTCACCATCGCGACTGCCCGTCACAATCTCTGGTGCGCCTTCCCCAATTCCTAAGCCACCTACACCATCTATACTGTTAATGATTTCCTTATGACCCTTCACAGAATACACCGGTATCTCAGGAGCTTCTAAATTCCTAGGCAAGAAAGAAAAGAACAGGTAACGCAGTCAGGGTTTGTATGAAAATTGAGAGGAAACATGAGCACAACGCACATGAGCTCAAATTAATGCTAGAAACAAAAAAAAAAAAAAAAANAAAAAAAAAAAAAAAAAAAAAAAAAAAAAAAAAAAGGGTGTTGACATTAAGAACCACGAGATTTCGATTCCTTCCTTGGCTACTGCTGTAGGCTGGTCTGAAAGCTCTTGTTCAGTTCTGGACTCCTCTGGTTGTAAGAAGTTGCGGGACTCACCACAGGACCCTTACGAGCTGGTTTTCATATCGGGCTCCCAACAAACCCCGACACAGATCAAAACGCTCCCGTCAGCTTTGCTTTCAGTAAGGGTTTAAGATGACCTCTCTCATCCACCTAGCTCTGCCAACCGCCCTTCAAATGAAACTCGCATCCACCTTTGCGTCTCCCTGCGCTTTCCCACTGGATCTCGCGATCCTTCATGCTTTTGCATATCCAGCCTCCTTCCGACTAGTGACCCAACGCCTCTCATTCTTGATACTGCAACAAAACAGAACCCACAGGCCCTTGCCAGGGGAAGCCCCGGCGCAGACAGGAGGCAGCTCCGCGGCGCGCAGCGTGGGCGGGGCGCCGGCGACCGCGAGCCCTCGAGCTTACCAGATGTGGAGGCTTCCCCCGAAGTCTCCCGTGGCCAGGTACCTTTGCTGCAGGGACGCAGCGCCGAACGTTCCGCACTTTATCGGCTTGGCCTTCTCGATCTCGGGAGAAAGGAGGCGCGCCGCAGGTCAGCCGACCCGCCGGGCAGGGCAGGGGACCCGCCGGACAGCCGACCCGCCGGGCAGGGCAGG
>VXAV01011346.1:116417-135208 GCA_013399715.1 Alectura lathami | reverse complement strand
TGGGCTGGCTGCCACCCACCGGCTCGCGCTGCCCAGGCCCGCCCAGGCTGGCCTCGAGCGCCTCGCTTGCATGGCCGCTTGCTTCCAGCCTCGGACGCCTGCTGCCTTGCCGGGCTGATTTGTCCCAGCTCCAGATATCTTGTTAATCCTTGTCCCGTGTATTTTGCAAAAACATCTCCAGGATGCCGTCCTTAGAGTCATTTCCTCTCCTGATGGTTTTAAACCCAACCTCTTGTCTTGCAGACCTGTCAAGAGACAAAGGATCTCAGTGCCCTGACAAAAGCAACTGACTTTGTGAAAGCATTTATACTTGGCTTTCAAGTAGAGGTGAGTCCCCCGACAGCTAGCTTGGGAGGTGGCTTGAACTTGCCTGCTTGAGATCTTTGGCCTCTCTGGAAATGATGTTAAGAAATAAATAAAAATCCTCAGGATGGTTTTCTGCACCTAAATTTGTTTGAAATTGGGGCTGAACAGGAAGGCTAATTTCTTAAGGTAGTACGGAATGAAAAAGTAACCTTCAGACAGCACACAGCTGAAATTATGAACCGGAGGAAGCACCGAGCAGTATGAGGCTGCTCCTTTTGCTTTAGTCAAGGCTCAAACCGTCAATGTGCTCAGACCTCAAACTTGTCTTGAGAAAACAACGCTTCTTGCGGTGTCATACAGCTTCTCGTCGCAGACCTGTGCTGGCTTCAGTAGTACGGGCAGGGCTGGCTGCTTGCGGTGGGCGCGAAGCATTTGCAGGGTTCTGCTGTTGCAGAAGTCGCTGGTCTGGCCTGACCCGACCGGCGTTCGATGCATCAGATGGAGGAGCGTTACTGACGTGGTCTGTTCAGATGCATAAAATAAACAACCTTGCAGCTGTGGTGTGGCGCTGTGACGCTCCTAACAAACCTCTCGGTATTTCAGGATGCTCTTGCTCTCATCAGACTGGACGACCTCTTCCTGGAATCGTTCGAAGTTACAGACGGTAAGCGGTTCCCAACGCGGTATTCAGGCGGAGGCGTGTATGCTGCGTGAACACAGTTTCTGCTCTCTCTCCCCTGCTCCCTTTGCGTTGTTTGACCTCAGGGATCAGGAAAGCCTTGATGCGAGCACAGAGGGTTGTTGTCTAGGTGCAGGGAGCTTGAAACGCTTGTCGGTTTGTAAGGATCTCCCAAGATCCCCACAGGTCTTCATCTGTAGTATGTCACTTTGTCAGCTTGGGCGATTGCTTTTCTCATTGCATGAAATCTTGTTTTAAAAGGTCACGTGGAATGTTTTGGGGAATATATCCATTAGGTTTTTAAACTGGAAATGGGCTCTGTTCCTCCCACTGAAGTGACAAAAATTGGTAGGAAGTAGACGTCACACACACTCTTTGATGTGCGCTGGGAATCCTTGGGGCCGGCCCCACCGAGAGCAGCACCTACGCTCGCTCTGTTGCATTTCGACGCGTGCTGCCGGTGTGCGCCTTTGCTCTGCTTCTTTCCTCAGCCTCAGTTGCTCGGTGGCCAAGGGAATACCTCCCACTGCAGCTGTGTGGGGACTGCTCTGCTGAACAGAGCCGCACCGTCCCTTCAGTGTTACCTGAAATGCGTTGCTTCAGGAGCTGCAACAAGAGGAGCGTTACCGAGGGCCCACCCTACTACTGTTGGCAGTAACTGAGTGTTTTGTTCTTCTCTTAGTCAAACCTTTGAAAGGCGACCATCTCTCAAGAGCAATAGGGAGAATAGCAGGGAAAGGCGGAAAAACAAAATTCACTATAGAGAACGTAACGAGAACACGGATAGTTCTTGCTGACTCGTAAGTATCGACTTCCTTCCTTCTAGACGTAGAATAATCCCTAAACTAATCCACGTCATCTTCCAGGAACCCAGGCAGCTTCAGGTTCTGTAAACTTGCGTAGAGCATTACTAAGGCGCACGGTGTAAGTGCTCTTCTTAATGAACAGTGTTTGAGGATTTGACCTTGTGTTGCGAGAACGATGATGGCGTCACCAACACCTCTAGAACTGCTTCCACACCGTTGAATTCCTTCCTAGGAATAATCGAAGCTGCACCCACCAACCCCACAACAATGTTATTCTCCTGAAGCTGCTACGCTGTTAAATTTGCAAACTTTAAAAATCTATTTTTAAAAGCATTTAGAAGAGGACCGGTTCTGCTACGCAGGGTTTTGTTCTTTTTTTTTTTTTTTTTATTACAGTTGTGAAAATAGCCTAGCATAGTGATCTGAAATTGTGTTCACTTCTGAACTCGAGCGTCAGGGATGTCATATTAACTGTATAGTCAGAGTCTTTCCCACATTAATTAATGTTGGTTTGACTTTTTTTTTTTACAGGAAAATTCATATTTTAGGATCTTTTCAGAACATTAAGATGGCACGGACAGCAATTTGCAATCTGATTTTAGGTAAGTCCTGTTACCTAACCCCTATTCCAGGAAAACAGATTCTAGAATTTCAGAAAGTGCTTTCTGTGGGTCTGAACTTGCTCCCTGGTGTGTCTACACCTGCACTTGGAGCAGGTCCCTTGCTGGGAGTTGGTTGTCATGCCTGAGAGAGGGATTTGGGGAAGGTGGGAGCTCTGCTTCTTCCCCTCCCTCAGCCCAGGGCTTGGTTTCTGGCTCCACAGCCCTCTCCGTGGGACAGAGTAGGGAGATTCTCAGGTTTTGGCTGTAGCTGCTGCGTTCTCCCAGAGGCGCAGCTGGCGTCGGGGGGGCAGCGCCCTTCTGGATGCGCTGTCGGGAGCACTTGACAGCAGTCAGATCTTGCTGCTGTGGGTGCTGTAGGCCTGCTGCTGGCGGGACCGACTCGGTGCTGGCCGTAGGAGATGAAGTGGCTGACTTTGAGCATCCGCCTCACCCGCTGGCAGTTCCCCACACTAACGCAGACTTAAGCGTGAGAGCAGAACAGCGTTTCTGTACTATCTGTTACCATGTTTGCTGACTGAAGATATGCCTCTCTCCTGCAGGAAGCCCTCCTTCAAAGGTTTATGGCAATATTAGGGCAGTGGCCAGCAGAGCAGCTGAAAGATTCTGAGCTGCAGTGCTGCTGCTTCTCCAAGGACTGTGCTGCTGCGTGCACAAGCTGTGTGTTCACGGAGGCTACGGAAGCACTGAGCCTTCACCGGACCTGGAAGCCCAGAAGAAAAGCGGGACTGTTTGTGCAGCCTGATTCCCTTCGGGCGTAGCGTCTGCTTTGCACACGGTCTTGTGTATAGCCATTAAAAGTTACCCTGACATGGCGGTGTATCTAACGTGCTATGCTGAAGTAGGGGTGCCTGGTTTTACTCTATCCTCAAACCAAAACGCGACTGACCTGATTATCAAGGTATTACAGAACTGTTCACAGGACTTCAGAAAACCTTTAAGTCTTGAGCTGAGCAGAGTTAAGCGTTCATAACCACGCACCATGGGTCAGCGCCTTCATGTAGAAAGGAAGAGCCACCTAAGAGTCACAGCTACTGCCGCAACAACGTGTCACAGAAAGAAACAGTACGAAGGCAAAACATAGGTAGCCTATTTCTATTACTTCTAAAGCCTGCACCTACCTGGATTGTTCTCACAATTGATCTGCAAGGGCGTCCTGGGGAAGCTAAGGATCTCCAGGTGAGGACATGCCAGCTCCAGGCAGTGCGTGGAGCACAAACAGCTGTCAAGTGCTGCATCCCCTCCCTTTTAAAATGCTGAATGCAGCAGAGCAGGGGGAGAGACTAGGAGCTCAGGGTAACTGTACCAATCTGCCTTAAGCATGGGCCCTTTTCTCCTGCCCTCTGCCACCTAAACTTCTTACAAAGTCTCTTCAAAATAAATGAGTTTAGGTCTGTGAATCAGAACAAAGTGAAAGGTAATTATCAAAAACTAGTAAATTGGGGAAGCATTTCTCCCTGTGGCCAAGTTAACTGCAGCACTTCATAGCCTGGTAATATTTTTACAGCCAAGTTCATCAGCTGCTAAGAGATCTAAGTCTTGCTGACTTACCTAAATAAATGACCTTTAGTGATGGCTTCACCAAAGGCAGATGATGTCTCACCAATCTGGTGGCCTTCTGTGATGGAGTGACAGCATCGGTGGACCAAGGGAGGGCGACAGATGTGGTCTACCTGGACTTGTGCGAGGCCTTTGACATGGTCCCGCACCATATCCTTATCTCTAAACTGGAGAGATGTGGATTTGATGGGTGGACTGTTCACTGGATAAAGAACTGGCTGGATGGTCGCAGCCAAAGGGTTGTAGTCAATGGCTCTGCGGCCAGGTGGAGGCCGGTCACGAGCGGTGTCCCCCAGGGGTCCGTCTTGGGACCGGTGCTCTTCAACATCTTTATTGATGACTTGGACTGTGGGATCGAGTGCACCCTCAGCAAGTTTGCTGATGACACCAGGCTGAGTGGTGCAGTGGATACCCCTGAAGGAAGGGATGCCACCCACAGGGACCTGGACTGGCTGGAAAAGTGGGCCCACGAGAACCTCATGGGGTTCAACAAGGCCAAGGGCAAGGTGTTGCACTTGGGTTGGGGCAATCCCAGGTGTGTGTACAGACTGGGAGAAGAACTCCTTGAGAGCAGCCCTGCGGAGAAGGACTTGGGCGTCGTGATCGACAAAAAGCTGGCCATGAGCTGGCAGTGCGCTCTTGCAGCCCAAAGGCCAATGGCGTCCTGGGCTGCATCACAAGAGGGGTGGCCAGCAGGGCAGGGAGGGGAATTCATGCTCTGCCTTCTGCTCTGCCTTCGTGATGCCCCACCTGCAGTGCTGCATCCAGGCCTGGGGCCCCCAGCACAGGAAAGATGTGGAGCTGCTGGAGCTGGGCCAAGAGAGGCCACGAGGATGCTCCGAGGCTGGAGCACCTCTGCTATGGAGAGAGTCTGGGGGAGCTGCGGGTGTTCAGACTGGAGAAAGCCCCAGGGAGACCTCATTGCAGCCTTCCATTACCTAAAGGGAGCTTATAAACAGGAGGGAGAGTGACTTTTTACATGGTCTGACAGTGATAGGACAGGGGGGAATGGTTTAAAATTATAGGAGAGGAGATTTAGGTTAGCTATTAGGAATAAACACTTCGAGGTTAGTGAGGCCCTGACACAGACTGGCCCCAGCCCAGCTGTACCTACCGGGCTGTAGGTGCCCCATGCCCAGAGGTGTACAAGGCCAGGTCGGATGGGCCCTGTTAGTAAGAGGGGGTTGGAACTGAGCGATCTTCAGGGTCCCTTCCAACCCAAGCCATTCTATGACTCTACAATGATTCTACGGTGTTTTTATCTACTTTAGATACTGAAACAGATTCAGATGTGCCTTTAAGGAAAAATACAAGAGTGGTCTTCACTAACATGAGGCTTAGAAGTGTTCTGACAACCGTCTGCACCCTGTGCAGTTTTCAGTAAATCTCTAAGATGAGGCAAGAACTATGAAGAACAATTTTGTTTTTAAAGCAGAGCACAGAGCTGCCTTATGTTTAACAGGAAGCGTCTAGGTAAGTACTGAAGCACCACAGCCAAGGTTCAAATATTTTATTTTGTATTCATATAGTATGAAGGTTCTTATAGTTCCCACAACATATGATGTAGCATGCAGAGGAAAAACTAAACATTCAACATAAATCATTTCTCCCCACACAAACCAAAAAAAAAAAAAAAAAAAAAAAAAAAAAAACAACCTCATCCCTCCCCTTCCAATCCCCCTAAGGAAATAATGGTAGCACTAATTTCTATAACACCAGCCAAGATATGCACAAGCAAGTAAGAGAAATCAAAAGCATTTGCTAAAATGTTTGTAACAAATACTTATGTACAAAAAATTCACAAAAGACTAGTTCCCCCTTGAAGCAGAGCACATGGCAGTTGACACTGGAACAGATACAACCACTGGCTGGGATTATAAGCCACGTACTGATCCAGAGGAAGAAAGTTACATGTAGTGGAAATTTCTGGTTTGAACATTAACATTTACCAAAGTTTGGCAACATTATCTTTAAATTATGCAAATTATGTAAACAAGAGGAACATTTCAAATCGATCTACATGCAAAACTTCTTGTCATGCAAGGACACCAAGCACCTGGATTTCTCTCTCACAGACAGAGCCCATGATGTGCAGCACTCAGTTGAAGGAACAGCTATGGCAGACAGGTGCTCGATAGAAGTAGGTTCAGACAACCTGCACTTCCCACTGCTGATTATAAAACAATTTTCTTTAATAGAAAAACTACTATACAGGAAAGATGTACTGTCCTAAAAAATCTAGCAAATGTTTTTCTTCCAGCCAATAGTACCATTGCAGAAAAGGGAAGGGATGATATAAAGTTGTAAAACATGGCTCGCTACTTTTATATCACACAAATGTATCAAGTTACCATCCGTTACAAATCATGATATGGACAAATCTAGAAAAGAAAAAATTCTCCAGGCAAAGGACCGGAGAACTGCAAGAGGTATAAATTTAGATAGTGTGAAGTTTTCCTCCTCTATGGCATAGGTTAACAAGATTTTTCCCCCTGTATGAATCCTATATACATATATATATATATAAAATATTACCAGTTATTTATGCTACCTGTAGTATTCTTTAAATGCAGAGGGGAAACTATCACGGCTGAAACAACAGAATTTCAATGGCAAGAACACTTGATAATCTAAGTATAAACTAAGATGGGAATCCTGCACAGTTACGTAGGTCCTAATTCCATTAAGCTAAGCAGAGGGGAAAATCATGGATGTGTCTAACGCCTTGAGCAGCCGTATCTAGACGGAATCCAAAACAGCAGATCTGCACCAACTTGGGGGCAGCTGAAACCGCTCCCACTCCCTAGGTGACAGAGCCTAGCGGCCATCGAAGCATCCTGGCAGTTACTACATGCACGTGAGGGCTAGTTCTTGGCAGTAGCATTAACTATATTCTCATATTAAGTAGAACTGTACTAAGTTACTCAGCAAAGAGACACAGTCCCCGGTAATATATTAACAGGTATAAATAAACTTAGTCTCCTGTGTTACAAAAAATGCTTTTAAGGTTAATTAAGAAGAAGCAATGCTTTGTCAGCCAGTCAATATATAGAAACGTCTGAACAGTCACAGGAAAAGGAAGAGAGTTGACCTAACACCCAGTTAAAATTTTACATTCTTCTACTATATATATAAAACTGTGTGAAATAAAAGTAAGGATGTATATCCGTATATAGAACTGTTAATATTCTGCTTGGCACTTTGTACTCTAGTTTTGTTTCTGAATCAAGTATATTAAATTAAAGCCCACCTAGCTACTACATATAGAAAGCTACATATATATCTATATATAAATACACACACACATATATATAGATAGATATTTCCTTGTTATAAAAGATGAAGAAAAATAAATTAAAAAGCCAACCCCTTCCCTTTCTCCACCACACTGATATGCTCTTTCCATCTTTGCTGTCCTTCAGACTTTAAAGTGCTACACTGAGTTATTGAGAGAATCAAAGTTCAATAACACTTAGTTGGCTTCATGAGGCTCATGTTGGAAAATGTGGCTTCACAGAGAAAAATACTTCCATTTAAATACACAGAGAGCATTGCTGGACATCTTGAGCAGATCTTCAGAGATGGAGAAGAAAGCAAAAGTGTTGGGTGGTGCCCTACAGAGTCACACGTCTACCACCATCTTTTTGTGGATGTCTAGGCCTCCTACAACCTGGGAGAAAAACAGGTGCTCGTAAGTAGGGAGAACTGAAAATCAGCGAGACAGCACGTGCACACTTCTTTCAGAAGACATGCCCGTGCCCAGTACAATCACAGCACTCCCGCAGCCTCTCCAGTCTAATTTCCAATTCACAAGCGCGGTGCACTGTGCCACTGATTTATTTAGCTGTTACCCAGGGCTGTTACGTGAGCACGCTCGGCAAAATGGTCCAGGTTCCATCTCTTTGGCTTTCCCCTCATCTTGTATTCTGACATTGGATTATGTGTCCATATGCCAACTGAGATGCTAACTTGCTTCAAAAACATCATGCAAAACACCACGTCTTTATAAGGAGAAGGCCGGAGCCCTAGCAGAGCAATACCTGCCATTTCTGGGAAGTGCCTTCCAGCTGCTTGTCCTTTTCCAAGAGCTTCGCTCAGGGGTTACTCTCCCTCTAAGCGACACAAATCCCACTGTGCTGGCCTTTGTAAAACCCCTGCGAGCTGCAGATGGTGATAATCTGCCCAGGCTCTCTCCACACAGAGATAAACCCTTCTAAGGAGTGGTTTGGAGCAGACAGCTAGTTTAGAGACTGGGCGATTAACCCCAAGTTAACCTCTGTGGAACACACCTCTCCTCTCCAGCCACCACCTCCGACAGAAGCACTTCCACAGAGATCTGCCACAGAGTACAGTTTTTAACTATTTCCAGGTAATTTGAAGCATTTTTCTTCACTCAGCAGACTGAGCATGCCTGCCCACTATTCTTTGCATTCTTCGCTGTCTATTCTGTCAAGCAGACAGACATTCAGAGCAACTCAAAGCGCTGTTTCAACAATTAAATGTGATTAAAAACCAAAACAAAACCAGCCTCCTACAACAAGCCGGTCACTTGCAATTCATCTCTCAAGTTGCTGCTGTCTACAGGCACGTGTTGGATTCCAGTATACATCGTCACACCACGCTGGTATTCGTCTCCGTATTAAAACTATTTAGGTCTGGTCTCGCGTTTAGTCCATCTAAAATGGCACAAGTTATTTTCCAACAGTTGCTATTCTGAATGAAACTCTCCTTCGGGCACACTGGATTCAATGGAAAAACTGCTCCTGAACGAACCGCTTCATGACTTCAGCGTCGGGAGACAGCGTGCTGCGCTCTGCTGGAAACCGCAGGCCACCAGCACCACCTCGAACAGAGCTGTCTGACAAGCAGCTGGTACCAGATCAGAACAACCACTGCTCTGACAGCCTTACCCTTCATGCTATGCACTATTTTCCCTTTTTTAAAAAAATTCCAAACTATCAAAGTTTTCCTTAGAGGTTACTCACAGCACAGAATTCTTCGAAGGATATTCTTCCATCGCCATCCTTATCTGCATTAATTATGGTTTTATCTACAATTTGCTGTAACTGAGTGTCTTTGAGATTGTTCCCCACCATCATCTTCAGCACCTGGAAGAGCTCGCCATTGGAGATGTAGCCGTCTTTGTCCATATCGTAAATGCGAAAAGCAACTGCGGAAGCAAAACACATTACAAACCTTCGGCAACAAATGAGGCCAGAGGAGAGCACTGTGCATTCGTGGGCTTGGTGGTAACAGAGTGCAAGGTTGTGTCGTCACTAACTGAGAAAACACGCCGCATTTCAAGTGACATGCGCTTCCAGCAGCCAGGGACAATACAATGGGCAGTGCTAACTGCAGGGTTTAGAAGAAAATCCTTTAGTTACAGCTGTTCTAGCACCAGCAGTAAAAGGACTCGGTAAACACTGAACTGGAAAATCTCCCCCGCCAGAACTGAAGTCCTCAGGCAGCAGTTCATTCACAAAGGAAACAAAAACTAACACCTTCCAGCAACAGAGGAATCCAAGTCCCAACTGGTTATTTTGCTGCAAACAATTTGCAAAAGCATGCTGCAAACATTGCTAAAAGCTTGGTGAATTAAGTGTCCTTAAATGTCATTTGGAACTTTTTTTTTTTTTTAAATGGGAAGCAATTGCAGATACAGCCACCTTCCGGACCTTCCCTGCAGAAAGGAGTGCACGCAATGTTTCACACAAATGAAGATTGTATCAAAAGCTTCCAAAGCACCTTAACCACTGCCTACTGTCAAGAAGGATCCAGACACGCTGTTTTCTCAGCGTTAACAAAAGTCTACTTTTGAGGAATCAGTTTTGTTAAGGAAAAAAAAAAATGGAAGTACTTACACCTCAACTTCTGTTCCTTATCTCCTTTGACGCTGAACTGGGAGACGCCTTCTATAAATTCTGAAGAATACAGTACAGAGAACATTTACCAAAAAATAGTATTTTAAATAAACCATAGAAAACAGTGTTCTGGAGTTTTTAGAGGTATGACCCTAAAGTGCTACGAGATCTTTAATACATCGCTTACCTTGCAAAACTTAACTCCACATACTTGACACTGTAATGTAGTTCAGTGGGAAGCACTTCAAACCCAGTACTTCTGCAGCACTTTGAGATCAGCTGGAGCTCTAAAGCTGCTCCAGTGGGGATTCTAATTGCAGGGCTCCTTACAACACTGGTTTCTTAGCTGAAGGCAAGCACTATGTGGAACTGAAAACTTCTCTAAAACACTCAGTAAAAACCATCTTCTATAGAACCCCAGTAACAAGAAAATTTGCGTTGTTTAGCAATGAGGTCATTATCCCAAAGTCCCAAATGGCCAAAAAGCCCTGGGATGTGATGTGTCCAGATGAGCTCCCGTCACTGGTGAGAATGGTTTGAATGGCAGAAAGACAACAGTGCAAAACTGCAAGCTGAACAACAGTGCTGAAAGAAAGCAGATGTTCAGCAAACTAGCATTCGACTGAAAGGCCTGCTACAGCTTCAGCATGTTTTAGGAGCTGTTGATTAAATCTCATTACATCTCATTACATTTCAAATTTTGAACAGAAATTGCTGGCAGATTTTTTAACTGTTATGTCCCTAACAGATTAAGAAAATCCCAGGTCTTTTACCAAAACAATTCAGGTTCCTTCACACTAGAGATTTTCCTTTTCTTTTGAGCTTCCTTGAGACAGAAATCAAACGAGTCCAACTTCTCTGGATGACAACAATCTATCACCACATAGGGCACTGGCGTCATTTGACGATACAGAACTGATTCTGACAGCTTCGTGTTCCCACCCAGGCGAAACAGCTCCTGGTGATTTCACTCATCACAGCTCAGTGCCACACACAGCACAGCACCACCTCTCCTCGCCGCCTGCTTTGCACAAGGGAACTCTGAACCACAACACACAACACCTTGGGCTTTGGAACCCCATGCAAAGGGCCAAGTCACAAGTCAACTGCTCCGTTACTCTGCAGTCCTCCCTACAGAAGCTGCAGGGGGTTTGTGAAGTCAAGATCTCTGGCATTAACAGCTCTTCCCATGAGCATTCACATTCGATTTTACAAGTCCAAGTCAGTTCTGTTAACATAGGTGAGATGAGTTAGCCTTCTCAAATTCAAAAAGCAGAAAACACTGAGTAACCTTCCTAGTTGGAAGTGGGAAGAGAGCTCTGTGTTAACTTCGAAGGATGTTAGATGCTGTCACTTGTAAGAGCCAGAGACTGTTTTAACAAAGTAGAAACAAAGACTTTTGACCTGATGGTCCATTTAATCAGAAATATTTAAGATACATTCTTCCAAAGCTTTAGACTTAAATCTTTTTTTTTTTTTTTTTTCTCCTTTCTCACCTGAAGTGTCTAAAACAAAAAGAAAAAAAGACTGAAGCATCAACAGAAAAGCATGGACCTCTGTCACAATTGAGAAAACTGTCTTCAAAATACTTCAAACAATATCTCACAGCGAGTTTAGGACAAGTGCAACTCACGCACAGACACACCACTTACAATCTACCCCACTTTTTTTCATAGCTTCTTCAGCCCAAGAATGTACTTCAGACAGCACAACAACTGGAGTCGGAATTGGTGCGCTCGGAGGCACTTGCTGGGCAGGCAGCGATCAGCATGACCTGGACAGCACCACTCCTAGAGACCTGGCTCTTCGAGGCGTTTCAGGCAAGAGCTGCCCCGACGTGCCGGAGCAGCTTGCTGACTGACAGTTCCACTGACACTCGACTCCACTAGGAATTAGTGCCTTATTTTAACAAGTTCTCTTCACCCATCCTTCCTCAGCCGAGGTGATATTTAATTCCAAGGCTCCAGGAATTCTGATGGAACGCCACCACCTTCCACAAAGCGCTGTATCTTACCTTTGAAGTCCACTTCTCCATTGCCATCTGTGTCAAATATATCTATTACTCGCTGCACTAACGGGTTCTGTTGCAGTTCAGGTAGAGACATGAACTCTTCCACACTCAAAGAACCAGAGTTGTCCAAATCAAGCTTCTTAAATCTCTTTCCTAGCCGTTTGATCTCATCAGCATCAACTGAAAGAAAAAAACAACACCTGTCCTCAGAGAGGCTTCACAGTAAGCCCCGTGCCAGCAAAACCTTGCTTCTGCCTTGCTTTCTGACCAGTATTTCTCCTGCAGCGTTACAGCTACCGAACACTTGTGCGGAAGATTATAATGTCAAACGCTGAAGACAAACACAAGCCTTTTCATTTTATTTTCATTAAAGCTTACCTTTTTTCCTCCCTGCACCAGCCATCACACAGTTAGCCTTGTGACTCACCGAATGCCGTGTGCTGACACAACGTTTTGAAGGATTATTGCAGATACTTAGCTACTTCTTAGTCAGACAGCTCTTACGGATGCCAGGTACGAAGAAATTAAACAAGAGAGACCACATTTTCTGGAAAGGAGCTACCATTAAGTTCACAGCAGGCTAAACACGTAAGTTAGAAGGGCAGTTATGTTAGCAAATGGATTAGCAAAAGCAGAGCTTCAGCACACCAACATAAGACCTCCCGGCACACCTCAACAAGCTGGCTGCTGCCCAGCCACTGCTCACACACCACCCAGACGCACCTGAAATACAAGTTTTCTCCCTCTCAAATGGGAAACAGACATTCCTGTAGTCATGATCTCCACACATCTACTTTCTGTCCCAGAAATTAAAACAGATTCAGGTTCTGCAGCACTCCACCTCTCCTTAGTTACAGCATACACCTAGCACCCTACTTCACCTCTGATTTCACCAGGAATAGACTAAAATTGTGAGTCATAGAATGGCCCAGGTTGGAAGGGACCTCAAAGACCATCTAGTCATCTAGTTCCAGCCCCCTTGCCGTGGACAGAATCTATAAACACTCCTAAGAAAAAAAATCTCCCCTTGCCAGTGCTGAAAACCTTGGAAATTTTTCTGCATAGCCACCTAGACATTTTCTATCAGCAGCTTCATTTAAGAAACCAAACTCAGTCCAAATTGCTCACCGTGTTTGGGTACAAAGGAGGAACTGAGCTTCTTAAGAAGTTCGAGGAAGTGGCCAGCATACAGCAGATCGCAGCAAACCTATCCTACGGCATCTGAAAGTTCCAAACCTGCCACACTGATTTCTTTGCTAACATGAACAATCTTCTCCAATATTTTTAGCTCCATTTAATGCATTTGCTCCAATAGCAAAATAAATTGTTTCTCATCTTCTAGAAGGCACACATGTTCCCGTTGATCCATGCCACATCACTTCAGTACTGTCTTAGGATTCTGAAAAACTGCAGCACGGAAACAAGTAGCACTCAGTCATGCCAATGCGTAAGGACAGCCATACATGTAGAGCTTTATGTTTGGAAATTGTGACAGACTCAGAGATACCATCCCCTACCAAAGCAACAACAAACTTCCAATTGTCATGTTCTGCTCTCCTGACAAGATGATTTTCTGCCAGTACTTACCTTCCCGAAAAAGCACGCCTTGTCTTTTTCAAGTGACAGAATCAAGACTAACAAACCAAAATGAACAGGAATACCAGGTGAGACATCTGAGAAGATTACAAGGCTATTAAGTTTTAAATATCCTTTGAAGAGGAGGTGACACCACTTGCCTCTATGCTTTCCTACAACTGCAGAAAATAGAGATCAGCAACGTGATTCTCTCCTCCTCAGAGATCAGGCATCTTCCAAGTAACGAGCCATTATTTTGTTAAGGCTAATCCCTCACAGATCACCTCCTTTTGAAATCAGAAGCTTGCAATTGCATCTAGAATGCATGCAGAAAAGGCCTGAAATAAGCTAGAAATATTTCCTACTGGGAAAAAAAAGAAACAATAAAGACAGGCATGGTTTATTTATTGAGGCCTGAAGACTGCAGTTATTAGACAGCATCCCTGTCTCAGAACGCTACGGAAGCATTCAGCAAAGTTCTAGCTCATGACTCCAGTCCATTTCCTGGTTTGGAAGCTGAAGTCCATAGAATTTTTCCCCACATGTGTATAAGCAAAGACTGAAAATGAAACCCAGACTTCTGTCAACAGCCTGCTGTAAGCTGAGCTAACCACCACACACCCAAGACAGCCCAGTACCGCTACGCAGCCTTAAACTCGATCGTTACGCTCAACACTGAAGGGCTGGACCTCTGCCATCACACTGGCCTGCTCTGAGAGAGATCTTCCTGAAGATGTGCTAAGAAAGCCAGCTAGGAAGGTGTTATACCTCAAGCTAGTTTGTATTTTTTACCAGGATCTACAAACATGAACTCAAAATGCACATTTTAGTGGGAAGCTCACCAGAGAGTGGCTTACAGCATGCAACAAGCGCCGCTAGGCTGAAATACACGTGGTCTGCCATCACCCGCTGGGTGTAAGAACCACTGCCAAAGTTCACCAGTCCTGCATCTGCAGTTAACCAGACACTTAAAACTGCCACAGAACTGAAATGCTTAAGGAGCACAATTTGTTTTTATTCTGAGGATCATAGTCAAGGATGACAAGATCACAGACAGTGAAGACAGAAATCAGAAGACGGGATGACGTTGGAATGACACGTCAGAATCCTGCTCAAGAAAGTTCTGTATCTTTTGCTGGCCTGTAGCAGAACAGCCACCACCCAAATGATGGAAGAGTCTTCAGAGTTTTGCAGTTCAAGTCCAGAACAGAGTCCAGGTGCACATGCTGAGCACAGAGTTTCTACAGGAAAAGGGTATTACAGATTTCTCATTCCTCACTTCGAAACATTCACACGAAGGATCTGCCCCAAGAGAGCTGGGACAGGTTCTGCCCTGGGGCGGGACAGGACAGGGAGGTCCAACAACAGCAGTACAGGGATCAGCATCTCTGCCAAAAACTGGCCAAGTACGGGCTTGGTCCAAAGCTGTGCTTCTGGCAGCAGGCACACCATGGATAAGTGCACTAGGAGAAGAAAATCATGACGCTCACTAGTCATGGGAATAGGAAAGCTTCCTTCAATAGTTCCAGAGCATAAAAGCTGCTGTTCATGATGAACGCATGGACAAAGCCAGCATCTGCACATCAGTGTTTCATACTTTCAGTTGACTGAGAATTCCACGTCAGATTTTCTTCCCTAACTACACTGCAACCATCACCTACCTTTTAAAAAGCTGAAATTAAAAAGCTTTCACACGATCATATTTCAGTAGCACCTGTCTCTAAATAAAATGGCTTTAAAAATAAAATCCTACAATAACATAGAAACAAAGTAAGGGATACACTCATTCAGAGTATAAGTCTTATTTTAATTTTGAAGAGTTTTTGCTTATATTTTCTTCAGTTCACAGTCATCACTTGTGATAGTTCTCTCTGGCTGTGCTGAACCACACTTAGGGATTCTGTTTGTTTGGCTTTTAAGGAAAAAAATTATGCATAAGAGCAAATTCTAGTACCACCCTATTCATTTTGTTCACTCTCCTCCACAAACACACACATACAACTGCCCTCATCTGTGCGCTGCCTTCCCACAAGGCTGCTTCTTCCTTAGTGTCTGGCAGAGGGCTGCCTTCACACGGCTACCACTGAAGGCCAGAGTGCTGAATTAAGGTAGAGTCTGAACAAAATCCTTCCTTCCTTCTTCTCTAAGGTCTCCTAACAGGCAGCCTAAGGCTCACACAAACATCCTGAAGCTCCACTGGAACGCAAGGCACAGGATAATCCAGACACTACAAAGGTATTTAAGCTGGAAGGACTGATGGTGGCAGTAGCAGGCAGAATTTCACAAGACTCAAGCTCGGGAGAGAAGCATAGAGATGATGACAACACCAGGCAATCCCAGAGGTCCAAGTCCACACCACCACAAACAGGGTGACAACATTCACTGAGCAAAACAACCAGGATCAGGCTTTGTTTACATCACTTGAGGCAGAGTTTGCCTGTGACTCATCACAGTGGTCTGAGCTTCCTCGAGCTCTGGCTGCAGCTCTGGAGCTTCCTCCAACCTCTTTGTGCTCTGCTCACCAGCTGACATCAGGCTCAGCTTCCTGTGCTTTTAGGCAGACAGCTTATCACTCACACCCCAGCTTACAGAATGTGCTAACTGGTTAGCAACAATAGCTGCTAAATGACTCTCTTGAAAAGGCTGTGCTCGCAGACCCTAAAAACATCAAACAACTCCGTTTTAAAGCACAGAATTATTTAATTCGCAATGCATTTTGAGCTTCATTCACCTTGTAACCGAAGAAGTATTGCTATTCTCAAAATACTTTTCCATCTTAATATTAAAATTCTAGAGCTAACAGTACCTGCTTCATATTTGGAACTCACTTGCCCACATCTAGAAGTGTGCTGAACAGTTAAAATGCAAGGGTTACATGCTTCCACAGAACAGCAGGCACTCGCTTTGTGTGCCTCCCTTTTAGTGCAGCACCTTTATTTCTACCTGGTCGCTCTCTAATATGCTGACGCATACCTACTGCACGTAACACTCCATGCCCCAGCACAGAACATCAGGAAGGATGATCCAGATGCGTTTCTGGTTTTTAAGAAGTTTGTTTCAAGCTGCTATTCACACTGCTCATGCTCCAGTAGTACTATAAAAAGCATTCAACTGGCACCTGGGAAAGCTTCATTAAAAGCAGATCTGAAGTGCAATGTACTCTACCTTGAAAACTGACATTTTAGAAAATTTGTTTTAATTTTCCAGTCAAAGTACAGGTGCACCTCCACGGTTAGTCTGCTATAATACCTTAAAAACCACAGAACCCTAAGACCCACTAGATTCAGTGATTTATTTCAGTTATTTAGCAGGATAATTGCTCGCGTATTCAGGAGTGCTGCACATCTGCTGCTGCAGAGCACACAGCGGTTACGTAGGCAGCTGCACAGTGTACAAGCATCAGAAAAACTGCGCATCTTGGCAATGGGGTGCTGAGCACTTCTCAAGTCTGGTTATCTAAATGTTTAAAGATGTTTTTAAAAGATTGGCTTTTCAGATCCTCTTAAAATACTGGCTCAAGGTCATAGCTAACTAAAAGCAGCCCAGAAGGTACGGTCACACAAAGGTGTTTCCACTTTTTTTTAGAATATGATATCAGTACAAACTAGGATATGAAGACATTAGGAAATAAAAACCATTTTTTTAAGGAAAATATGTTCTGGAATTCTAAGTGTTTCCAGATAAAATACAGATTTTTCATAAGAATGGACTGCAGAGATCTCAAAATAAAACAGAGGTGAGGGCTGTTGCTGAAGGTCTGTCCACAGGCTGCTCTGATGCGCACATATAATGTTTCAGAGCAGCAACCAAGACGGCCATTTCAGTCCTGGAGATCAGATTTCAAAAAGATGACGCCCTTGAGAACACATTCAACCACTTGTCTTGTATATGCTTACACACAGCTGGTCTAATCCTTTTCATGACTTCAGATGTGTCAATTACAGTTTCCTAATTTGGAAAAGATAGCGCTCTCCTTAACCTAGAGCCAAAACATACACATAAAACATTGTTTTCTTCACAGCTTTTTTTTTTTTGTAATTATTTTTGCTTTTTTGCTATGATCAATTTTTCTTATGGGTAATTTGACAATTTGACTGACATCACATTTTGCCATGTCAAACAGCACCAGATTTTCAGTAATTTCTCCAACTGCAGAGCTGAGAAAAAAAATTTTTTTTTTTTTGAGAATCCAACAATCTGATTCACACACTGAGAAAACAAAATTCTGAAGTGAAAGGTAGAGTTAGAGAAATATTGTTGACTAGTTAAATGTGCCTCCTCTACAGAATACCCTGAGTTTGCTTTTCTCAACTGCAAACTTTAGAACAAAAATATTCTGATGAGACACCAAGACAGCAGTTCCTGCCGTGCCAGGCAGGGGTTATGACCCACTGCCACTGTGCAGACAGCATGAACTTGTTACTGCTGTCAGTCTCCCAGAAGTCTAACCATGGAAAATCCTTATCACGTCATCTTAAAAACCATTTTCTGGTCTTCCCTGAAAAGCTTTCATCTCCTCAGCTGGCAACTGCCTGGAAGCAGCATAAGCACATTACGAGGTGAATGCCTACTTAATGGAGTCGCTCACAGATGTGCTGCGGCAGCATTCCTGTGCCCCCCAAAACACGAAGATCTTCCACATGATCCAAGCATGCCGTGCAGTCCTTCCAGTGATCAGTCCCAATCAAGAAACGGGACACCAATGAGAACTACATCTTCCCTACAGTTTATCTCCTCTGCAATAAAAAGGGGCAAACAAGCTCAGGAATGAACCTTCAGGCTGACACAGCTCCAAATGAGTACAGCTTGTCCTAGAATGAGAGGGTTAGAGTAGCACTAACTGCTACTTTCAGCTCAGGCAGAGATACAGGCAGTGAAAGAGCCCGATCTTTGGAAGCTAACTGGTCCCCAAGGAAAGTCTGCCCAGGGGAGCAGTAGCGTAAGAACAGATCTGTATGATCTGGAGAAGGGCTGCTCATGTCTCACCCCACTGTGGAAACTCTACCCACGTATCTGTGGGTAACAAAGCATGTATCGAGAGCACAGAGCAGCAACATAGTGCTTTAGCGAGGTAGGCAAGATGCTCCTCACATGCAGGTCTTCACTAGCTGATGACTAATTAACAAGGACATACACTAGGCAGAGAAGACTTGCGAATTACTAGCAAAAGCCTTAGTTCTCTGGAAAACATGTAGAAAAATATTACTCTGCATGTACTTATTTTACATTACTGTTTGACTGATGATGAGCTGCCATTCAGGTGAGACTAGCATTAGAAAAGCAGTCGAGAAGATAATTCCTGTTTTGAAGAATTTATCATGTTCAAAAGCAGAACTGACTGACCAAAGAACGATAATTTTATTAAGAAGTCCA
>VXAV01011346.1:103751-116344 GCA_013399715.1 Alectura lathami | reverse complement strand
CATCCACACATGCACAGGTCTACACATGATATAGTGCTGAAGAAATATGTTCAAGGAAAAAACAGTTAATAACAAGTACACTCAGCATAACACCACAGGGACACTCCACAAGACAACCCTTCCTTTGGGTGGCTTTAGGCATGACACACTTTGGTATTTTTATAGCGTAGTCTAACCCCATGAGACAGAGCAACACACAGCCAAAAGCAAGTAACACCAACTTGGTGGCTTCTCACCTAAATGCCTGGCTGCAATCATACACAGGCAGGAAAGGGGGAAAAAAAAAATGACAGTTTGGGCAATATACTTAGCTCCTGAGATAGCACATACTGCACCACAAGCTGCTGCACATCCCTGAGGAACTGGCACTGGGACTGTGGGAAAAGTCCAGCTGCTTGAAGTGCTAACACTTCACTGCGTAGAAACCAAAACATGGAACCAACTTCCAATAATTTTAACAGAAATGTGAAAACCAAAGATCAGTCCAAAAGTGAAAGTCTCCATTATTCAAAGGTAATCTTTCACCTTTTTTTTTGGTTGATGTTGTTTGAAAAGTTACACAGTTTGTATACTAACAGCAAATTCAGTAAATCCGTACGTGGAAAGCTGCACACCATCTCCCAATAAGACTAACCTCTAACAATATAACATAGTGATCAGAAAACTTACAGTGTGAGCACATTTCCAAAGGGTAGCTTGCCTCATTTCCCTGAAACACAAAAAGAACAAAGCCACAGTTATTCCCAGGTTAGCTCAGCAGAAGTATTTTAAGTTTCAGCACTGCAAAGATCTGGGACAATCCAATTTATCCAGTAATTCAAACGTGTGTATAAACCCAACAACGGTATTCTGTTTACTGGATACTTCTCTTACCAAAACGTACACAGTAATATAAAACCTCTGAGAGGGCTCCTCTGATGAGAATTCCCATGAAAATATCAGCAGTCCACGTGATATGGATTCGTAACGCCAATGTTGTAAAACTCAAAACAGAAGTCACTGATTACTTATAAATTATACAAATGCTACTTTTCAAGCTAAGATAGGATTTGAATTCATTTCAAGACTTCACGCACACAAAAGCTTCTTTACCGCTTTATTTAAAAACAAAACCAGACATCACCACAACAAACTTCACTTCATCAGCAAAAGACAATCCCAGCGTTGTCCCCCTCCCCAGACGATTCACACAGGAACAATGACGGAAAGAGTGGTTTGCATGTTCAGAAACTCAGACATAACTTCACAGTTAAATATTTTATTTTAATTTTTAAGTCCTATCTTAATATGCTCCTGCCCTGTAGTGAAGCCTTAAGATTTAAAACCCTTGCTGCATTACAATAACCACAGCCAGAGAAACGACAGCTATGAGGGCGCAGTCTCTCATACACAGAGCATACAGAAGCATATAGAACTTAAAGAACAGAGAAATCTGCAACCACTGCAACACGAACGCCAAAAGACATGAGAAATAGAAGCTGGTATTGTTCCTCAAGTGCCCTGCTTTCAGCCAGAGAAGACCACGCAGTATCTATTTAGATCACTCGCAAAGAAGTGACCAGGTAACTGACAAGGTGCACAGCCAAACCTTCTCAAAAATTATTTTTGAGTGTTTTATTGAAGAAAAGCACATATAAGGTAAGTCTGCAACATATTCTATTCGTAAGTGGTTCTCTCATGGTGCAGAGCATAAGGGAATCCACAGATGAGCACTGGCACAGAAAGAGTCCTTAACATTATGCAAATTGTACACAAATAGAGGTTACTTGAAAGAAGAAAAAAGAAGGACATTTAGCCTGGACACATGCGACTGCGTTTCCTAATAAGGACAGAAAGGGGCAGAACAAACATCGCATGAATCTAAACATGTCTGAGAAGAGAAGTGTCGGTGTGTGCGCATTGTTTGCTTTTTCTTTACCTCCAGAACACACATTTGCTACACTTAACCCCCACAATCCACAAATTTTCTTAAAAAATACGTTAACACACNACACTTGCTTTACAAGTATAGTAACAAAAGAGCTGTAACTTGCTCCCCGACTTCTTCTTACAGAGTCAAAACACCAGAATAGAAACAGACAAGGACAGTCAGGTCCCTAAAGCCTAAAAACCATGACTGAGATTTCTAGAAGAGAAACTTTTTCACTGCAGCTGGGAATCAAGGAGAACAGTGCTACACGGAAAATCTTGGACGGAACCCAAAGTCTTAGAAAAAAAAAAGTGGAGACCAAAATATGCCTAGTGTGCGTATGTGAATATAAAGATAATATATATATTATATAAAGGGATTTAAAATGTGGGGAAGGCAGAATTTTGAAACAAGAAGAAACAGGAACCAGGGGATCCAGCTAGGCTGCTCTTAGACACGAGGCCATGAAGACGCAAGAAAAACACCAGACTGGAAGGCTGCAAATTAAAGAAGAAAGTTGAATTAAAACCAGTGCACTTATGCACGTACACATACAAATATACAACTGAAACGACATCAAAGACTGTTTTGGGCATGCGCGTACACACTGAGATGTTGGGACAAAGTCAATTTCCAGTGCAGGCCACTGAAGTCAATGTGGCTAAAGCAGCGCAAAATGCTTCCGAGAACTGACAAGGAAACAGGAGTAACTCCCTTCACTTCGTGAACTGAGTGCAATGTTTAGAAGCATTCTTACTATGCATCTAGATGCACATGCTAAACCATAATCAAGTTATCTACGTGCAGTAGCCTACAAAAATATCTGGGGAGTAGAGGAGAAAGTGAATAAACTTTGATTTAGGTTTTCTGTGAAACTGTTAATGCTAACGAGAAACGTTAAGAATACTTACCTATCCAGCACTGGAACTTGGATCTCTACAAAAAATTTGAAAAAATCTAGTCAGTAACAGTGCAAGAATGAAGTGACCACTCAATATTTGTTAAATGATACTTAAATAGGGTATTTAAAAATAGTTACCTGCTTCTGATGTGCGGAGTGTTCATTTTCGCAGAAGAATCCAAGAAATCTGCCAAACTTTTAAAGCATTTCAATCTTTTTCTTTCCCTTTCGGCAAGAATAAAGGCTCAAGCTACTCATGCCAAGGTTGAGATTCCTGTTTGCACACCTGTGACCTGGATAAACACAAAGGTGTTCCTATATCCCAAGGACTTGTTCCTCACAGGTAGAAGTTTCAATGATTTGGTCTTGGGAACTGGCATCTTTCATTGCATTTTAAACATCAGTTAGGAAAAAAAAAAGAACTTAAGAACACTTGTTTATCCCCAGATGCAGTTAGTATGTGTTCTGACTGCATGAAATGAAACAAGCCCTGCAACACGAGTGCTAAAATAGGCGGAGCATTTTCTATCTGTTGGTAGGCAGTGGGCAAGATGAAGATCTACAGCCACATCCACGTTAATGGCTTGAAGTAAGCACAGCTACAAGACTTCAGGAAGTATCAAATAAGGCTTTTAAGAGAAGGACAAGGATGGGCACCCATGATCATCTGCACAGTTTTAATGGAAAGAGTTAAGATAGTTACATCAGGTAGTATTCGAAAGAACGCTGGGAAGTATTACTTTCCTTGCATGTATTAACAGAAAATTTTACACTTACCCTAAAAGCATTAAGCCTTACTTTGCAAAGGAACACTGCTGTGACTTCATAAAATGAAGTTTTGAAATAATGATAGTCGTTTACAAAGACAAAGTTTACTCTAAGATCTCCAAACAGCACCTGTCATGTCATCTGAAGCAGAGACGATTTATACATGTAACGTGCAGAGTAACAAGGTCCTGACCAAGCTAAGACTGCCAACAGTATAAGAAGTTACAGCATTAGTAGATCCTTCTAGATACACATTTAGCATACCTCGTGGAAGTGAGTGTCCTTTCACTTACACCATAGTGGTGCATTTAACAATGAGTGCCACCTGGCTTGTTGAAGAAGTGAAGCTTGCAGAACCTCCACACATCACCCCAGATTACTTGGCACTTACGCCTAGTATAAAACATGCTTTCCTCAGCTGCACCTGGGTGTCACCACCATACTGCCCAAGTTCAACTCCTTCCACCTGAGTTACATGACTAAAGCAAGCTGCTAGAACGTAACTGCTGTTGGGAATAGCCTTATCCTTTTGGAATAGTCCTGAGATTTTCCTGAATGCTCTAAGATCCCTAGAATTTATTTCCTAGTTCATCAGCAGCAAAATCATGACTTTCAGACTGAAATAATTACCGATCAAGGAACGGTCCAGAGTCTAACAACAAAAAAGGCTGACCAAACTCTGAATGCTGCAAAGTGTCAGTTCAGAGATACATCAAGACATGCCACAGAAGTGACTTCTGAAGTTCGTATGACAAGTAGCTTGCTCCTTTAAGAAAAAGTGTTCTCTGCAATTATCTTCTCCACTAGCCTTTCTCCTGTCCCTTTTCACTGACTAAGGGTAACCTATTAGTGGCCTTTATTCTTCATTTCTTCTGTAGATTATCCATTAAGATAAAAAGTCTTGATGTCTCTTTCTTCAGCAGTTCCTTCAAATACTGTTCATAGTCTCTTCTTGAGACCAGTTTTGTACATGCTCCTCCGAGGCAGGCTAGTTAAGGGCAATTATCTTGACAAGTCTCCTCTTGCTAAGAGGGCTGTGGACAAAAATTGTACGTAGCAAATTAAACAATCTAAAATCCATAGCTGAAGCTGCTTAGACGAAAAGCTTGTACCCAGTAAGACATCAGACTGCACAACTGTTCTACAAGCATTAGCAAAATGTAATTTCTAGACCTGTTTGACTGTGTGTGACTTGCCTTTTTGTAAGCTGCTCAGGGGCAGAAGCGTCAGCCTTCAAGTAGTTTCTGCTTTTATAAAAGCAGACCTAAATGTGTTTAGATGCCAGTAAGCCACAATGTCAGCTTAGGCTCCATCAGAAATTAGTCATCAACAGGTTATGCATGAGCGACTACGAATACAAATGAACATCCATAGCAGATAAAGTTAGATTGCTTCAAAGCTTTTTCTTTGTCTCCATAGCCAGACAATGCACAAATTCCGTGTCAAGAGCAGGCTCTTAAAATGAGTTCAGCATGTACAGAGGAGTAGTTGTCTGACATCTGCTACAGTGTCTGCAGCAGAGCACAAATGCAATAGCTCATCTTTGTTGTACATGGCCTTAAAACTGCACCACAACCTCCTCCAGACACATGGACCACCACCAGTGCCTCGGCATTTGTTTCTGATGCGTGGGCACATCATGGGGCGTTGTCAGCGTGACCTACAGCACACTTACTGCACTTGCTCCTGCACCTTCTGAATTACTAAAGGAACAGAGCAGCATGCAAGTGAGACGTCAGCCAAGCCATGTCAGCTGGGGGTCAGAACCAGGGATTGATCAGGACAACCAATTTCACTTCTTGTATTACACAAAAAGCTGTTTCCCACCATTTACTACTATAACTGCAGAAGAGGGTGAGTGTTCAGAGGTACAACAGCAGAGGCTTGCAATCAGCACTGAAAAGCCTACCCAAAACAATTCTTCCTCCTCCACAAACATGCAAAATGCTTCTCTACTTTTTCTCCTTATTCTCCATACCACCAAAACCAATGATTAATGAAAATTACCTGTTGCAGAGGATTCTTCTTCTTCCTCCTCCTCCTCAGAAGTTGTTTTCCATGCATTGCTGTTTTCGAAGCTTTAACAGTGAAGAACTGTCAGCTTGGTGAAGTTTGGTGCTTTGTTGTTGTTGTTTTTGTTTGTTTGTGGTAAATGGCTACGAGTTACTAGAGTTTGGGCTGTTACGTAGGTTGGTGCTGCATTCTTCATTAACAGGAAAACTGGCCAGTTAAATTGAGGACAATGTTTATTATCAAGGCCACAAAAACTTCTGCATAAATGAACATGCCACGCAGACACGCCCCCTGTGGTTATAACATTTGTTCAAATGAGCTTCAGACAAGGCTCAGAGGCTTCAAGCCACATTAATACTCAAGTATCTGAATTCATGGTCAGAAAAATATGCAAGATCTCCCCTGCTGGAATTTGTGCATTTCACATGCGACTTATTGCAGCAATGACGCCCAGAGGAGTTTACCAGAGCACAGAAGAAAGACATGCCCAAAGTCGCTGTAGATACCAAATGCGTAAAACAAGACAGGCGGGATCAGGTATAACTGGAAAAAGCAGCAAGAACATCCCCATCCACCCTGTTCAGAAGCAGCATGAGCATACTTCCTGGTTAAAGCAAAGTCATGGGGTTTGTTTTTTCATTTGTTGTAGTTGCTTGTTTGTTTTAAAACAAATTACTCAACAAATTACTCAACAAATGCCTCAGCCTGAAAGGAGCCTGCAATACCAGAAAGACCAACCAATTAAGAAAAAACACAGGCACATTCATAAAGATGTCACAGATAAGGTTGCCAGCAAGTTCAGCATTTGTGTTTGACCCAGAGGGCAGTTAGCCACCTTTTAGGCTTCGACAAGAGTAAATCCACCCCGATGTTCTTACAACCATACTCATGTTGAGTTAGGTGTTGTGATGCAGAAGACCTGAGTGAAGCCAAGAAACCAGATAGCTGAACAAAGCATGTAGAAGTTGCAGCAACTCAGCAGCTGCACTGTTTACCCCAAATTCTCAACCTCTGTTGAAGATTCTGACCCACAAAAGGAATTAAAGAAATGCATAAAAATGCCTGTCAGCTGCCTTACGTTCAGCAAGTTCCCAAAATGAGATCACCTTCCAGTGGTATGCTGTTCTGCACTTCACAGTCCCTCCATGTATTTCATGGCCATCATCTAGTCTATCCAGAAGCCCAGGATAATGTTGGAAACCATCTCATTTCCCTCATTTGGAATGCCAAATCTGGCCCCCCAGTTATATTTCAGCGTGTTTAGTTATACACACGAGCAACAGAAGGAATTAAACAGCAAGGAAGTACCAGCAAGGAGTTCTAACAAGGCATTCAGACCAGGAATTACAGAAAAACTTATGGTGGAAAAAAAAAAGGGCAAGGAAGAAAACCATATAAGCAGCAGCAATGGCACCAGCCAAGTAGCACAGACCCCAAGTAAAGACAGTATGGCATTCAGTTGCTTCTTAAGAATTGTACTCTCTTGCTCTTCTCTGGATAAAGCTTCCACTAAAATTGAGATTTTTATTATTACTACTGACAGAAACCCAGCCTATGGAGCTGCCATCAAATATTGAATTCATACAATGGCAGCAGTCATGAAAGAAACAAGATTTGGTCTTTACCAAGTAAATTTTGCAAAGTTGTGTTCACAAAATAAACAGTATTTCTACAGGAGAGTATGTTCCATTTGTCTATTTATTCTTTATCCAAGCAGAAATAAGGTGCATATCTCAGCAACGGATTGGAGAGTTTTTTCTCCTGGGCCTTTGAATGTAAGCAGTGTCAACAGAAATCAACTATGACATTTACGTATTGACCATAAATCTTGGTATGTATTAGCACATCCTATGAAAATAATGAAAGGAATTGTTCCTAGGTATACAGAGATATGGAATGGATTTAAAACCTGTTAAGTTTTAGAATGTACCCTAACTGCTAACAAACTAAAATCAGACTTGAATAGTGACTTCCTTTTAATTTACTCCAACAACTGCTTTTAGGACATACTCGCTTTCCCAGCTATGACTGTTTGCCATGAGGAAAACCCCACGAAGAAAAAGAAATTACAGAAAGGCTATTTATTCTAGTACCAGAGTTGATTTTATCTAGGAAATTTCTCTAACGATTTTAACTTCTTTGACTCAGCTACAAGGCAAGTTCTTGAAGCTTCCCATGCTGAGGACACTAAACCAGATGTGTCCCATAATAGAGAAACAGAGAAAGTGAGAGCTGCTCTCAGATAAGTTCATTCATCTTAATGCAAAAAAGTACAAGTTTTTCAACTTAAAACTTGCCAAGGTATTGCTAATATATTTTCTCCTTTACTTTTTATTCAAATACTAGAAGTATTCTCCAAACGGTGATCCTATAATAGTTGAAAAAGCTGGTGCTTCCAGTGGCTCAGCTACCAACCAAACCATCCAGTGCTTTAGAACCTAACAACCTCTCCCCCTTGCCCCAGTCTAAAAGGGGCGGATAAGATGGAGGGGGGGGAGTTCATTTGCAGTAAGCAGCAGGCCCTTCCATTCCACCTCATGTTTTGCTACAGACTGAACTTGAGGACTACAGCAGGAACTGCAGCCTCCTCTGCACCCACCACCAAGTGTAACTATCACTCCTTGCAGCCATGTTGGTACCTGACTCAACACGTTCAGTTTAACTGCTTGGAAGGCTTACTGGAATTCTGATAAACCACAGAAATTTCTGGGCTGTTCTGTCCTTTAACTCAAAGGTGAAACAATCACACTTGCAAAGGACAGGTCCCAGAGTTGATGCTAACTCAGTATCTCATCTGAGTGCTAACCAAGAGCAAACATCTAGAAGGTCAACAAGCATTTTGTAGCAGAAAAAGGGCACTGCTAGTGAAAAAATGCAGCTTGTTCCTACATACCTCTGAAAGGAGAAGATTTCAAGTTTCAACTCTGTTATCCCCAAAGTTGCCTAAGTTCATTAATCTTGCCTCTGAAAAAAACACTCAGTGACCTTCAGTACTGTACTCCTGTACCTTCAGTACAAGATTAATACCTAATTCCTGAACACGACATTTAAATTGCAGACATCAGAGATAATGAACCAAGGCAAAGGGGATTGCTGGATTTGGGATTACCGTAGGGATCAAGTCAGGTTAAAGTGGTTACGGCATTCTGGCACCGTTCTTTGTGAGTATGCAAAGTATGTTTTAGTCCACACTGACATACTTCAAATAAGAAGTCATGATATGAGCACTTGATTTGGATACATTTATTCAACTTGTTGATAACAAAACAGGTGATGACTCCAGAGGACTCTGCCCTCTTGTTTGTACATCAAGTTCCATCACATCCCCCCTTGCTCCAAGCTGCAGGAGGCAAGGGACTGCACGAGCCTTAGGAGAAGGCTGCCGTTACTGCTCAGTTACCGTCTAACCCAGCCACGGCTCTGCTCAAGCTCTGTCAGTCATTTTAAGGGAAGCCACTTGTCTTCTGGCTGGCAGTTGGCCAGTCCTGCTATGCTTTATTTAAATCCTACACTGCCCAAGGGTCTCCTCCAAAATGAGATATTAATGGCTTAAGGCCATCACAGCCAAGAAGCTATTTTGGGATATCACAGGGAAGCCCCTAAACCAATGAAGCAAGAAGTGAACCCTAAATAAGAGATAGCTACTGCTGCCAAAATCTCTACCAGACAGGAAAGCTAAAGGAAACACAAGCACAGTTATAAAAGTTCAACCTGCACCTTCAATATGCCCTTTCGCTTTATTAATTTCTATATTTCCTTTGATATTAAAGTTAATGTATTCAAGTAGAATAAAACCACTTGTTTTAGACATGTTTTGAATATGAAGCATTCAGGACCAAAAATCAGTGTAGTAAAATCTGTCCAGTTATGGCAGCAACTCTGATTTATGTCCCTATACATAGATGCCAGAGCTTCTCCAGTATGAGATCAGTCACAACTGCAGAGCTTTCCGGGGACACACACACACAAAAAAAAAAAACACCATAATACTTAAGCTTCCATGATGCTCAAGGCAAGATGAGGTACTTGGTTAAACCACATATCTACACATATATACAGCACACCGTATTCACTCATCTGCAAATGACTAAAGGTGTCTGCAAGAAAAAAAAAATTGTCACCTAAGACAGACTGACTCAGAAGGACCCAAGGGAAACACCGCAGGATGGTTTGCGCAAACTGCTCAAACAGAAAGCATACAGACAGAAAGCAGGTTTACTGCAAAGTCCTCTTCCTGAGGTTGCAGGTGACAAGCAGCCATCAAGTCTGAGGGCACAGCTGGCATCAACACCACCACGCATGGGATACAACGGCTTGGGGGGCAGGCACGTAACCGGGTTGTTCTATTGGCGATGAGCTTTGGGCGTTACAGTTTTCTGTTCTATTCCATGAGTTCCCTGACAGTGTTTGTAACATGTCAGGCAGAGAGATGATTAACAGCACTGGAAACAAGCATACTGCAGTCTTTAAAACAAAGTATGAAAGAGGCAAGATTGTACCATGTTCGGAAAAGTATCTAACAATCCTTGTTATCTGAAGAAGAGCAAAATCTCAATATATATGAAAACCCACAGACTTCCACGCAAAATAGCGAGATGTGTCATCTCAAAAACCTGCATAAGTACTGTGATCTGCAAAGAAAACCTCAAAGAAAAATAGTGACAGGAAAAGGCATGATGACTTCACGAGGTAAGGCACCATTCCCTGTCAGCCATGAGACGATCTCACTTCTGGCAGTCGACTGGCCACAGCCCAGTCTACTTACACGGTCACTGCACAGCTGGCATTTCTGAAGCCTGCATCAGTCCTGAAAATTCTCCAAACTCTGTACTTTTCAGTACATAAATGAATAATGAACTCTCCAAAAGCCAGGGACATGACAGTTCCTTAAAGATGCTGAAGCAACTCAGCCTTTTGTAGGGTAGCTAAGGTTCTGCCAGCACTACATCGAAGGTCTGATGCAATGGAATTAACATGAGGAAGTCCTTGGAGTCAGACAGGTTGGTTCTTTGTAGTTTCCAGTATAGGTCACAAAAAATTTACAAGACAAGGATTTAATTGCTCCACTTACATTAAAATACTGGTTTCACCTGTAAAACCTCTTACTAGGTTTACTAGCATAGCTGGGAACAGCAGAGAACTTCCAGGCACACAAGTCCAAAATACCAAAGAACCTGTCAGGTACACGCCAGGCTGTCCCCAGTTCTCCCCAACTATGTCAGCCATTAAAAGGCCTGAAAACTCTTGGCAAACGGGCAACTGCTAGGGACAAGCGAGATGCAAAACGTTATTATTTTAGACAACGAGTAGCAACTTCGGTTTTCAAACCATAAAATAAATCAGGTTCACACTGTCCCAAAGTGTTGGGTGGCTACACTCCCAACTAATTCTCTAGATGACTCCACATCCAGAAACCTGGTATCAGTCACTTTCAGACACATTCACCGTAAAGTCTTGAGACAGGGACGAAAATAAGGCAGCATCAAGATAGCATCCCAGCCCCCACTACAATTGCATAAGCCTTACTCAGACATTCTTGGTAGCTCTGAGAGATGTTCAGAATCAGAAAATCTGTAGTGACAGAGCAGTGTTAACAACCCTGTCTGCTAAGTATTATCACAGAAGCACAAGGAGCAAGCACAGAAGGCTCTTGCTGAAGTTCATTTAATGACCTTTGCTAGAGAAGAGGTCTTGCATACAGAAGCTTAAATTTTAGCATCATGGGAGAAACCAAAAAAAAAAAAAAAAAGTATGACTGAAGATCGTAACAAGCCACTAAGGTACCACAGGAATTTCAGGTCAAGACCCTAAAGAAATAACAGCAGGGTGTCAAACAGGTCAAAAATTCCTTCCAAACCAAAGACAGCTTACACTCGAGGATAATAAAAAGAAAGGAAATTAAAACCAAAGCACATCATCTTGATCGAGTTCTTAGGGACATTACTGGATATCAATTGGCAACTAGCAGCATTTTACAATCTTCTTTGGTTTAAGTCTTTGATTAATAAAAAGGAATGGTCTCTCTTCACTGATAAATATGAACAGAAAACCCAAGCAGCTGCAAACAGTAAATTGTGCGTGCTTGTGTGAAAGAATAACTTCAGATCTGGAAAAAATAAGTAATCTGTAGACCAAAGGAAACAAAACTTGGTTCAGCATTATGCTGAAGTATGCAAGCATCACTGAAAATCTGGACTGAGTAGGACAGAGTTTTCACTAGTAATAAAAAACAAATCGTGCCTAAGCTATTACCTAGGATTTACTGTCTGTAAAAAGCGACCCAGCACAAAACTACCAGAAGAATCAAGCCACCAGTTTTACAGGCAAAACAGTTAGTAAGCACCTTATAGCTCTTTTAGCTTCTCCCTTTCTCTGCAACAATTTTGAGATAAGTTTTTGTCCAAAGTACCCAGGAAACAGACAGCGTTCAAAGCTTCCACTCCAACACAAAGCCATGAAACAGTGGCCCACCAAAACTGAGAATTAACCACTGGCTGACCCACAAAGAAATAGGAACAGAAGAGTTACTTCATAAAAAGATATTAATTTGACTTAAAGCCAGAAAAATTTAATTCTCAGCACATCCAGGTACTATAAAAACAAGAAAAAACAGGCAGCTTTAGCAAACAGCTCTCTAGAACAATCTGAGCAAAACCGCTGCCAAGTTAATTGGTATTTCAGTAACTCTCTCTGAACTTAACAACAACAGAACCAAAAATTAAAAAATTATATACTCTACAGTACTTCCAGCAAATGCTATTGTCACTGTGTCCATGAGGGGTGTAAAACCAGATTTTCTTTGTGTTGTTTGTAAATATGCTCTAGTGTGTTGTGGAAATCATGGCTACTTGTTACTATGCTTGGACATTTATGTTTGGTATATTTTAGAAAAAGCTGAAGGTAAGCATTTTCAGTACCTGTAGAATCGAAAACTACAGCTTAAATGAGTTGTGACAACACAAATACAAAAAAAAAAAAAAAAGTGAGAAAAGCAAAAAAAAC
>VXAV01011346.1:80462-90494 GCA_013399715.1 Alectura lathami | reverse complement strand
CCTTGTGCTGGTCTTCATACAAACATTCTTCACTGGCAGATGTCGCAGGATGTGTTTTGTATGGAGCATTCCCCTCTCTGCTAACCCAGGGTGAGGGCTGCCACCTAATTAAATAATCTCTTGTCCTGACCCTTAAAAGGCTGTAAGCAGCTTTTCGCAGCAAAGCAGGTAAACTGTTGGGACAGTGCAGTAAAGCTTGAAAATGTGCCATTTTTAAGCATATGTGTGTTCTTATTGGCTCCAGTGGTGTTTAAAAATTCTTGTTCTTCTTTAATGCTCTAGAAGGCGAACAGGGAAGCTGCCTTCTATGACCTGGCTTTGAGAGAAAGTAGCGTGAGGCACAAGGGGCTATGGGGAAGGCTGTATTTTACAAGGAAAACAGGCACTTCAGACAGAAATGGAAACTGTTGGTTCTCATCATGTTCGAATTGCGCTGGTACTGCAGATCCTGAACTCTAAAGTCTGTAAAAGTAATGCACTGTGTTTATTTATCTCATCCTATTTTATACCCGGAATAACAGGTAGACTAATAGACAAATCCAAAGATACAGTAATGACTAGAACTGGCAAATGGATGGAAAGGTAAAGCACCTCTCTCATTGTATTTCTCCTCCACCTACATCTGTCTTTTCAGCCAAAAGAAATCAAAAGGAGTCTGCCCTTATTTTCTTGCATATTTGTGTGAGCATGTATAAATTGCCAGGATTTGGGAGGAGAGAAAGGTAATACTTCTGAGATCCAGCAGGGTACAGTAGGGAAAATGGTCAAATAAATGGGTTAGAGACACAGGGGAACACTGTTCTCTTTACCTAGAAAATGGAGAAGGGAACTCTCTTTAAAGCCAGGAGCAAGACGAGGGCCACAGAATTCACGTGAAGTTGGAGGTCAATAGGGTGCTCTTGGTAACTGGTTTGGTCATTTTGCAGGGCCGCAAAACACTCGATTCCAAATTGCTAGGACTGACTTGGATGTGAAGTTGCTTTAAGCACATGTGCACTTACTAAAACACTGTAAATGTTTCTGTAGACCTTGCTGCCCAAGGTGTTGTGGAGTTAAATGTCTTGAGAGGAGGATTATTTCAGGTATTCTTTTGAGCTCTTAGTGGTAATTAACAGCCCCCAAGGACTTGAAGCCACAGTGTGAAAATCACTGCATGAAAAATTTTTGGGGGTTTGTTTCTTAACTGTGTGTTGAAGAGTGGTCTTCTGATTTCCTAAACTTTGTCAGTGCTGACTGGGATAAGCTGATAAAAATTCTTTTTCTGTATCTTTGACCCTGTGCCTGTAATTGTATCTCTGTATCAGATAGCTCTCTGCAGAACAAAATGGAAGCAGTTTGCAAGGAAGATTGAGACTAAAATGTTAACATTTTTCTGTAACCTATACTGTTGGCATAACAATTCTATACGATTTTACAATAAGATTTCTCGATGGCATCCAACTGTAGCTAGGCTTGGTATAATTGACTGCTTTTTGTTTTGTTTTATTTTTGTTTCTTTGAACTCTGATAAGAACTGCGGGCTGACTGCTCAAAGACCTCACAACCGGAGTGCTACAAAAGTACTTTGATTCTTCACTGGTGTGCTCATCTCCCGCAATTGTAAAGGGTTATTCCTTTTATTTGACTCTGCTAGGAATATGCACGCACTGGTCTGTGCTGTGAAGGTTTTCTCTTCCTGCAGAAACTGACTAGGCAGCAGGGTTTGGCCCACATAGGATGTTAGTGAGCTGTTACTGCACGTAACTTCAATCTTGTGGGAACAGTCGCTTGAGTTATCGTCAAGCAGTATCTATTATTATCTCTGGCTGACTGGTTCATGCTCTGGCCAGTACAAATGCTGACGGTGGTAACTCAAGTGGCAAACAGGCTGATAATTTAGTAGTGAAGCGATGGAGTCTGAACTGAACCAATGCCAAAATGTCGTTTTATTTTACTTTTTTCTTGTAGCAGAGAGAAAGCAGGGGAGCTGCTTGATTGATGATCTTCTAAGGATCCGAGCTGGGGACAACGTTTGAATGCCTGTAAGTAACCTGACTCTTTCAAAACTAATCAAAATAGGTGTCACCGTCATGTGGCATGCCTTTTAGCTTACCAGTTTGTGTTGTGGGGAGTTTAATGTAGTGTGTTAACCCTTTTGGTCTTCATCATGGAAGAGTAAAAGCATTAAGAAACTGTGGTATAATACAGTAAATTGTGTCCCTCTTAGCTGTGCATTTTTCTGTAGTTTGATTGCTATGGTCTCAGTGTCCGTATAATCTGCTTTAGTTTGCCATCCTCTTTGTGAAAAAAGAAATAAGTTGTTAAAGCTTTCAAATAAAATGTGATGCAGCATGGCCACATTTACTCATGTAAATGAATGTTCAAGGCACTCTCAGCTGAGGACATGAGACCACACTGAGGTAAGTAATATTCTTTTTTTTTTCTGAGCACTGCGCTTGTGTGATTCTTCACTGTGTGCCTCTGTTCCGTGCAGGTGCTTTCCTAGGTACTTATATTGAGGGCTCTGTGGTTTGTAGTTTCAACTTGAGAAAGAGGAGGAAGTGTGAATCTATATGTCAATTAAGTCTGATCGGCACAGGGTGTGATTTTTGCCACAGGAATTCAGAAGTGCATGTAAGAACTCAAGGAACTCATCTTTAGTGCTAGTATAGAATGCCATCTGTATTTTCATAGAATCATAGAATTGTCCAAGTTGGAATGGACCTCTAGAGGCCATCTAGTCCAACTCCCCTGCAGTGAACAGGGACACCTACAGCTGGGTCAGGTTGCTCAGAGCCCTGTCCAGCCTGACCTTGAAGGTCTCCAGGGACGGGGCATCCACCGCCTCTCTGGGCAACCTGTGCCAGTGCTTCACCACCCTTAGATTAAAAAACCTTTTCCTTATATCCAGGCTAAATCTCCCCTCTCTCAAATTGAAACTGTTTCCCCTGGTCCTATCACAACAGGCCCTGCTGAAGAGTCTGTCCCCTTCTTTCTTGTCGCCCTCCTTAAGATATTGAAAGGCTGCTATCAGGTTTTTGTAGCTGTGGCAGGTTTTACTTCTCCAGACATGGCAAAACAAGTTTTGGAGATGCTCTTTTCCTGGATTTCAAAGCACTTAGTCTATCAACTGTGCCTGTCTGTCAGTGTCTAGATCATCACTGGATACAACATTTTCCTTACTGTGGTAGTCTTCAGATGCTCTGTATTTGCAGCACTGGACTAGAAAATTACTTCAGTTCTTCTGTAGTTGTGGGTGACATTTCAGTCCTGCTCTGCTGCTTTCAGCTCGTGCTGCTGTATGGGGTATCCATGTTTTCCCATAAAGCAAGCTCAGGTCCTGAATCCAAAGTGTTTGGACATCATCCTAGGTTTTATCCTTTCACCTTGATGCTGGAAGGGTTAGGTTCTGATGATTTGCAACTGAGGAATCATCCTAAGATTTAGCTTCCCTGCATCATCCTCTTCCTTGGAGAAAGAGGAGTGATGAGACAGCAACTGTTTTGTGCACAGTTGTTACAGCTGCTGTGAGCTCTTGCTCTGCAGAGGGGGTAAAGGATCCCTTACAGGAGTAACAACTTGGCTGGACTCACTGTTAATCTCTGCTAATCTGAAGGTTTTATGTACTTTAAGTCTTTGGGCCTTCGTGTTGCAAAAGACTGTTTAATTAAAAGGGATGCTTGCCAGGGATGGGGTGCAGCTTGTTACTGTGATTCACCGTTAAGTCAGGAGGCTTCTGCTTCCTATCTGTTTGGCAAAGCACTATCCACTTTCTGGTGTGGAATGGCTTTGTAAATTCATGGGTTTAAAGCTAGTTTCTGATCAGCCATGCTGTTGCTGAACTCTTCTACACAAGTTGCTAGAATGGGGATTTTCCTTTTCCAGAAGGAAATTTCAGAAAAGGACTTGGGCGTTGTGATTGACGAAAAGCTGGCCATGAGTCGGCAGTGTGCTCTTGCAGCCAGGAAGGCCAATGGCATCCTGGGCTGCATCAAGAGAGGGGTGGCCAGCAGGGAGAGGGAGGGGATCGTCCCCCTCTACTCTGCCCTTGTGAGGCCTCCCCTGGAGTGCTGTGTCCAGGCCTGGGGCCCCCAGTACAGAAGGGATGTGGAGCTGTTGGAGCGGGTCCAGAGGAGGGCCACCAAAATGATCAGAGGGCTGGAGCACCTCTCCTCTGGGGAAAGGTTGAGGGAGTTGGGACTGTTCAGCTTGGAAAAGAGAAGGCTCCAGGGAGACCTCATTGCGGCCTTCCAATACTTGAAAGTAGCTTACAGGCAGGAGGGGGACTGACTTTTTGCACGGGTGGATAATGGTAGGACAAGGGGGAATGGGCTCAAACTGAAAGAGGGGAGGTTTAGGTTGGACATCAGGAAGAAATTCTTCCCCGAGAGAGTGGTGAGGCGCTGGCACAGGCTGCCCAGAGAAGCAGTGGCTGCCCCATCCCTGGCTGTGTTCAAGGCCAGGCTGGATGGGTTCCTGGGCAGTTTGATCTGGTGAGCTGGTGGCTGGCAGCCCTGTCCACGGCAAGGGGGTTGGAACTAGGTGATCTCTGAGGTCCCTTCCAACCCAAGCCATTCTATGATTCTATGATGATTCTATGATTCATGTCAAACTTCCCCTCACTACTTCTGTCTCCCTACAGACAACATACATGCATAAGTTCCTAAGTAAATACCGTGAAATTTTGGGTGGCTTACTCATACAGTACCTGTTTTCTTCCCTCTGTCAATAGGGAAGAATCTTGCTCTTTGCTTGGAAATTGCTTTTTTACTTTGCAGCCTGCTTTGCACACTGAGAACAACTTCAGATTTTGTGCAGTAAAGCACCACCGTTAGAATTTAACTGCAACACAAACAATTTCACCACTCCTCAAACATGCTGTCCCTAGTTTGAGCAGTATGTATAAGGTAACTTCAAGCTGTACTCAATGTAAAATGTATTTTTTTTTTGGAAAAAAGGAAAACACACCAAACAGCAACAACAGAACCTCCTTTAAGTCTTGTTGGTTGTCGGTAGCATAAGGCCAGCAGTGGTTCTAATGCTTTTTAGCTAGTGGAAAACTCAACAGAATGTTTTGTGGTGCAGGTATATGTGCAGATTATAAATTATCTAGACAACTAAATAGTATAATCTCACTAGTGTTGAAAAAAGAACAGCAATTATCATGTAAAAAACTTCAGCTTTTTTATGCCTTTTCCCATTCAGCTGAAGTTGCTGCGTGACCGTCTGTGCAGACATGGAGATAGCTGGTAATATAGAGCTGGCACACAGGTAGGTGAAGTGCACAACTGTACTCTCCAACGGTGTGAGGGCTCTGTAATGCAAGTAAATCTTGGTATATATTAAAACAAAAAAAAAAAAAAGCAAACTTGTTTAGTGTTGTTATAAGCATGTTACCTCTGAATTATGCTACAGCTGCATACATCTCAGCCAGATGAAGATTTAATGCAGAGTTCACTGTTCTGGTGGACCCACCATTCCACAGGTAGTAGCAGCCCATGGATGAGACAGTGCCACCATCCTGACAGGCCTTCTTAGTGAAGTTGCAGTCAATATTCTTTCCCTTTTATGGCTCACACCAATTTTGGACTAGGATATACAACACTGTAGTGGCTATTTGGTCAACATAATTTGCGGTTTTCTGGCTGACTTAAGCTCATAGAAGCGTTTTGCCACCTCCTTGTTGGTAACTACCAGAGCTAAAAGTGAAGGCCATGTCTGGGAAATGTTTGTGTCCTGGCCCTCTTTCAAATAGGAAGAATTCTGAGAAACACCCCCTCATGGCATGGTGAGGCAGCATGCTACTTACTGATTTTGGCATCTGTAGCAAGGAATAAATACAGGTCATCAATATTACTTTGCCCTTCCAGCTATGAACTCTATTGCTCTAGCAACACTTGGAGCAGAACCTCAGTAGCAAGCACCTGACAGCTTTCACTCCCTGTGTCTGGATACTGTCATCCTGCCCTGGGGTGAAGGGGACCAATTAATGCCCCTGTACCACAGAACACACGCCCAGTCTTCTTCTGATCAAATGCAGTGCAGTGGGTTTAGCTTGGGCTGTGGAGGAAAAGAGAAGAGGACTAGTGTTAGGGAGAAGTACGTACATATTCCTCTTGGGAATGAACCCTATTCTCCTTCTGCTGACTAGGATAATCTTGATGCCAGTTGTGGGTACATGTGGTATAGTGAGATGATTTGACCAGGCTATATGGAGGCTTCCTGTTCGTTCTTTTTTTTTTTCTTTCACTCCCCACTCATACATCTAAATGGAGATCCACCTTTGATGCTAAACAACCTGCAGCCCTTCTTGCGTGGGCTGTTAGCTTTTTTTTTTTTTTTTTCTCCTTAAGCACTGCTGTTCTGAATGTAATAAATAGAGCATATTTTAGACGAATTCTCCAGGGAAGCCATTTTCATTGCGAAGGGGTTTTCAGCACTCAGAAACCTTTGAATACAACCTAAGACTGTTTGTTTGTTGCAAACCTTGGGAGATCAGAGCTTGGAAATATCTGTGTGGAGTAAACAGCGTTTAAAAAAAAAACAACAACAAAGATTTCCCTAGATCTGGACTGTGTTGCTTTTAGAACTTCCCAATTCCTGCAAAGTCTGAGTGACCCTGGGAATGCTCTTTGGAAGAGGAAATGCTGCTAGCTGATCAAGGTCCATGAAAGTGCTAGAGAAGAGCAGAGAATGTTTAAAGCCAGTAAAGCTTTTGGTATTATGGTTTAAAAAAAAAAAAAAATCCATCATCAAAGGAGTCAGAGCTGGAGTCCTCTAAAGTGCTTGGAATCTGTGAATAAAGAAGTAGATTCTTGGGGGTTCTTTAACTGAACTGAAATACAACCTAAAGAGGGACTGTACTGTATTTTAATTTGTGTTAATGTGGAGTGCAAGGTATATAAGAATTAAGAACTTGCACTATTGTGCAGGGTTTGGGAATGTGTCTTGTTTGCGTAATGTTCATTTAACTATCTGATTTGTGTAATATCTATGGAAGGACTGACCTCTCCGAGGGTAAATACTTTAGTTTGTTGGTATTTTAGTGAAATTTGGTGTGCAGTGTAGTGCTCAGCTGGTTAATTTGTTAGCCAGCAAATGTGTGGATTTATCTTGTTCTGAATATGTGGGTGTTCGTTCTCACTGAATACATACATCTGTCCCATGCTACAGAATGTAACAGGAGCTTCAAACAATCAGTTCTTGGTGCCGTGGGTAGCCATTTTGAATGTCTGCTCAAGATCTCCATTCATGAGTAGCCAGCCTTTCTGTCACTGAGCCTTCTCCTGTGTACTTCATGACAGTCTGGCAGTGATAACATTCTGAGAGAGCTTGGGTGGGGGGGAACTCTGCAGGTAACTTTCAGTTAGGAGATGTAAATGGTTTCCCATGGATTGTCCTGTTCCACTGAGATGCCAGGTTGAGAAGTGCTCCGAATCTCTGGGCAGACCAATGAGAGCTTGTTCCTTGCAGCAGGCAGCCCCTGCTGCCCATGCCCTTACAGCCGGCTTAGAGGCTCTCCAGCATCCTGAATGTCCCTGCGTAGCGTGGTCCGCTGGTCAACATGTCCTAACGCATCCTGTAGTAACACGTTCCTACCTGGTGCTGTAGTGCTGAAAACTACAGGATGGGTCTAGGCATTCCTAACTGCTTTAGTTTACACCCCATTAACTCTGTTCTGTTCTGTGGGAATACCAAGCTCTAGAGTAGGAGGTTCCCGGTGGAGCTGGGGATTCCTAACCTTGATCAGGATGCAGTGATTCTTTGTTTGGAACTAGTAACAAATCAATCGTTTTCACATTTGTGGGGTAGCAAAGTGTTCACCCAAGGGTCAGGGAAGGTCTGGCACATGTTTTCTTGTGTGTGTGCTTTTCTAGATGTCACTTTGGGAGCACCACCATTAATGTTTTGTTCACGCCTGTGAGTTTAAATAGATGATTTTTGTCAGCAGCTTTGTGCCTCATTTGCTATGTGAACTTACACAACAGGTATCTCAGGCAGTCACATAAACTTACTGGCCCCTGTTGAATTGGTGAGACAATAGCAATGCTAGATGGAAAACTCCAGATATTTTTACACAAATATGTACTGCTTTTGTGTATATACTGATGATGACATACTGATGGTGATCCCCAATTAATTTCAAAAGAATGTGACATCAAATATATACAATACATGGTATATCCAACATCACAGGATGTGTCCAGCCTAAATATTTTTCTGTAGCGAAAAACAAAAGCAGTTGAGGATTCTTGTTGACTTATAAAGGTTTCACAGTGTAATATCAATAGTTATAGATTAATTTTTGATTATTTGCAAAAATCTTCATAAAAATCTAGTGATCATAAATAGATCACTAAAAAACTTCAGGCACTTAAAAGAAAAGGAGGAACAAACTTAAGCTACATACTTTCTTCAATCCTATAGCCTACCTCTGTGGTGAATCTAGTTTTTTAAATAAAAGGTACTCCGCTTAACTTTTTGAATTACTGTTCAGTGCTTAACTGGAAATGGGATCTCTAAGACCATGTATCGTAAGAGTTTGAAGACGACACAAAATATCAAAGGCATCAGTAAGGAAATGCACTTTGAGGCTGCTGATCTGTACAATAAGCAGTTTACCTGTCTCTCAGCACAACTGATAGCTCAAGTAGCAGAGTGTTTGGGGATGTCTGGTCCCTAACTATGGAGTATCCTGCCTTGTGAATTGATAGTAATGCATGTTTTGTAAGATAAGTGGAGATGGATTGACTTTATTATTATTGCCCTTTGCAATGACATGCTACTCCTTGCAGCTGTAGCTAAATATTTAATTGATACAAGGATCACTTCTATTAATATGTAAATGTTTGTCCTTTAAAAATTGTTGGACAGAAAATGGCAGAACTGTGCTGCTTAAGAAGGTCTTCTTTGATTCTGGTGGTCCCGTAAGAGATTCAGGTTCAGAGCTGCATTTCTTCCCTCAAATTATCTTCAGTAACAAATTTGCATATGAACTGGAGGAAGCAGCTTGGCCTATTCTTAGAGCAAGTCAAAACTGTACAGTTGTTGATGAAGAAGCAGAGCATGTCTTCCTATTGTTTCATGTGTATCCCCAATGTATGCGAGGCAGAGAGGAAAGTCTTTGCCTTGGAGGAGTTTACGGCCTAAATGTAAAGGCTGAATTGTTTGTTCGATGCCTTCCTTAGGGTGAAGATCTCACTGTTCTTTACTACTAGGTTACAGTATGCAGATAATATACAGAAAATACGCAGAATATGTTGGTGTGTGTATCAGCTTATGCTGTGCTTCAGGAAGAGGAGAACATAACGCTAGCTGTTGCTGCTGCCCCTCATATTGGGAGTTTCCCCAGTATGATCTATTTGCATGAATTTGTGTGTGGCTGCTTCCTAACTCAGCTCTTAAGATATTTTCTGTGTTAGCTTTATGTAGTTGAAGTTTTTCTAAAGTTGCTTTGACAATTAGGTAGGGGAGTGAATGCATATGTAGTTATGCTGGTGGAAAAACTTTCAGTGAAAGAAAAGAGTGATAAGAAGGGGTTGGGAGCAGAAGCCTCTCTACTTGCCCATTGTCACCAAAGCCCCACCTCCAGTTGCAGGTGTTGTTACTAGCATCCATCAGGTGGTTAAAGCTGGATTTCATTCTCAGACTTGTGATATCAGCATTGGATCTGGGTCAGGCTGAGATTCAGAAGGAGTTCAGTGCACACGGACAGGGAAGAGCTGGCAAGTGATGGCATCATAGTGGAAAGAATGAGGCAGCTCATCAGCTGGCAACACTTCTGCCGTGATTTGCCAATCATTTGTTTTTCTTCAGGGAGGAATTCAGGGTTCGGCTAAATTTGTTTTTCATAAGCAAGAACTTAAAATACGTAAATCTAAGCATTACCTTCATCTCCAGGGAGTTAAGCTGTTTAGTTTTCAGAAGACCTAGGATTCTCCTTGACTAATTTTTCACGTGCTTTTTGTTAATTCTTGCCATAGGCTTAAATTATTGATTTACTAATGCCTGATAGTGATCATTAAGCTTTAAAATGCTAACAAATTTTCTTTT
>VXAV01011346.1:50827-80453 GCA_013399715.1 Alectura lathami | reverse complement strand
AAAAAAAAAAATATATGAATATCTGCCTGTGAGAAGGACAACTATTTTCTTGGAGGGAGAATTTATCTAATTATATATAAACATTTATTCCCTGCTCATCACCATAGTAACTGAGGCCTCAAGTCTGTGTGCTTTGCTGAGCAGGGCTGCAGATACTGTAGTGAGCCAAGGCCTGAACTTCGGTATGAAAGTGCGGTTCCTCAGCTGGCTGAGGCACGGCTAGTTCCTGTGATGCGTTCTTGCCTTCTTCCTTGTGCCAGTATTTGTATTCCTGTGGCTGCAGGCGTGGTGGGATCAGGCAGCTAGTCTGCCTGAAAAGTAACCCTCCAAAACTCAGTGTGTGCCAGATCAGCCTTCTGATCTGACTGACCAGGTGATTGCCCGAGCACCAGTGAGGCGGTGAGAAGGGACAGGAATGAGCAATTGGGAGAAATGTGGGGAGAGACGGCGTCTTTCCCTGATAGCACCAAGTTAAGCTGATTATGAAGCTGATGCTAGAGCTGCTTGTTTAAGGCTTGACAGTATTTTTTGTAGCTGGATTTACTGAAAAACAGGTATTGGCTTGGGAGTTCAGTCCGTCTAGTGAGGAAGTGATCTAACTCATCTTCATTTTGAAGTGTTTTTGTGACTTCAGCAATATATTCCTGAGCCAAGCAGATCTCCTACCTGTAGTGAAAAATTGCCTTGAGAAAGGAAAGTGCAGGAGGATGGAAATTCAATGCGTCTTTTGTTATGCTGACCTGCCTTCTGATAATCTCTGAAGAGTATCTACAGGATTTTAACGTGATCTTCACTTCAAGAGGTGGATTTTAGTCTGTTACAGTCAATTTTGTCTTTGGTTTTATTTTTTTTTCTTCTCTACCTAAACAATTGGTTTCAGGAGAACCTTGTCTTTTTACTGTAGCTTTCTTTGTAACAGCAGCAAAGGTTGTGGCTAGCTATTTCTGTAGCTTATTTGTAAATAAATCGCAGATGTATTCACTTCTTGGCTACTCACTCTGCCTTAAACCACTGCAGTTGAATGTGTTTTATAACTTTCATTTTATTGAACAAAACTTTACAGACCAAGTCTTTAAAACGCATATATCCTAAAAACTTGATGAGGGCTTTTATTCTTTATCTGTTACATTAACCAGGCCTTCAGTTTGAGCCTTTGAAATCACGGTGCCGTTTTGTTTTCCAGCATACTTGGGCTCACTTCACCATCCAAGGTCCTGATCCTGTGGAGGGCTGCACACACTTAGCAATGCAGGCTTCAAGTGGTACTGCTGATTTATTGCTCTTCATGCACCGTTAGCTGATTCGAGGATGGTCAGGTATTGCAACATTTAAATTGCTTCTGCTAAAAGATAAATGATTTGCAGGTGTAACACTGCACTACAGTTAATCATGCTAGCAAACCGCAATGTGAAATGTCATCCTGTATAGCCATTTATAGGCTGGGTTTTTAAGAGCTGTAACTCTGCTTTTGGCTTGGTTAACTTCTGTGGCTGTTGTAGATTACATTTGTGATCATGTTGTTGCCAAACTTCCACTCTAGCTTAAGGTCATGTTTACTACTGCGCAACTGCATAGTGAAGAGTTGCAGTACAAGGAAAATAAACTTTAAGACTCTTGACAAGCAGCTTACTGTCAGTCTATGGGAGCCTGATAGCTCGTGGGTGTTGGGCAGAAACTCAACTGACTGTAGACCAAAGCAGAATGTTGTTGGCAGCAGTTAAATTTTACTGCTTCATTATAGCTGATGTGTCCTTGACTGCAGCTTTAATAAAAACATTTTGTGCGTGTTTTGAGTGCTGTTTAAAAAAGACCACAGATGTAAGAAAATGGGAGTCTGCAGGCTTTCCATATTTGGTGTTAGAACTGGGCAAGGTTTTCATCTCCTAGCCAGGCTGAGTGATCTGGTAGCCTCCTAGAAGACCTCTGCACATTAAATTTCTGGCACTGCTGATGAAAAGAGGGCTGTTATTGGAACATTTGAGTTCCTGTTACAGGGAATCGATACAAAGGCTAAATGCGGTCCTCCCAGATGCAGGTTAAGGAACTTTGGCAGTGAGCTGCAATGGAGCTTAATGGTTGTAACAGTAGCTATTTGAGATTTGAAAAATAAAATAGCCTACAGCCAGAGTAGAAATATTACTGCCACTGTCCTTTTGAGACACCTTTTTTAGCTAGCTTTAGAGAACCAAGTGTATGCAGTCATTGTGTGTATGCCCTAATAAATTTGGACTCATTATTCAATTTCAGCTGCATTTGAGAAACAAGTAAAATTCTCAAAAATATTAACTTCTGAGCAACTGTGTGAAAACAGGCTGCAGAGCAGAGGAGAAGGGTTTTTATTATCCCCAGTTAGGAGAGGGATGATGTATGTGTACGTGTATCTGTGTATGTGTGTATGTTTGTGTGTATATATACACGTGTATATATATGTGCCTAATTTTCATTAGGCACCAAAAACTTGTAGAGGAGAAAGACCTTATTGTCCTACTTGTGAAATAATAATAATAATAATAAAAAAATCTTCAGCCGGAGGTCCCAACCTTTTAGTGACCAGCCAACCAAATATGGAATATTAGTGCATGGGAAACAGAACTTCTTTATTTCTTGTGCTTAGGACAGTTCTGTTGTCCAGTTTTCAGTAAACCTGAAAGGCTGAGCAAAGTGGTATTTGGGAGGGATGATTGTGCTAACTTTCTGAAGTGTTGCAAGTAAGTGTGTAAAAATCTCACAGAGCAGGTTTAGAACTGAAGATACGATGAAGTTGTGGTCTGACTATGATTTTTGTGCTTTCAAATCCCAGTGAACCTGACAGCATCTGAAGCCATTCATCACAACTGGACTGTGTGCTTTCTTCCACTGTAGAACACTTTTGCTTCTCTTTTCCTTTTTTCTTTTTTTTTTTCTTTTTAGTGTTATTTCCTATTATAGACAAGATTAAAAGCACTTTTAATAACTCCAGTACTCACATATTAGGGAGGGAGTAAACTATCAAAAAGGAATCAATTTTGGTTACTCTGTTTCAATATGATAAGTTTCAAATCTCAGGAAAGATTCCCATATGCTCTCTGAACAGTTACATCAGGTATCCTCAGGGAGATTTTCTCCTTTAATGCAGGTGCTCCTGTAGGCTCCTGCTCTTATTTAATTTTCGAGTTCAAAGTACAGAAAGTGAGAACACTTTTGTCTCCATTGATACTTTGCAGATGCAAATTATTTAGAAACAGCAGTGCATTACACAGAATGTTGTATATTCTTTATTTCACCAGGCAGGGCAAATACCTTAAATAAAGCCATTCTGGATCGTAAAAATGGTAAAAGGATTGCATGCCTCCTGTAAAGCTTCATGCATCTTATAATGGTATCCGAGCATCACGTGTTTCTTGTTCTGTGAGCTTCCAAATCCCTATCTTGGCTTTGCTGCTCCTGAGAAGCACTGTAGTTGCCCAAGTTCAAGTTTCACGCTCAAACAGCAGTCTAAGTCTGGTGAGCTGTGATTTGTGTAGAAAGTGAAGCAGAAAACCCCTGGCAAGCATTCTGTTTTGCTGTGCTTGCTTTCTGCACTCAGACTGCCAGGCAGGAGTTAAATTATGCCCGCTGGAGACTGCAGTGGGGCTCTCCAGTCACATCCCTCTTCTTTAATTAAAGTTGTGGTGTGCCTCCTGTGCAAGAGTGGCACAAAGAGGAACCACGCTGGGATAAAACATCTGGTACTCAGTGATGTTCAAGGTTAAGCAGATACGTAGCTTGCTGAGGATCATTTGTGTTTGCTAATTTGGCATAACATAAAGGGTTGAGGGCTGGGAGAACCTTAAAGAGGCAAATAATGATTTTAACCCTTGTCTCGTTAGAAAGCAACGCCAAGATGGGGTGGGGGGGAATACTCTTGATGATTATCAGTCTCATGTACATGAGCCATACTAATTCTACAAGAATGATACAGAGATGAGTAGTCTATCGTATCACTGTAAGTACAATTGCAATTATGAAATAGTTGCTATGGAGAAATAATGCTTTAGGACAAAGCAGTTTCAGTGAAAAATTTTCTGTTATAGGGATTTCCAGCTACTTGATCAAACAAATTAAGCATTCAATACTTGCAGTCAACTTTTTGTGTGCAAATATGTTTGCTGAATATGTTTGAAAAGGAGAAGTTTTTGGTCAAGTTTTAGGTGGCAAGTATTTTGCTAAACTTGATTTGAAGTAACTTTTGTTTTTGTAGATATCTTTAACATTAGGAAACACTTTAAGTACCAAGAGACAATGGCTCCTGTTTTGGGGTTGTCTGAGACTTCTGTGATTCTTACATCTTCTAGTGTCCCTTTTACTTTCAAGTTGACTAAACCAGTTGGGCGCTTAGCAACTCTGAAATTCAGGCTGTATATCTAAGTATCTAGCTTTGGCCAAAACATTCTGGATCACTTCATAAGAGTGACTGCTAGAACTGGAGTTAACCCAAGTAATTTGTGTTTAACAGACTTGAGTTCTGATTACCCACCTCGTGCTGTGTCGTTTGTCTTTTTTTTTTAATCTTAGAGTAAAATGTACTCCAGCGTTTTGTGTTTCTCAGTTGCGCAGCTTCAAGTTGTAAGAGAATGATTCTTTTCAGGAAGATCTTTAAAAGATCCATCATCTCACTTTAAAATGTGGAGAGGAAGAAAGATAGAAAAAGAGTCAAGGAATGTGTGCAAATAATGATGCTGTCTTTGTAACCTGCAAGTCCTACTGGGAAACCTGATGTCAGGTTCACTTATTTAAGGTCTTATATTCAAAATGGATCAAATGAATGCTGAAAATGCAGTGTTCCTTGGTAAAGATTTTTACTTGATCTAAAGAGAATTACCCTTCCAAGATCTTGGCTACATTCCAAAACATACTGCCAAGGATGCTTTTTTATTTGCTTTCTATGTTCAAGCTTTGTCAGTATTCACACTGAACTTTCAGGATGCTCTGTGAACATCTGACTTTTCTGAAACATCAGTAACATGTAATTAAGGTGGAAGAAAAATTGGACAGCTTTACACAGCTGTCTCTTTTCCCTCTGGGACTTATTAAGTGTTATACAAACAACTCTCTCTTCAGTTGCCTTAGGTTGTATTGGGACTTGCAGTCTTTTCTCAAACTATGCTGTCTGGCCTGTTTTGTTTGTTATTAATATTCTGTAAGCTATTTACATTTGCCATATAGCATGATAATTTTGCAGGGTTTATCATCTGTGAGCAGGAAAAGTTCTGTTTTGAAGNTCTCCTGATATCATAGCAAGGAAAAAAAAAAAAAAAAACTTCAATAACATGTAACACTGAGCTATCAAAGCAGAACTGGCTTTTCTGACTTAGCGTTCTGTTCAGATGACTGTGTCCTGCAGCTGAATCTATCTTTGCTAGTGCCGATGATGTGTAAGCCAAAACACAGCACGCATGCTCATAAGATAGTTAGCTTTGAAGTAATAAATAGCAAGTATTGAAGGCAGTGAAGGCTTGTAGTATTTTTTGAAGCTATTACTTGAGTTGCCTGGAGGAGAGAGCTGGGAGCCGCAGGTGCTGTTTTGTATGTGCCTAGCCATAAATCAAGGTGGTAAGGCCTTCAGAGCAGGAGGTGTATTTTGCCTAATCCTTTCTACCGCATTTGGCTCCACAGAGCTTTGATCTGTGATTAGATCTGTGTGTTTAGGTTTGTATATATAGGTCTGTATAAATAGCAGTTAGATATCCGTGGCAGAAAACTCATATGAGACCAGGAACCAGGTGACTAGGGTGTCTTGGTTTATAACATGTTCTGAGTGCACAGACTCACAATGCATTCTGAAACTGGTGTCCAGGCTTATTGCCCATCTCATGCAAAATATGTTTACTTCGATATTTTGAAATTATTACTACAGCAGCTCTCAAGGGCTTACTGTCCCCTCTGTGTGCGGGTGTTATTTGAATAGCACTATTGACAAAGGCAATTAGCCGTACCCGTGAGGAGGAGGATATCCCCACTGCGCTATAACTTAGACAGCAGGGAATATGAAATTCTCTAGCTGCTGGATGATGAGAACAGCACAGCTTAAGCATCGCTCCCTTTTGGCTTCTCACCTGTAAATTTTGTGAGTTTTGCTAAGGAAACAGTGGTAGAAGCAGTAACTATAAAAAGTGTTGGTAGCAGAGTGCTGCCTTGATAGAAGCTGCATCTCAGAGTTCCAAGTCAATGTGACACAGCATTTTGAGTGGCAGAAGTGAGCTGTTTTTCTGGAAATAAAAGCTATCCAGGTTAACCCTAGTAAAATCTGGATTCCACTTGAGGCTGGGTTAGTAAATGGTTGTCCAGGGTGAAGACTGGTTTTGTTTGTTTCCTCCAAAATGTGTTTTCAATTTCAAATTCAGTTATTTCTTCAGATTTTAAGCCAAATTTCGTCTGAAGATGTTCCTTGAATTTTTGTGAGTTATTGTTCCTCTGAAGGTCTGCTGTCTGGTCAGCTGATGGCTTCAGTTGTGTGAGTGAGGTTGATACGAGTCAGATATGTCTGGCCATAAACAGTGCTGTTGGTCTTATTCTCAGATTTGTCTGCTCTGTATATTCCTGCTTTCCTGTATTACGGAGGAGCATGATGGGGAGGAATATGATGTAACACAGGGGGCCAGGAAAGGGTTTAGCTTAGAAATGCATGATCTTTGGTTTTCTGTTTTTTTTTTTTTTTTTCCCTCTTCTCATTTTCTGAATCTGCTTTGCTAATCCTGTGTAGAAGCTGTCAGGCGTGGGGCCTTCCAGAGCTGTTTAGAGCTCCTACACGTTTCCAAAATGAGAACTGCAAAAGAGCTCAACATCATCCCTGCTAGAGAAAGCTCCCTCCTGTGGAAGAGAGGAACCTCTGCAGTGATTAGGAACAACGTTAGGGCCCAATCCTGTGGTTGTGAATTATTAGGAAAAAGGGGGCAAAATCTCTTTAGGTGTTTGCAGATGGTGGAATTTAGAATCCTGTTCCCTCCTTTTTTTTTTCTTTTTTTTTTTTTTATTTCCCCCCTCCCCCAAAGCAAGTCCTTCAAGTTTTGTCTGCACTTCTTTCTAAAACTGTGTATCATCTGTAGCTGTTTGCTGTGTGTATGCAAATCCAGATAGTTTAAATGATACTATGTGGTCACAGCAAAATATTTAATGTTAAAGGGAGCTAAAGCAGTTGGTAATTATACCAAGTTCTATGTATAAATACAATTTTATATTTTATGTACATACAAAAACCTCCGCATTTTGGGAAGTTCTGTGGATTACAACTCATAGAAGTTGTATTAAAGTTCATGTGTTTTTTCTGTTGTTTTTATTTTTTTCCTTTCCTTTCCTGGGCATGGTAATCTGTTCTGAATATCCCAAAATCTGTATCAAAGTGATTTGGAATCTTGCTGCAGGTGGGGGTCCTTAGTAGAAGGCTCTACTGAGCCCACGGCCTTATCAGACTTACAAATTACAGCTGCACAGGAGGCATAAAGATGAATTTGTGGTGGAGGCGTTGGAGCTAGAATTCATCTTGATACCAAATTTCTGCTAGAACCACTATTTTACTTCTGGGCTGAGTAGGATTCATGCTTCTGATCTGAAGGTAGAACGCTCTAACTCATTAGCAAAACCCTGAGGCATTTACTCCCATAAATGCTAATACAATTCCCCTGAGAATGAAGCACTTCAGTGTGGGTGGGGAGAGACACACAAGGTAGCATTATAGCGGAGGTTTACATTTATCAAGTCAGATTCATTGCTAGCTAGAGGACTGAGACGGCACAGTGTGCTGACCCATCGCAAAAAAAAAAAAAAAANAAAAAAAAAAAAAAAAACTGTATTGGGATCCTGTGAACTGGCAAAATGCTAGCTTGAGATCTTGTTCAGAACAAGCTGGATCCTAGCTCGTGGCATACAGCTCTGTGGACACAACTGAACTTGCAGAAGCATGTGATCTGAGACATTTTTTACAAGATGCGATGGTGAGATGAGATTTGGTTCTGTCTTTAGACTAAATTCTGCTCATTTTGAGGCAGTTTGGAGTTGTCTTTAAAGTGCGGGATAGTTCCTTTAGTAAGTAGTATCCTCATTTTGTAAGAACTGTGAATGAAGAGTAGCTGGATGTGTAGTCCTTGTGGTTGTGCTTGCCAAGAAATGCATATGCCTGAACCTGTGGGAAAGAAAAAACTCATGCTGCATTTTTGGATCTCCTTCCTTGTAGGTATTTCCTCTTAGTAGCACCATCTAGCGATTGCCTGGAGTATGTTTGATTGCTGCTTTTTTCCTTTAGCAATTCTAATCTGCCTTAAGAAACTGAAGCTTGTGTTGAGCACATTTTGTCCTGCTTTTCTTCCTCCTGTGCAGCCTCCACCCCCAGCATTAAATGTTTTTCATGACAATGGAAAGAGAGGCTGAGGTCCCATGCTGACCTGCTTTGAGTTTTATGAAGTTACATATCTGAACAGAGTATAGAGGTTGAAATTAGTGTCCGTAATGACAGAAGGGCTGCAAGATGAGTTGAACCATAACACTAAAACATTAGAGAATCCACATGAGATGAACAGGAAATTAGATGTCGTAAGTTCCACTATTCATTCTGATATACTACTGAGAACAAAAGTCAGATTTTTTGCTGTGTTCTCAATGTTTACATGGCACTGATTTTTGTGAAGCAGCTGTGAACTGGAAGAACACTGCTTCAAATCCCTGAAACCTAAGCAGTCAATTTTCTTTTACTGGAGCTGTGGGAGCTGAAATAATGATTAAAAATACAGGGAAGAAAGCTTAACCAGAGCTGGGAGTTTATTCTGTGTTGTAATGACTAATAATTTGTAACTGCTCACATTAAATGAAGTCTTGTTTGAAAATGGGTAGATTGTGGATGAAACAATGTTACAGAGAAATGTTGTGACGTTTTTACACTGATTATATAAAGCGCTGCTTTGGACTACTTGATGTAGATTGCAGTAAAACTTTGTCAGTCCTCCAGGAGCTCAGCATCAAAGGGGCTACACAGCAGGTACTTGTAACTGGTCTGAGATATGACAGAGCCGCTTAATTTTTCAGGGTTTTCAATCCCTCATTTAATTTTTCATTTCTATGATTTTATATTAAAAGCCCAGCAGGTAAAAAAGGAGGTGGGCTAAAATCAATTCCAGCCTTTTTCTCCTCAATCAAAGGTCTCTGGTATCTAATAGGGTAAAACAAGATTGAATCTTGCGGAATGGGAGATGTTCACATGGTACTGTAAAGACCACATAAAGGGGAAAGGTTTCCTGGGTTTGGCGCTTAACTTATTGACTTAATTTTTGGCCCTTTATTTGTAAACATCTTCAAAATTAGGGCTAATGTTCAGTACATTAAAACACTTCTTTGCATGTTCTTGTCTTTGCAACCTACATATCAGCACATGAGTTCTTGCCATTTTTCTCTCCGGGTGAGAACTGTTTGTTTTGCTGGAAGTACTGTACAAGAGAAAATCAGATGGCTATTTAAGTATCTGCCCTGTTTGTCCATGCATTCAGAAATGAAGAAGCTGAAAAACGAAAGAAAATGAATGCAGTCTTTAGAACAAGTGGATCACAGTAGTGATGGTGAAATTTGTCTGAGGTATCCTGGGCTACCTCGTGCTGTCTTGACAGAGAAAACACTTCCTTTCTGTAAAGAGAGCAATGTGAAAAGGTGCTTCTGTGATTCTTGGACTTGCTTAAGTTGGCGTTATTGCCTATGAGAATTTGTCCTACTTCTGCAACATCAGTGACTCGTGTGATAAGCATAGAGTGGTCAAGTTCCTTGTGTTACAGGCGTTCTCACTGTCAAGTCCATTAGAAGCCTTTAACCTGAGCCTTGTCCTGGAATCTGATAATGATGGGAAGAACTCCCCTCACACTGTAACTTCAAGGGCTTTCAGTGCCACCCTCTGTGCAATGCCTTCTGCAGGGCTAAATGCTTTGGGTTTTGGAGCTCCAGCTGCTTGATTTTATTTATTTACTTTTTCACAGCCAGTATTTGAGTTAAGCCAGGGCCTGTACTCTGACCTGGGAACTAAAAACGCTCCCTCATTTCCTTAGCCTCTTGCTCTTTTGGCCTGTGAATACAGCTCAACAACTGCAGTGGTGCTACGTGGGAGCAGGAAGTAGCGCAAGACTGGAGCATGGCAACCTGCCTGTCTGAACTGTGGCAGCCTCACACGGCACTCTGAGCCGTGCTGCTCCGCAGGGTGTTGCATACTCGGTTGGTATGCTGCCCTTAGCTGACTCTGCATGGGGTGGGCTCTGTTACCCGTCCTATAAAATGGATATAGTGTTTCTTCCCCTCACCCCCACCCCAGATAACTGCATTTAAAGCAATTGGATGATTGGATGCCTTACGAGTTTCATAAATAGCTATTTTCTGCTGAGCCTTTGAGGCAAATGTGTGTAATAGATTGAATAGCAAATGGCGAGAGAAGAGAAAGCCTTCTCTCTCTTTCTCTCTCTCCTCATTCTTTCTCCTCTTTCTCCGTTCCCCTGTTACAGATGAAAGATGAAGGACGTGAGTAAACTATGCCAGCGTTTATTAGCAACTACTGACTGCCTAGGGAATGCTTCAGTGAAATGTGAGCAGTCTGATATAAAATAAGTGGTAAGAGATTGACAAGCCAGAAGCTTATAGCTACTTACCAATAAAAATGTGGGAAATTCTGTAGATTGGAGGTTAGAAGCCCTAGCACAATCTGGAAGGAGTATTAGAGGTGAATGAGATGGAGACTACCAGAATAATTTTCTTCTGGTTCTCTTATTGCTTTATCTTAGTATGAGGCCTCACACTGTTTCCTTCATTGTCTGTTGGTCTTCTAGAAGGAATATCTTTGAGATTTTCCTGTCTCTCTTGGTTTCTACAGTATCATGACTCCAAGTTTGTGCCCTTCCACTGTTTTCCCTCTAGACATCTGGACAAAAGCTGGTGACTAAGATAAGGTATGGTCACTACTGGATTTGTAGAATGGAGTGCATGGCATCAATGTGTGCTTAGCTGTCCTAGATGTGGTACTCCAGGGCTAAGGGCTGCAGGAGGACTGATGAGGGAGCTAATAATCTTTTGCTGTGCTGTTCTGATTATGTGTCAGTCTTGGAGCGAAGCATCTGCCTGTGTTTCTTATTTGCTTGCTTATTTGTGCCTGAGTGCCTCTGCTCCTGACATTGCAGGGCTGAAGGCAGAAGGCTAGTTGAAAGTTCTCACAGTTATTTTCCCATACCTTTTCGTTTTCATGTCAAGTTTGTAGAAAAAGAGGCTTGGTTCCTCTTAACTGTATTCATTACAGTGGAGCTCTGTACCTGAAGTGAATTTGGGATCTTGGTTTCTTAACCATCTGCCTCAAGAGTAGCAAAGTTCAGTGTAAGCATTGTGCCTTTGAAAGTAAGATCACCATACTGATCTTGTGACTGTTGCCTTGTTCTGATAGACAAAATGTTGCAAGCCTCTTGAGCAGGGTTCTATCTGCAACAGAACTGGAAGACTCATGAAGCCACTTCTTTGTTTAGGTACTGTTAAACCTTAGCAGTTCAGTTCCAGTTTCCATACATAGCTGGGGTGAATGCAGTTGTATTGTCTCTAAGTAGTGAGACAATACTGTGAGTTTATTTTCTCAGCTTGTCTATTTGATTAGAATTTAGTATTTAGGCAGAGAGACTTCTCTGAAGCCAGAAGTAAAAATCGTACAGATGATTAGAAAGAGGACGGGTGGGAAAAAACAACAACAACAAAAAGCCCCCAGCTGGACATAGGATTGGCCAGGGCTCGATCTCTACAATAAGACTCTGGAATTTGGAAGTAGCTTAGGTTAATTGGTTGGCATAGCAACTTAGACTGAGCAGAAGATTGCCATCATAGTCAAATTTTGGAATGTTATTGCATGCTGCTGCCACTTCTCTGCAGAAAAAGCTTTCTGGGTTTCACATTAAACTCAACGATTCTGTTCCAGCTTCTGAGAACATCTGATCCCTGTAGCACACATGTCACAGCTTAATAGAGTTATTACTGTGGACACAATCACAGTCAATTCCCTAACAGCAGGATGGCACCGAACCTTGCAGTTACCACACTGAGAATTGGCGGAAGGTCCTTCTTACTTCCAGTGCAGCCATGGGGTTCTTGCCTGTGCTGTCTTCATTGTCATCATCTGATAGTTTATTATTGCTTCTCTTGGAATTGTTCAAAGGCTGCAGAGTTTACCAGATGGGAACACGCGGCTCTTCCTTACTATTTGGGATAAAGGGAGCAGTAGTGCTTGCTCTCTGTTGGGGTGGGGAACAAAGGCCTTACTGACAGTAGATGAAGCCCTTGTATATGAGAGGACTGAGGCTCAACTTTGTCAGAATGCAGAACACTAGAATGCCAAAGCTGTACACTTGGTCAGTGCACCTGTGTTGTTAAGATTTTTTTTTTTCCAGAAATTAAGGTTGTGCACCAATATTGATGGAAAAGCTGTTGGATTGGCTTGGCTCTTACTTGATTGATGCAGCCTTGTCTTCCTAAGGCTGAAAGCCGGGTCTCACGCTCACGGGGATGTGAAGCCTTAAATACTGGCCCCAGGAAAAGAGGGGTAAGGAAGCAGTCCAAGGAATGCTGGCAAAAGCTGCCAGACATGCAGCAGGGAAGGCCTGCGGGCAGGAGTGCCCATCTCCCTAGCCAAGGATCAGGATTAGCTGCGCTGAGTGGACTTTCCAGTCATCACTTATGAGTTTTGTAGGAGTAGAGGAAGACATGAATGCTGTGAGACTCACACTGCTGCTTTGTGCTTCAGGGCTGACACAGCTATTAGGGCAATGATTTGGATTCTGAAAGCTACAGCACTTGTTTCAAATCTCAGAAAAAAGTTAGTATTTAAAACAGTGCTATTTCCTTAGTTCATCAGAGATGTAACTGGAAGCTCTAGAAGAACAGAACTGTTCAAAATAGCAGATGTCTCAAAATTTTACATAGCAAGTCAGGCAGGAGCTCTTAAAGGAATGGAAACCAACCTTTGACATGTAAAGACCTTGCATTGCAAAATTTAAAGCTTCGTTATCCAGAGGTTCCGTACACATCTCCTATAGGAAGAGTGTAACAAGTGAGGTTTTCTGGAGCTGAAGCCAGTGAAACCTCACTAACTTGTGTTAGTAAGGCATGGGGAGTTTAGCATTAGTATTGTTTTCTTCAGATACAATAGCATGGTAAGGTGATATCCAAAGCCTGTAGCAGTTTTGCTAAACAGAAAACACAGTACAGACTCCCACGATGTCATGCAAGCCCTATGCCGGATTGCAACAGTAATAATCATGACTAATAACTTGCTCTAGGATCTTTTTACTCAGCAGTCTGAAAGTGTAAACTGCTACCTAAAAACAGATATACAAAAGTTACACAAAAGTAACTCTGTAGAAGGTTCAATCTATTCATTTCAGTCTTTCTTACAAAAATAAAAGCTGGAAACTTTTGTGGGAGCACAAGGGATGAAAGAGAAAAATCTTTAAGGCTATCATGTATAAAACCTTCAGGTATCAGCACTCCGTGGTTTCAACTGGATGGACACATTGTCAGCACTTTCTGTTGTCAGAAACACATTGTTGACAATGTGTTGGATAAATATGCTAAGCTTCAATGTATTTTTATATTGTGTCCTGTTCGGAATTTTGGAGTGCTCCCTAAAACTGGGAACCTTAGAAAAATGTGTGTAAAGAACAAACTTGTCTGGGGATTAAATGCTGCTGATTGAATACTACATCAAACTGACAGAGCAACAGCTACTCTGATTCCTGACAAGCTTTATGAGTATTTATAAGAGTTGTCCTGGATGAGGGACATTCAGAACATTATTTAGAGGGAGCTGCTTGAAATCTTGGGTCTTCTTTACTAGGAACAAATGTTCACTTTGTTAGTAAAGCATGTGCAGAGCAAGGGGAAGTCAGTGGGACTACATTGCTTTACATGTACAGACTATCAGTGCTGCCATCCGTGGTGGTAAGAATGCACAACATATATTGCAGTAATCAGCTTTTTGTTTATTTATTTTAATAGGAGTAATGCAAGGCTATCATAGCACGTTCCTCCATACTTAATCTAGGGGAGAGGGAAGCAACAGCTGCCGAATGCTGTTTACACTTCCCCAAAATAAGCTGTTCACCAGTCTTCGTCCTTTTTATCATTGCCACTGCCTGTAAAAGGGGGTGTGCAGTCCTGAACAGCAAAGTTCAGTGTCAGGACGTGAAGCCTGCAGGATACAGATGGTTTGAGTGTTGTCTCTCTCTTTGAGAAGCAACTCCACCTGCAGGCTCTCTGACCACTCTCTGAACTGAATTTCAGCTGACTTGCTACAGGGCTTGCTAATATGTGAGAAAAAAGCTGTCCTGCTTGCCATTCATGTAGGTGTGAGTATTTACCTTGGAAAGGTGAGCTGCTGGGTACCTGAACAGAACTGCCCTCCCATGTCAGGATAGGCTACAGTTATTCACTGTAACATTTCGCAAATGCTGGGGTGCTCAGACATTGTGGGCCAGGGACTTCAAAGAAGCTGATCTCCAAGTGGAGGTCTGTCTTACACATTTTAGTTTTACCAGGACATAACATTCTGTTAATTTATATATCAAACATACTTCATGCTGATGTGCTTCTGACATATGTACAAACAAAACAAAGAATAACAATTGTTGCAGAAGAAAATAATGTTTTAGTAGTGCAGAGGTGGAACTGCTTGATGGCTGGAAATTTGGTATTATTTAAACCTGTTAACTGGAAATTTCCACCCAAGACCTGGCAAAACCACTTCCATCCAAAATACAGATTTCATTTGAATTTGATGCTCAGTTCAGTTTTTCATTTTGAAGAATTCTTTCTCAAATCTGGGAGAAGTCTAGGAAAGAAGTTAATTTAGCAGAATATTCCCGGAATTTCATGGCAATGAAATTTGCCTGTGTAATCCTGCCTCAGAGCAGAGATGCAGCTGACTAGCTAACTGCTCCAGTACTGTGTTACACCAGTACTATGGTCAGCCTGTTTTGTTTGTAGAAATCTGCAGTCAAGAAGCTTTCTAATTAAGAACCCCATGGAAGAAAATTATTTATTTGTATTTCAATACTATCCTCAATCTCAACTTGCCACACTGTTAGTGCAGCAGAATGCTATTGAATTTTTTTCAATAATCTCTTCTGAGCATTACCACATTCGTGACCTGCATTCCAGATCATTGGATCTGCATTTCCTGGAAACAGCAGCTTCAACAGCACTTGAACATGAGGTGCTTTGGACTGGCTTCTCAGAAAGCACTGCCCTCGTTATCCTTTGCTCTCTGACTTTTTAAAGCCACTGCCTTTTCTGATACCGTATTTTCTATTCATTTAGATGGTCATACAACAGAAATTGTTGAAGTCCTTTATTACAAAGATCAAAAGTCATGGTTACCATTTACATACACCATTTACAAATTATTCACAAAGGGTAACAGATATGCAGGAATGGGCAGCTTACTTTAGCTCAAGTAGGGGATGGGTCGGTATAATTGTTTCCCTGGTTTATTTACTGAAAGAAAAGATGTGTTGTTGTTGTTGTCTGTATGAGTTAAACACTGACCTAGTGTTTGTGTAGCACCTTTAGTCTTACCTGTGCAAATGCTGACATGCTTTTGTTTATTTGAAAGAGCGTGCTGCACATATAATTGTGCACTGGGATCTGTACTTTCCTCACAATGCTGAGGTCTTTGTTGGTTGCAAATGTTGTAGATTTTGGTATGATGCAGTGGTCAGGCTTAACAAAGTAGATTTGTGGGATTTCACTGATTTAAGCAATATTTCATTCAAATAAATCCAGAGATTATTATCAGAACTTTTAGACTCAAAGCTTAATTAAGGATGGCTGCTATCTCTTTCAATAAGACTATATGATCTTAACATAGATGCTAGCCAGGCTGTTAGATATCTTTAATTCCACAAACAATTTATTGCTTTTCTTTCATTCACATTAGCGTGTTTTATACTGTTTCCTAAAGCTATTTCAGAGACCGGGAAACTTAACATCGAGGAATGCCAATTTACCAAGTCTCACAAAACAGGCAGTTGATCACAGGGTAACTTACAGCACTCAACAAAAGAGAGAGTGAGTTTCCAAATCCCTTGATATGAAAGCACAATATCAACAGTGCAGTAGCTGCCATTTATCTAAACCTACTGACATCCATAATTTGCACTTTTTTGTTGTCCACTGGGATGACATGTAGACAAAATTCTTGAAGGAGCACACTGATTAAGGAGCAAACAAATATAGATATGGAAATCACCACTGTGATGTTGCATCCAAATTTTAAGCAATAAAGCAAAACACTTCACAAAGGTTGTTATGTCTAGTGGAACTGTTCAGTTGGCAAATAGTTATGATAATATTATGATGGTATGACTACTTTCTACCCAGGAATCAACTATGCATTACTACAAAGCCTACAGTATTCCCAGGGCAAGATAAAAGAATGTTGCAGATGCCATAGTAAACTTGAAATACAGTAATAGGCAAAGACTTGAGTGGCACCACCTGTACGTACAACTGAGTTATTGGAACCTTACGGAACAAAGCGACGTTGCAGCATGCCTTTGGTAAGGCTTCTTGCTGGTTTAAAAAGGTTGATTTTTCTTTAAGGAGATTGTCCAGCAGTACTGGTTTCGCTTCTCTTCAGTGGAAGGTCTCTTTGTTGATCCACATAAGACTGCGTGTTTCGTTCGGTTTGCATTCGTACTCAATACTGCCAAAACTGTTTCCCCACTGACAGTGATCCCGTTTGTGGTAGTTGTAGAATTTGACTTGCCAGACTGTTTCAAAAACGCCAATGTCATTAAACTGTGAGGAAAAGGGAGTATCAGTGTTAGTAAGTTGGTTTTTTTTTTGTTTCTCTCTTGTAATGAGAAACTTCTATGAAATTGCGACAGAAAACAGCTGATGTAAGGGTTATTGTTCCACAAATCAAAGATCTGTGAAACCTACTCTAGCAGCCATGAAGTCTTTTATACTTGGGCATGCATAAAACATGAAGGATCTGATTCTCCATTTACTGTCTTCTTGCATTTATTTATATTTGATAAAGGCAAGGAAGTAGAAATGTTCAAGTTCCCATATGGGTCAATGTTATCAATGGCAAGAATCAAAGCTGTAATCCCTCTCAAGACAAAGAGCTGTGGTGGCACGTTGAGCTCAAATCGGCTTGTATATACCATACATGCTGAGCAGTGGTCTGTGGTGATATAGGCTATCACTTCAACTCTATACTGTACCAAGAGGCTGCAGTTAGAATTAGGAAGTTACTTTGTTTTGGTCAATCTGAAATTTTTAATGTCTCTGTTCTGTAAAACAGTGCCATGAGTGAGACATTTTTTCCTTTTAAGTATTTCCATCACTCACTCTAATGACGGCTTCTTCACTTGACTCTTTTCCATCCCCATCATGTGCCTGGAAACTGACCTTTGATTACCTACCCAGGATAATCACATTTACAAAGTCAGTATGAAAGCTTTTTATACAGTGACTTTTGCTGACTTGTAAGCACAGCCTTTTATACTTGTTTTTCTCACAGTGGACATTGCTTCAAAACTCCCCCCAGCCCACTGTGGTATCTTAAATTTAGCCTGACAACAGCAAGAATTACTCTGTGCTGTCAGAGGAAGGTTTTTATTTGGCTCCAGTTGCAAGTGTTACCTTAAAGGAGTAACTGAAATGTTTCTGCCACTTCGTTTGATAAAGAGAGAATCAGATGTACGAGCTCTCTCTCTCTCTCAACAGCCAAAACCTTTATTAAGTACCCTTCACTAATCCCCTCTGATGGTAATCCTGATACCACTCATAATGCGAGATAGAAAAGGTTAAGCGCGCTGAATATTGCTGTGCACAATCCACAGAGAAATCTTCAGCAGAGAGGAGTATCAGCCACAATGGTTTGGAAACTGAAGAAGAAAATGGATTGATCAAGAAGAAATGGTATTTCTAATAGTATTTGTAGAAGGGGATAAGATACAAAAGTAGCAATTCATTAACATGTAGAAAAATCTGAATTTCAAAAGAGATGAAGGAGGGAAGAAAACAAATTGTCTTTCTCCAGTGACCCAGTTTGCTGATCCCCCCTGAGTGGTTTGTATGACTGCTATGGATTTCCGCAAGAAGGAAAGAATTAATTGCAGAGCGAGAGGTTTCTAGCTTAGTTTACACCATTTGCTGGACAGTTTAGAGTTTTCTGGGTAGTGGGCATAGCTGAGCAGTTAGATAGCAGAATCACCTCCTCAGAGCAGACAGGAAATAAATGTATCACTTTCATGAATATTCTGTCTTTTAGGCATTAAATTGGCAGTATCTAAGTGGTTTTGACGTCAGGACTGACCTCTCAGTCTATTTCTAGTGTGAGATCAGACTTCAAGCCTTGCAGTCCTTTTCTCCCTAGGATACATCAGGATCCTGCCTGTTACAGAAAAAGGAAGTAGAGGCAGAAGTTCCTCATAGTTGAAGGAAATAGGAAAATGTAAAGCAGTACAGAGTGACCATAGTTTTGAAGATTCAGGAAGTAGATATTAGCAGTTTTGGGACTGGATGCCTGAGGCTTGTTCCCTAAATCTGTTGCAGCTCTGTCTAGCTAAGCAGCTAAATAATGAGTTAAGCATGTAAATCCCTGTTGAGTTGCCTATATTTAATACTTAAAAGTATCTATTGTGGCCATCTAAGTCTGTACTGAAGAACCAATCTGTCAAGATCAAATCCTAAAAGGGGCTGAGAACTTGCTTAACACTTGCAGATCCTATTAACTTCATGGTTAGTATATCAGGATTTGATTGGTAAAGCTACTGTTTGGACAAATATTGTGATTGCTCATTCTGATGCTGCAAAAAAACTGCTAGGAGTTTGTGTCTGAAAACCAGTCCCTCCTTCTATTGCTTAGAATTGCTCTATTTAAGTTTTATTGGACTTGGTTTTCTCCATACGTAAAGTTCAGCTTCCAGATATTCAGAGTTCACATCAGTACTGGTACTTGAGGGTACAGTCCACATGTCTTCAAAATAGGGATGTCTTAAAGCACGTTTTTTTTGGAGGGGTGAATAGTGCCCTTTCAACTGCTACCATGAGGACATTGTGAAATGTAACTGCTGGCTGAACAGTGGTATCCAACAGCCCTGTTCAGTACTACTGATACAAAAATTCTCTCCCTTCTCCTTGCCCTTGAGAAGAAAACCACCAGCCCATGCTTTGTGTATTTGTTAGAGGAACAGAGAGTCTGCTGGTTGAAGAGTCATCCTGGGTGTTTGGTTTTCTTGGGTGTTAAAAGGAGGTAAATGTATAGAGAAGTGATTTAATATGGAGAAATACTTCAGGCCTCGTTATCTTAATATTACGGAGTGATAACCGTTAATGCGGTATTGTCTCCAAAATTAAGTTACACATGCTGTAACTATCAGAAACTTCAAATTAGGATGCTACTGTTCTTATTCAGAAGGGGATTGCCTTGATAAATGGTGATTCCACAAGGAAAACAAAACAAAACAAAAAACTAAAGATAAAATTAAGATGAAATCTTGTCTGCAATGAGCAAATGTGAGAAAAAGCTGAAATTTGACAGGCTTGGAAATCTTGGCAAGTTCCTAAACTTGTATAAACTAGAATGGACACTGAAGAGAACTTCAGCTGAAGATGGCTTACTGCTTCATTTCCACTTTTTGGTACAGGAGTTAGAGAATAAACAGCACAAATCCCTCACAGCTGTAACTGAAGGGGTGAAGACAGTGACATCCAAGCCCAGAACAAAATAAATTGCCCTTCTGTGTGTATATTCTCACATGTATGCTTTCAGCCTTGGACAGCCCCTTGTGCATGCTGCCCATGACAGGTCAGGCTGGAGGGGTGAGTACTCACCCCTTGTACTTTTGGGGCATGCTGTGCTCCAAAAGGCCTGGTAGAAAAAAAAAAGGCAGGCAAAAGGTGGGTGGGGGTTCTCCGTATGCCAAGGGCTGGGGGCTGCATTCCTAACCAGGGATCTTGGTGGGAGTTCCCTGAGGATACAATACTCCCTGCAGAGGAGGTGAGGTTCAGCTCCCATTTCTTTCTCCCGCAGCATCCTCAGTTGGCTATGCAGACCTCTAGAAATCCCCTTAGTACTTCCTAGTCCCTACTGCTCTTGTGGCTTTCCCTTAGGAAGCAGGGCTTGTGTTTCCTAGCTACGCTCTAACCAGCAGCCTCACTGGTGCAAAGCAAAGAGGAGGGCAGTGGCTGTGGGTAGGCCTTGCACTGAAACATTTCACATCCCTGCTTGCCTTTGTGGTTATCAACTCTTTGCTGCCCTCCCTTGCCTTCCCATGCCAAGCTCCCGCTGCGCAGAGGACCACTTACCTGCATGTTGACCTGGATGGGCTGTCTCTCTCCACTCTTGGTGTGGGGTACCCCTTCTGTATCATAGATCCCTGTGTAAGAAACCACCTGTGCATCCCTTGATTTCTCCTCCAGTGGGACATTGACGCCCCCAATGCCCATTGTCCTGCAAAGAGACAGCATGCAGCCTTGCAGGCCCCCTTCATGGCATCTTGGAGCCAGCAGGTGGGCTGGCAGCCTCTATGCTGGGGATGCTTCAGGGATTTTAGCAGGCCTGCAGGTGCTGCTGACTCACTGGGGCTCCTGAAAAATGTCAGAGCTCTACAGTCACCCAGGGAAGGGGTAGAAAGAATAGTAGTGGGGTAGAGATATAATCCTCAGTAGCTGGGGAGGGGTTGGTCGAATCCCTTCTCTAGGGCTGTCCTCTGGCCACAGCCATTTTCTCATTGGTATCCTCCCTTTTGCATCTCTGCTTTGCTGTGGTGCAGTGATGCTTGGGCTGGGAGCATCCCCAACTCGCAGGGCGTGGGGAAGAATGAAGCAAAGGAGCTGGGCCTGAAAGAGCCCCAGGGGAGGTCAGGATGGAGAAGGAGGGAAGCAGTTCCCATAGGCGGCATCTCTCTTGAGCCAGCCTCACGCGCTGGCCAGGCAAAGCAATGTGAACAGCTGGCCAGGGAACTGGAAACAGCAAAGCAGAAGGGCGGGGAGGGAGAAATTACGGAAACCCTGCGCTGTCAGCCTGCCAGGAAAAAATATTAAACCTCTAAAAATAAAAGCGGCAGGGAAGGGAAGGGAGGGCCGCGGGGGCTGCGATGGGAAGGATGCACTTACGTGGCCTGGACCGTGCCGGGCCGGAGGGCCACCTCGATCTTGTACTTGGCCCCGGTGAGCAGCTTGATGGTGCGGTTCTGGCCGAAGCGCTGCCCGTCCACCTTGAAGTACACCGCGCCGTCGTTGGGCTGGATCTTGAGGGCGACGCTGATTTTCACGAGGCTGGGGATGTCACCCATGGCGCGGCTGCGGGTCTGCGCCCCTCTCGCCCCCTCCGCGGAAGGCGGCCGGCAGAGGAGACCGCGGCGGCGGGGGAGAGGAAGAGGAGGAGGGAGGAGGAAGAGGAGGGGCTGCCGGATCCGAGCCAGCCCAGCCTTTCCCAAAAGCAGCGGATGATATATTTGTTTTTCCCTCCCCCGCTAATCACGGCGCAGCATCTGGGCGGTGGATATCCCCGCTGTCTTCCTGCCTGGGGGACATTTGCAGCTGCTCAGATGGCGGCCGGTTTCCAGGGAGTTAATCCGGCCCCGGTTACGGCAGCCTTAATCCCGCCGTCCTCCCCGGGCCGTGAGGGAGCGGCCGCCAGCGCCCTTCAGCACCACGGGCGCGGACAGCAGCGCGGCGCGCGGCGGCGGCTCTCGGGCGCCGTTTGTGCTGGCATCGTGCTTTATCGCCTTATCTATCCCAGTTTTCATATTTTAGCAGGAAAAAAAAAAAAACAAAAACAGCACAGCAATTGCGTTAACAGATCAAAATTTATTTCTGTGAGTCTAATGCCACTATTTCCCTATGGCCAATAGCATTTCTCCAAGGAGAATGATCTTTGAAACTGGGAGTTGTACCTTAATTCAGCTCTCTGCCCATCTCACTCTTGTCCACAGAGATTGCTTTAACCCAGAAGCAGAAGGTTTGGGCATCCTTTCCGTTCTTTTGCATCTTTTCTGTTTGCTGTTGAAACTGCAACATTCTCACAGATGACAAGGATTTGGGCCATAAATATGTTTTTTGTTTAATTGGACATTATGACAATGTTCATGATTTTGCTGGAAGAATTTCACACCTAGTTTACTTCCATGTTGCACTGTGCCTGATCTTTTCTTTGATTTTCTAAAGCTGGGATTTATGCATGGTGGTAAAATGTAGTATTGCTAAGTCAAATGGAAGATCTAGCATTACCCAGATGCTTTTCTTTGTGTATGCAAGTTATTGAGTGAATTCATTTCACTGTGAACAATAAGCAAAATAATATATATCACTGAAAACTTATTTTTTGCAACACAAATTTTACTATATTTGCCTTGATTATGTATCCAGCTAAGAATAGGCTTCATAATTTGTTCAGCCACCAGGCAATAAAAAGGAGAGCATCTTGGAACTATGTATGCAATAAGCCCTGTAAATAACATCCCATGTTTGATGCAGTCAGTGGTAGCAGGCACTGTCCTAGAGGAAAGTTGTTACATGGCTTATCCCACTGAACAGTCAGCAGTGAAACAAATGCCATTAAAAACCAAACCAAACCCAGTTCCCTGTGTATGCTGAGGTTGCAGCATTATCAACATGAATGCGTAAGAATAGTCTCATGAGCTTGGTGAGTCACCTGAGACTCTTGTACTGCCAAACGACATCTAACCAAAAGTAGTTGCATCTAATGAAGTAGTAACTTCCAGGAGCAACTCATCCCACAGTGAAGGCCAACATTTGATCATGAATCATACACTGAACTCCACTGATTTATTGCCTAGATCTTTGCTGATTTTAAATGTCCTCAAGAACAGGCATCAAAAGTTTGGTAAAATGAAAGCCTCCAGCTCTCCGACCATTGTTTAGGCCAACAGTGAATGATCTTGACAATATCTTGGAAGCTATCAATCAAGTGGTATGTACATGTACTCAGATGAGAAAGCAGCTGCTATATTTAGACAAGTATCTCATAACCTTATGGCTCAAAAAAAGACCACCTGTGACTCCCCATCTCGTTTGATCATTGCAAGACACTTCCCTTTTTTCACTGTATTCTGCTGAGAACTACTGTGCTTTGTGGCTTGTTGAAAATTTTGCTTGCAGCAATTCCCACTTCAACAAGTTTAAATGTAATTCAGTAAGAAACCACAGAGGCCTTTCACATGAGGAATCCGATAGCGTCACTTAAAGTGGTGTGAAGAATAATGGCCATTGCCAGGGATCAGCTTTACACCCCTCGTGAGCCAGACATATCATGTTATAGTAAATTGTGTGTAGCTGAAGGCATTGATTGCAATTAGTTTCCCAAGTACATGAGAGGTCAGATCTATACTCAGGCTTTTTTTTCCCCCCGTATTATTTCTGCCTGTGTGATCATCTTTCTCTGGACACAGCTAACACTGGGAATTTATGCCAGACCACAAAGGTTAAAAAAAGGTAAACATGAGGGCCATTTTAAAAGCATCATATTGTGGATCATGTATGCATAGGCTGCGTAACTGTTTTAACACGTGGAAGTGAAACCCAGTGAGAGCAGAGCACTTATAAGAAGAAACAGTTGTAAATGTAAGCATTGTTTTTCTTCTTATTGATCTGATAACTTCACTTGCCCTTAGTGCTTTCACTTATCTGACCCTATCAGATGTTCTTTGTCAGTGTAGATCACAGGGGAGGAGTTGTCTTTCATAAGTCTTTCTAGGAGGTTAGTTTTGTTGCTGCAGCATAGCCAGTCACCTAAATGGCCCTGACCAGCTTCACCTGGAGCCTCCACCCCGCACCTCTGCATGTGGGCCCTATTTCAGCTTAGTCCTGGACCTTCAGTTCCTGTCTAAGCTATATGCAGTGGTGCTGGTTTTCAGCTTGGTACAGACATGCCCAGCCATGGGCTCTATTGATCTAGCCCACTCCCATGGAGGTGCCTGGTGCTGTGGGTGGCATCCTGCCCTGTATCCTCACTGAGGGTGCTGGGATGGGTCTTAGCTAGAGAAACCCGTGCCCTAGCAGTTATCGTGGGGGTTTTCCGTGGGCCCAAGGCCCTAGGGAGCTGCTAGCCTTCACAGTTCTGTGGTATTAAGTGCTTGGTATTCTGTAGAGAGTAAAATAACTGCAGGGAGAAAGAGGCAATGTAGACTTTGCTGGGAACACAGAGCAAGTGAGGTGACCCTTACAAGAGTGAAAGCTGAATAGATTTTCATAGGACTTACACCAACATCCTGTTTCTCTTAAGGTACAGTGGTACCTTATTTCTAGGAGCAAGTTGATAGACTTTTGTCCTTTCTGTCATTTATTTTGTCAGTCTTTTAAATCTATTTTTTTGTTCCTTTGGCATCTGAGGCATCCCAGGCTATTGTCCTGGGTCAGTAAGATGTGTTAAGAGAGAGCTTCCTCAGGTGATCTGCCACCAGCATGCTCAGCCATCCTCATTTCTTTTTTTCTTCCCAGAACTACAAAGGTCTTCTCACACTTCACTTTCAGCCTCCTAGACCTCTCCCTTGGGTCTAACCCTTGTGTGCTTTGGCTGTATCATGTACAAGTATCACTGATGGGGAAACACTGTATGCGAAAAAAGGTTAGTCACAGATGGGGTTGGATGTGTTCAGTGCAAAGTCAGAGCTAATATGCATGCAAGCCATGCTGTGTCCTGGTCCAATTTGTGTAGGAAACATTTTGGTTAAGTCCATTTGGTGTCTTCAGACACTCTATGTGGTTGTTCTATGCACGACATCTCAAGTGCATAAACTTTTCAGTATTACTATTTATGCAGGAGTTCCCGTTTTCCCGTTAATGCGTTCTTACAGCAGCACAGCTCTGTAAGAATTAAATATATAAAATGTGCTTTGAGGTCAGAACAAGATGGATCATTTATGACAGCCAACGCACAGTATTTGGATTCCAATGGACAATACCTGTAATAATCTTTTCCTGCATTCTTCTCTTTGATTACTTTCAAATACAGTGCAAAATTTGGAAATGTTCTGGTTTGAGGTTTCTTTCTGAGAAGTAGATGTAAAGCCACAATCTCTCATTGGCTAAAAATAGCCATATGTGTGATGCCATATGGGGTGATTTGTGCTGAGAATTGCACTTGCCAGCTATCAGTTTAATACTGTAAGTCTTTTGAAATGTCTGCCTCTGAGTAGAAGTAAGAAAAGGTTTTACTTCCACTGGCAGCTGGACTGGGTCCCTATCACCTAAATTATTTTTCCTGTATAGACAATCATTTTGAACGTACAGCATTTGATTTAATTTCTACTGGAAATGCAGCTTGATTTGCTGGAGATATGCATTTTTCTGGAGAACTCGACCAGTCTGTTACAGATGGATTGGGTTTATGGCACTTGAAGTGCAGCAGGCGTGTTTGAAAAACAGTCATGCAAGGGCCGCACAGAGAGCAGCAAAGCAGATGTAACAGACTGAGAAACTGCCTGTATTCCTTGCAGCTGATACACTTATTTGCAAAGAAATAGCTCATGATCTTGATGTAAGTGTCCATCACCCTCTCAGTTAGATCCCTTGCTCACATAAATGCGGGGGGTCACTTTTTTGTTGTTTTAAATGCTTGGAGGAATGAGTCCTGAAGTGAGAGAGAGAAATGTCGTTTTCCAAGGAAGTACAGCAGTAAGATCTCCCTTAAAAGAACAGATCACTTGCTAATAATCTGAGCTAAGCTGTTCGGTTCTGTTGGAAGTTGTGCAGTTGTGGCAAATGTAATCCAGCATGGTGCATCTTTACCTACTTTGGAAATAAATGGGGAGAACAGGGTAACTTACAGCAGATTTCCACAAGGCAGGTTACATTCCTTCTGCTATGTAGGTTACATTCTCTCTGAGGAGAGCCAGAAGAAATACAGACTTTCTCTCTCTCATGCCTGGTGCTGCTCTTTAGGAGCAGTTGATCAAAGAAGACTCAGCAGTCCATCCTGCCCCTCACACCTGCTGTGGCCACTGCATGGTTAGGGACCGTTGTTTTTTGCATGAGTGACTTAGCTGATCAGCACTTTTCTGCCTGGGGGAAGATGAAATGGATTCCCCTGTGATGATGGGTGATAAATGAAACCAAGTCAGAAGGGCAAGAGGAATAGCTGAGCTTTGAAGACAAAGGAAACAATATAGAAAAAATATATATATAAAAGTAGCTGTTTCCAGCTAATGCTAGATGAAGGTAATTCTATGCTTTGGCAGTGCATTGCTTAGGTAGCTAATGGTAAATTCTGGAGTCATTGGCTTGGTGCCACTATATCTATAATTGCATTTCACACATCTCTAGGGGCTCTTCATGCAGGTAAATGAGAAACTGAGCTTCCTTTGCTTAATGATGGAGTCAGCATCTTTTTCTGTTCACAGTAAAGGACTTCTTAGTATAAGGTCGTATAGATGTTCTATCAAATAACTGTCCCTGGACATTTCCTATCATAGTTTATCATTCAGGGCACTAATCTTGACTCAGCATAAACACTGAAGCAGTGGGATCAGTAGGTGAGCAGGGCTGCCAAGGGGAAAATCTGTGCAGAGGCTGCCTGCAGAGAGAAAGAAGCTGTCAGATTCTTCTGTCTTTGCTCCCATAAACCCTTCCAGCCCTTCCAGGTGGGGAAATGGTTTCCTTTACTAGGCCTGAAGGACAGCACAGAAAAGAAAGAAGTAGGATATAAATACAAGCTAGTTCTTGGTCTTTAGTGTTCACCCTCAGGCTTTGCAGCCTTATGGCCATAAGGCTGCTTTTAAAAAAAAAAAAAAGATAGGCTTCCAGGAATACAATGAAAGATAATTAATTTGAGTTGTCATTGTTTATGATCTGTATTTTTGTTTATCCAGTCAAAGCAAAAAAAGTGAACCTTTCTCAAAGATGGAAACATTGAAATGAAAGTGAAGAGAAGGAAGTAATTCACCTTCTTAATGCAAAAGGAATCACTTAGCAACATCCACCATACATGAGAAGTCTTTGAGCTCCCAAGTATATCACACATCATGATGGGACTGGAGCAATCACTTAAGCAGCAGCTAGCTGAGAATGGTTTGAGCAAGCTTAGAGCAGGCAATTTGACTGTGGAGCCCTTCTGGTAGGAACCTTGTGGCAGCTTCTTAAAGAGCTAATCAGATTGCTGACGTGATCTTGGAGCTCAGCAGAGCATCCCAACCAGCAGAAGACTTCTTTACAGTGTAACAACTGTGCACCACTGTTTCCACAAAGAAGGAAGCAATCCGATTTCCATGCCCATGGTTGATAGGGAAAGGTGTGGCAAGTGGAAATCACTGCAGGAAAATCTCAGCTTAGACAGTGAGTTGAGCAGTTGTGGTAGTGAAGGTTACCAAGGAGGGAGTGGAGTCTCATCTGTGGGAGAACAGCTAAACAGGCATCGGTGAGGAATGGCTGGAGAGAGTCTGAGGGCTTTTCTGAACCTCTGTCGTAGACCTTGTGAGACTTCCATATTCTTCTGAGTAAAAGCTGGGGCAAACCAAGAGCCAAATGGAAAGCAGGGAGTTTCTATATGAGGAAGAAGTCTTGGTTTTAGGGAGGGAATTTGGCAATAGAGCACTTCAGGGTGCTCTGGCCATGGCCTGCGCAGTGTTGCTGCTTGGAGGATTCTTCAAGCCTTGTGCCTGTCAGAGCAAAGTCCTTTGCAGCTGGCAGAGGAGACAGACAAAAATTCAGCTCCAATGTAAATGGGCTTAGCTATGAAAGTGATTTGGAATCCCAGGCATGGGAGAATTGCTCTTGACAGTGCAGCAGCTCCTCGTTGCCTCCCATGTAACGCTATCCTTCTTCCTGTATGGGAAGGAGGGAGTGTGACTGCTCTAATACCAGATGTTGGAAAATGTTTTTACCCTGTCTTTTACCAAAAATACTCAAATGGACTGTGTAACAATTAAAAGATGCTTGTAGAAAGTGGCATTCAATGGTGCTTCATATAATGTGCTGGTGTAATCAGTTTGTGCATATTTAACATCTAACCAGTTTAGGAAGCCTCAGTATCAGACTTTAAAACATGACCGAGTCAGATACACAAATTTCTTGTACCAGCAGAGGGCGCAGCATCATTAACCAAGCAAAGGCTTTCTTGCTACTGCCAAGCCCACCTGCTTGTGCATCAGGATGGGGTGGAGTGGCAGAGCTGGTGAGTTAGAAACCTGTCTCTGAGATCTTTTTGGTGTGCACAAAGCAGCCACGTGGTATGCCACCCTCTGTTGGTTTGGTAGAGTTCATGTATCTGTGAAGTGCACTTGATTCGTTGGGTTTAGACATTAAAATGCTTGTGTAATTTCCCAGGACGCTGTCATCAAGGCTGGCAGTGTTTGATACAGTTGGACATTTTGTCATGTCTGTTCTGTCAGAGACAGCCTATAAATACACTCGTGCTTCTGTGTTTCCCTATCTCTCACTCTGTAAGAGGAAATGGGCATGTTTTCATGTGATTAACAGGCAGAGGAACTTCTGAAAGTGACACAGCTGTACTGTAAAAAACCCCACCCCGCAGAGTGTGTTACCAGAGGAGCTTAACTGCCAGCTCTGATAGAGCTGAGAGCGGGCCTGCCTGAGACATGGAGCGAGAACCGATGCGCATAAGGGAGGGCTACTTGGTTAAGAAGGTAAGTGGGCAGCCTTGGACAGAGTGGAGGAGGGAGCTGGCTGAACAGGTTGAGGAAGTGTGGGGAAGCATATTTTGACTTCTGTTATTTAAAACAAAATGACTTTTTTCCTTAAAAAAAAAAAAAGGCAAATGAAAACAATTCTGTGAGTAGTAAGACAATGTGATGTTAGTGGTTGCAGAAGTACTTGCTAGCAATTACATCTTGTTACAGTACTATATGAAAGGGTACTTTTTTGTTTATCCTAGATGCACCTATGGGCCAAAACCCTGTATTTTTACTAAGGAACAAAAATGTGTTTTTTGGAAGCTTGGAAAAACAGGTAACAACTTGAAATGGCCAGAGCTTGTTCTACTTCACTTCATCCCGAAGTTAACATTAGGGAAGCATAGTGGTATCAAAGAGGTCAGATCACTCTGGCCTGAGGAGAGTTTGTGGGGCCATGCACACTCTCCTTCTCTGGGAAGGCAGTCACAGCTGCACTGCAGCCTCTGCTCTGGAGCCTTTGTAGCAGAGCCCTCAGGATTAGGTTACAACTTTTGTTGAAATCCTGAGTGAGATCAGTCTGGTGTAAAGCAGTTTAAACTGTGTCAGTCCTGGAGCAAGGGAGGAGCTCTGCTGTGGTATCTCTGCTTATCAAAGTCAGAATTTCACTCCTTTGAGCTGCTGACTGGAGGAGTCTCTAATCTGGGACCACTCTTGCAAAGAGGCCATTCCTCAGTCTTATTTCCATTAGCACTGGAGGGACCCAAGTTCATAAAGTAATCTCAAAGCTGCACTGATGTTGTCATGAGATAACCAAATTCACACACAGCAGGTTGCAGATCTCTGTACTTCCTAGGGTCCAATACACAGAACAAATGGCTCACGATCTATATTATTCCATGGCAGGGAAATGCCTGGAAACTTGGACACTAGCGCAATCTCAAGTTGTGTGTCTGGCTGGGTATGCTAGGGAAAAGATGTGTATGGATGTGCCAGTACAGCTGAATTCACAGTCT
>VXAV01011346.1:37086-50052 GCA_013399715.1 Alectura lathami | reverse complement strand
TAGACCTGAAAAAAATTAAAAAAAAAAAAAAAAAAAGGTTCTACCAAAGAGAGGTTACATGAGTTTTTAAGGTGGCTAATCATTTCAGAGACCAATTCAGGGATCATCCATCTTTATCTGCGGTCTTTGGAGCAGGGGAGATGATTTGGTTTTTAGCCCAGGAAAATCAAATCCAGCATCCTGTTTGTTTGTCTTTCATGAGCTGTTTTAGCTGAGACCAACATGACCATGTTTGGGCTTGCTGACAGTGGATCTGAGACTGGCAGTCTAACTCTGTTCCATGGAGGCTTCCATTTGCAGAGTGTATCAGAGTATTCAGGAAGTAATAGACTTGTCTGTTAATGAGCAGAAATATCATAAGATGTGGTAACCTGGCAAATAAAAGGAAATTGCACTGGTTCTGGTCTTGGCTCACCATCTTAACTGATTCCTTAGCAGAAAATGAACCTGTGGGTCCACTTGGGCTCTCTAAAAATGATAAATTTGTATGGATTAAACTTCTGCAGAAATGCAAATGAAACTAGCTCTGTCCAGCTCTCATGGACAGAGAGAAATCAAAACAAGACACTTGCACGGCATGATGGTGTGTGTCTGCCTTGCTTCTGTCTGCAGCTTTAGCACTGTTCAGCCACCACGGCAGGAGACAGAGGATAAACTGAGGTCTCTCTTTGTGCCAGAAAGACTGAGGAAGGCTAATATTTCTGAAGGACAGCCTCTGATTTGAGGCCCACAAATGCCAAGTGTTCTTTAGTAACACTTCAGAGGAGCTGCTGCTGTTCAGCCTATCTGAACGGTCATTTGGCTGAGCAGTAAGTCACTTGGGTGTCTGGGATTGTGACTGTTTTTGAAGCTGTTTGCAGGCAGGAGCAGAGCTAAGCCGGCTAGAGTGCCGCAGGCTTGATAATTCTAATGCTTAATCGTGCTCAGCACGGAGAAACAGGTCGTTCCTCTTTGAGGCCCTGAGACTTCTGCCGGATGTTCCACTGTATGTAGGATCTAACCCTGGCTTTATCACTGCATTTCTCACATCTAAAAGCTGTATTTCAGAAACAGGAAGTAAAAACTTTAAAAGATGAAGTAAAGCACCTCAATTTCTCACCGCAGCAGATGGAGATCTGCAGAACGAGGCCCTTAAACCACTCATTGCTCTTCCAGTTTGCTTCTTCAAGTCTAGAAATCCCCTGAAATCTCTGCCTTGTCATCTGACAGCCAAGCCTCAAGAACCTGACTGTATTGTAGCATCAAGTCCTAAATACAGCACAGGATGCCCAGAGTTAATGAGGAAGCCCTAATGTGTCAGTTCGCATCTGGAATTTCTGAGGATTGCTCCAAGTATTGCCACTATGTCATCTTGAATATAGCTGGGACAAACTAATACTGAAAAGAAACACCTGCTGAGGCAGGCAATGCAATTTTGGAAAAACTCACAGCTGGGGCAACTGAAAGAGGAAATTAATGAAGGTCAGAAGAATAACATCAGTGTATTTTAATTTCAGAGTAAGATGGGTGTGGTTGTGGTTTAGTGTTCCCTATGAAACACTGTAGTTATTTTACAGTCAGTCAGACCTTCTGTGGAAGGCCATGTCCTTGAAGGATATAATGTGAACAGTGATTTATGGGACATAATATTCACTGTGATTTATCAATGCAGGGCAGCATGTTCAATACCTGGAAGCCAATGTGGGTCGTGCTCCTAGAAGATGGAATTGAATTCTACAAGCGGAAGGCTGACAGCAGCCCCAAAGGGATGATCCCACTGAAAGGAAGCACTATTAACAGCCCATGCCAAGATTTTGGCAAAAGAATGGTAAGGCTTTTTTTTTTATTTTTTACTAACAATGACTGACAGCATACTTAGACTGCTGGAGGCACTGAAAGGGCACAAGGCTGGTAGTTAGATTCCTTACATGTATCCTGGTGGTCACTTCTGTTTTTCTTAGAAGGCCACAAGCAGGCTTGCACTTGTGTAGTGTATGAAAGGTGTGACTGCTTGAGGAAAAAATTCAGAAAGTGAATTTTTTGATTTCTAAATCTGTCAGAGCAGAGCTAAATGATATTGTTGTGGGGGGAACTAAGCAACTGAATGGGGCAACTCCTGTATTAAGTATAGAACTAGCTGCTAATAGCCACAGAATAAAATTGTGGGAAACTATTTCATGAGGAATGGAAAAATGTAATTATCTGCAAAGAGCAATGCCTAGCTTGTTTGAATAGGAGGGAAATAAATGCTGTGGTACAAGTGTCCCAAACTGTTTCCAACAAGATACACAGATCGTGATATTCGTAAATTCAAGGTCAAACTTGAAAGAAAATAAAAGCAGGAAAATGAATATACAAGCATACATATTTTGTCATAGGGTTCCTGAAAAATATATGTTGGTAAAACAGGATTTCTATGATCCAAGAATGCTATGTTTAGTCCTTTGATAATTTAGCAATTCTGCTATATTTCTCCTTTCTCTCATTTCCTCTGGTTTTCCTCTGGATAGCATTATCATGTATGGTTGCTTATGGTAGGATCCATTTCTCTTATCTAAAGTGTTGGTGTTTAGTTCAAGATAATGCTCTAATTTCCTCAAAAGCACAAATAAATATACATCTCCAGAAAGGGGTCTTGGACACTTAGGGTTGGAGACTCAACCTCTTTACCAACTTCAGAGGAAGCGTGGATATCTAGCTTAGTGGCCTAACTTTCTGGAATTGAAAATTAGAAGAAAGAGCTTTCCAAGTTTCCTCTTCCTATTAGAAATGAAAACTCTTATTTAGCTTTTCACTGTGTGTTGTTTTTCTGCTCCTCAAGTTAGAGAATAATGATTCTTCCTGTGGTGAAAGCTTGCTTTAATGCTTACCTCCTTCCACTAAGCTGGTGTATTAGCGTGATTCCTGGATATTGGGATTTATGGAGATCTGTCTGGTTGTTTTTTCACAAGTACCATACATTGGTTTTCAGGATGTACCTCTTCACTGCATAACAGAAAAGGTGGCTGCTGCTGAAAATATGAACAGTGTCAGATAGAAATTGTTACCTTTCTGTTTGAAGTTAATTTTTGAGTGTCCATTGCTTTACAGTTTTCAGGTCTCTACCACAGACGTCACTGGGAATTCTGTATGGTTTCAGGGTGTCAGAATGTGTTCCACTGGCACCAGTCTGGAAGGTTCATATTTAGGCTGTTCATTATCATGCCAATTACAAAAGCAGGCTTCAGTAGACTCGTTCAGTATTTTGATTTCATTGCTGTAGATTCACTGCTCTCTGCCCTTTGGTGATAATCTCAATTTGTCCCCATGAAGCCATGCTAGCTGAGAAGTAACAAAGGAATCCATTACCTGCACTGCCTGTCCATGTTTTTTGTCAGAATTATTTTATTCAACTGTGGCTCTAAGGCACTTTCTAAGGCCCCGTAGGGGTTAATCATATCCAACCAGCTACACCAAAGTAACTTTAAAAAAACATTGTTTATCCTCCCAGTTTGTCTTCAAGCTCACTGCAGCGAAGCAGCAGGACCACTTTTTTCAAGCCTCCTACCTGGAAGAGAGAGATGCTTGGGTACGGGATATCAAGAAAGCAATTCAGTGCATAGATGGAGGCCAAAGGTTTGCCAGAAAATCCACAAGAAAGTCCATCAGACTGCCTGAAACAATCAACTTGAGGTGTGTTCTTGTAGCTCTGCTCCCCTATTTGCTTCCATCCACAGACAGTGTGCCAGATACGCTTATAGCTCTTCCACACTGAGGTTACAAGTCCGACCATGCTACCTATCCAGTTTCCTTGGAGTCCTTTCTGCATAACTGACAGTTTCAGAGCATACAGCATGGAAGAAAAACACTAATAGTCAGAACAGGGAAGATGTTTTTTAATACATCATCTTTTATTAAACATGCTAATTTATTAATGGATTTTGCTTATGAAGAGGCTTTTGAACACATTGCAGCACAAAAGGAGACCCCAGCCAACGTGTTTCTTTAAGGAGAGGCATTTTTGTACAGCACAGAATTTATTGTAAAAGTATTTAATACATTTGTTTGGTCTCCAGGCAAACGCTACTGCTAGCATTAGTTTTTGCATGGAGATGAGAGAGTGCCTGCCAGAGAACTTGGAGCTGGCAAAGGGAGAAGCAGAGATAAAGGGCACAAGCAGGAGGCCATCTGTTTGTCAGTACTGTAAGAAAAAATAAGGATAATGTGATATTTGTCTCTGAGCAGAAAATACCAAGGTACTAGTGAGCCTGTGGTGCTTCTTAGAGGACAGTAAAACTGTGCATGGCAAAGATCCAACTAAATGTGGCTTCAGCAGAGGACCGCCCTAACTGAATAGCAAGGCCAAGGATTTAGCCTGTGGCATTTAGTGTTTATCCTTCTTGCCATTTCAGAGCCCCAGGGAATTAGTTTTGAGCAAGTGAAAAGCAGGTGGGAGGAAGGAAGTCAGATCAGGAATCACTGACATTACTCAGGGCCTCTGAGAGCATGCAAGCTCTGGGGGTGTCCCAGTCACAGGTTTTCTGCTCTGCTGAGGACCATTGGAGGAGCATAGCTAAGCAGTGAGCTCCCGTCTTCACCAGTGAAGGAGCCTCAGCAGCAGGTGTTCCTCTGTTCACACCAGTTGGTACAGCCTCAAAATAGAGTCATAGTGAACACTTCGTGCACTTACTCTTCTGTTCCTGCATTTGTGATGGAGGTGGTGAGGCCTCCATGCCTTGCACAGAAAACCTCTCAAGAGAAAAAAACTAAGCCATGCCTTAGCTCTGCAGAGATCACCATGCTAGCAAAATATGAACAGCCTGTGAAAAAGAATGATATTTCTGTAGCAGCTGGCTAAAGCTTTTGGTTTGCTAACAGTTTCTGTGGTTCTTTTTATGCACAGTGCTTTGTACCTCTCCATGAAAGATCCTGAAAAGGGAATAAAGGAATTGAAGCTGGAAAAAGATAAAAAAGTGTTCAATCACTGCTTTACAGGTAAGGAGTTCTTGTCCCTTTTTTCAATAGAAAGAGCACAGGGCTAAGATTCTAAAGATAGATCAAAACAGCACTCTGTGCTCACAGAGAAGTTTGAGAAGAAAGCGTAGCAGGGGTCTTCTCGACCTACACAGGAGCTCAAAGGATAAAGCTTGAAAAAGTGTTCAGATACAGCTATGTTAAGCAAGAGGAGGAGAAGGAAATCAAACTACTGCCAGCAAGATTGAAGTAGATCTTCCTAGGAAGCTGTGTGAAACACTTAATTCCAGAATTATTCCTCTCTGAATTTTTCTTCAATGAACTGTCACATAGTAATTCCTGTTCTGCTCCAAGTCAAATCTGTGGGTGCTAAGGCTGAAATTCAGCCTTTCCAGCTCAGCCCTGCATCCCCTCCCAGCTCTCTTTTCCCAGAGGTGCAGTGTTAAAGAGCTGTGTTGGCCTGTGCCATCAGCTGGATTGGCTGTACCTCACTGGATGACCCAGGCACCTTTCCAGTTTAGTTTTTTGCATTGTGGCTGAGAATATCTTTCAGGAAATTTATGATTAGATGGAGTAGGCTTGTTGCCTGTATATTTTTAGGCTGCTTCATGTCTGTCTTGGTTTGGGGCTGATATTGCTTATTCTTTTATAACCAGGCACTGCTGTGATTGACTGGCTGGTGTCTAGCAACTCCATTCGAAATCGCAAAGAAGGCCTCATGCTTGCCTCTTCTCTCTTGAGTGAAGGCTACCTACAGCCTGCAGGAGATACATCCAAGGCTGCAGCTGAGGGACTGTCAGACACTCCCTTCTTAGATCTCAGTGATGCCTATTACTACTTTGTGAGTGATGTATTCTGGTTTGCCTTTGTCCCAGGCTTGCAGGTACTCTGCTCTTCGCAGGCTTGATTTGGGTTTCCTTAGTCCTGGAGGAAAGACGATGCTGAAATGGAGTGATCCATATTATTTTATTTTTTTTTTTTCCTACATGACACTCAGAATAAACCAGCTCACTAACATTTGTAAGCAGGACAATTCTTTTGGCACTGTAAGTGTCAACTGAGAGCAGAGATCAAGCTGGGTTCTTTTTAACTTAGGCTTTGTTCCCAATAATTTCAGCAGTGAGCAAGACTTAGCCACCAGTTCCCCTGATGATTCAGTGGAAGGGAAGAGAGTAATTCATCGTCATGGGGCCTCTCAGAGCAGCTCAAGCTGGAAATGCGTTTTTACACATGAAGCTGTTAGATCTGACTCAGTGTGTGTGCATTGCACGTACATACAGAGCTTGCCTATGAGGGAAGAAGCAAAGTTCTTACTATCTACCTGGTAACACCTGTCCTGTGTAGCTTACCCAGCCTTTTCAGTTTGTTGCTTCATATTCTGTGGATTGATCTGAAGAACTTGCAGTATCACATTAACAGTCAAATACTATTTTAAAAACGTTTGGCTTATGAAGTTATGCTCACAAAGGGTATTCCTACTGTCAAGTAAAATTGCTTCAGTTTTGCAGTTCAGTTTATACTTACCACATGGAATCACTTCACTTCATCAAAATGAATTTCCCATTATTTCATTTGTTTTCCTAGAATATCTCTGTGGTAGGAGGATTTTAGCTGTGCAGAAATGGAAGCACAGACAGTGCTGGTGAAGGCAGCCATGTAGTCATCACAGTTCCTGGCTACCTGGGACACTTCTCCTGATAACTATTGTGCACTCTGCTTGCTTTCAGCTTGCTTTTAGTTTGACTCAATACCAGTGTGGTGTAAGGAGGTCACAGCAGGTCAACACCTGACTTGCTGTCCAGTAAATAAGCACAGAAGCACTATAAGCAATACGGATGGTTACCTTCATTCATACCATTTGAACAATGTAAGGTTTCAGTAAGCAGCATCACAATTTATCTGGTGTGGAGAGGACAGCCTAGATGGGGGCATTTCCTCTAAACAAATTTTAGATGCCTATGAAGAATATAGGAAGAGGAAAGGTATGCTGGGCTGGAGAACGGGCAGCCTGAAGTGTACTGGCTGTGCTAGCATTGCTTCATATAAGAAGAGATGCGTGCAGATGCTCCAGCTCTCTTCAGATGCCCTAAGACCTGTTGGTGTAGTCCTACCTCACACTGAAATGTTTCCATGGTGACTTGTAGAGGTCCTCAACTTTACTGGAATATTTTCCAGTAAAAGAGTTGTTTCTTCTTACGTACCAAAAACAAGGAGGAAGGAAGCCAAAGGGAAGCCACATTCATAAGCTATATATAAACGTGCACCAGTTGTGTAAGTTCTGAATTTTCTTTTGTGGTCATGCAGCCTGACAGTGGGTTCTTCTGCGAGGGCAATTCTAGTGATGACGATGTGGTTCTGAAAGAAGAATTCAGAGGCATAATAGTCAAACAAGGATGTTTGCTAAAACAGGTCAGTACTACACACCTTCTGTCCTCTCACTGGGATGTGATGTTCAGTGTATACAAGATTACTCTTTTCCCCTTTATGCTTTAAAGAAGAGAGAAATTATCCTATGCCATCTCTACATTTGATATGTTTAATCTCTGTCCCTCCTCCTGCACGGCGGCAGGACTTTTGTTCAGAGTTGAAAGGTTTATTGCTCTTAGTACCGAACAAGACAACACAGTATTTGAATTAGACATGAAAGAGTGCTAAAGCAGGAGATATGACAAGCAGGAGCTGTTTTAGCAAGGATATCTGCTTTCTCTGGAAGTCTGGTGCTGAATCTGTTGGGAGCGTAAGTACTTACTGGTAGTGCTCAGTTGTATTTCTCTTGTTCACCATGTTACTCAAAAGCCATGGAAGAAATTAGATACAAGTCTGTGTGCTAACGTTTACCCTGTCACATCCACCTCTGCCTCGTTAGTAGGAACTTCCTTGCAAACAGCAGTTGCTAATTGAGAAACTAATATTTTGAAATGCTGAGGGGAAATGATTCACGACATTTTCCATCGGTTAAGCTGGATTTGGTCACCTTCTGTGAAGGTGACCAATGAACTGTGCATCACTGCTTGTAAGTGACACTGCTTCTGCTTGATAATGTGTGTTTTCAAGACTGCAGTGATGGATGGGGAAAATCTAGGCCTGCTGTGAAATGCTGTTACCCCAGTTATTTTGTGAATGCTGTAAAATGAGTCAATGTTTCAGCTTCCCTGGTCACAGGGTTCGATTCCCTGGGATGTCTCCCAGTCTGTTTTCCCCACAGCTTTCGTAATTACTCATCAAGTTCAGGCTGTGAATGTCAGGATGGTTGTATGCATTGGAAGGGAAATTTCCTGTCTTCCAGGAGAAGAAAGGGCAGGACTAGATGTGCTGGATGTAACCCATGAGTGCTTAGGGCCCATGTGTCCAGTATGAGTCTGTGAGGTCACCAGCTGGCCCAGACTGGGCTATAGGATGATATCTCCCAGAGCTTGAAAGCACTTAAACAACACTGATTGGAGGTGATAGACTAAAGGCCAAGGTAACTTCTGTTGATATTTAGATGCCTATACCACTTGGAGCTAAATCCACATGCTGACCTTGTCCTTGGTCCACACCTGCATGGGTGGTTAACGGGGAGGAGGTGCCTGGAGCAATGCCCAGGGAGGGCTGGGTGCCTCAGAATGGCAGCCAATTGGCATGGGAAAAAAAGTCAATGTGATGGCCCGCTTCTGCAAAACAGTGGGATGCAGAAAGCCCAGGCTCAAGTCTTACTCCAGTGAATGCTTCCTGTCCAAAAATATTAATCTTTTTCCCTTTAATATTTGCATGTTCTCTCATGTGCGTGTAAGTTGACTGTAAGCATTTGCAGGGAAAACAGTTCATGATATTTGTTTCTTTTAATTCTTCTAGGGGCATCGGAGGAAAAACTGGAAAGTGAGGAAGTTTGTTTTAAGAGAAGACCCTGCATATCTTCACTACTATGATCCTGCTGGAGTAAGATACATTTGCTCAACTTTGGTTTATTTCTCTGTTTGTTTGGTTGTTTTCATTTTGTTTGGTTTCTTTGTTTGTTCAGTTTGGGTTTTTGTTTGTTTATTGTTTGTTTGTTTAAAGCTGCCCTCTTTTAGAAATATGAGTGAAGTATTTGCTTGAGAATGTATGATGGGAAAGGACAAGCAGAATAGTGAGCCTGTTTGTGCTCACAATACCTGGCCACCCTCTGGAAATGCAGAGGGAACGATGGTTTCTGGGGTTGGTAAGTCAGGGTGGCAAGTAACATCCAGACCTGGGAACAGGCAGCACTGAACTGTGCTCTCACTTCTTCTCTTTATTAGAATTAGAATCTCTTTATTATAATTACAAACTAGAATTAATTTGTGCTTCAATCTGATTAAAGTGAACAAGGTTAAAAGAGCAAATTAAGGCAATACAGTGATTTTGCAGTTTATAATTGAGGTATTTTCTGTGTCAGACTGACATGGCATTTTGTTTCTCATGGAACTATAAGGGGCCAGTCCCTGCTCTGAGAAAGGAAGGGGCATCACCACAGACAAAATCTGCCCCACAAAAGCTGTTTCCAGATGGATTCAGCCCAGTGTGTGTTTTTGTTTTGTCAGGCGCAGTGCTGTTGTTGTGGGTTACAGGTTCTCTATGCTGTGTCTGTCTGGCTTGGCAGAAGCATCTTAGATATATAATGGAGGACCAACACAAAAGAATTTCTGACCTCTATTTCCAGCATATATTTCCCCACTCATGGCTTCCCCTCCCAAACAAGGCTGAAGCGTCATCTCATAGGAACTGCTTGTTTCAGGCTTATGTTAATGGAAATGCTTCTTCAACCATCCTTTGGCTATCATGGTACTGAAGTGTGCAAGAAGGCAAAATTGTAAATAAATGTATGACTTCCTCTTCTGCTTGGTTGTTTTTGTTTTGTTTTTAATAAACAAACCAAAACCAAAAAGCTTCTAAGATCTGCTCCTCTTTCTAACTCACCTCCTTTACACTGTGCCATCAAAGGAAAGCTTATAGTTGGCACAAGGTTTATATTCTTCTTGTGCCATTGTTCAGGACATGGCAAATGCTCTGAAGATCCTGAATTCCAAATTCCAAAAGAGATTTCTTTGCAGGTTTGCACAGCCCCTACCCTTCATAAGAGGGATGGAACTAGATGATCTTTGAGGTCCCTTCCAAGCCAAGCCATTCTATGATTCTATGATATTGCACAGACTGAGGAGCCCCTGGTTTCTCAGGTGACATACTAAGTCACCAAATGTTCCTGTTTCCATTCTGGAGTTGTTGCCAGTTATTGACATGCGAACGGTTTCAGGAGTGTTGTATTTTATACTGATTTCATATCTTCCCCAGGGAGAAGATCCTCTAGGAGCGATTCACTTGAGGGGCTGTGTGGTGACAGCAGTGGAAGATATGCCAGACTGTAAGGAACCATAGTGAAAGAGCTGTGTTACAAGTTTTTGTTGCATTCTTTCAGTCTGCCTGAAAACACACGTGGCTTTTACTGACAAATAATCTATTTGCAACAATTCAGTAATTCTTCTAATTATTAGGCTCTCTGTAATTACTGGATGAGGGTACTGTGATAAAGGTAGCAACAGGGAATCTGTTCCCTCCCAAAACCACAAATTGTGGAAAGGATGAAGGTTAAGCATTGCTGCAAGGAACAAGCAATATTCATTCCATGCATTCTCTTTTCCACAGAAGAGACAGAGTACCATAACCAGCCAGAAAGTGTTTTGGCATCTCAATGCCTGTGTAGGCTGTGCTACCAGACATGAAAAGAGCTAGAGATTTCTGATGTGACCTGATCTCAAATGTCTTGTTTTGTAGCTGGCAAAGCACTGGGGGGTTTGGGGAATATGAGCTCTCTGCAGGGCTGCAGATCCTTCCATGTCTGGACATAATTGAACAGGGACACTTGGAAGTGAAATGTGCAGAATTCATGTTTGTTTTCCTCCAAGACAGTGACACATCTCATGGACCTAATTTTGCAAACTGTTTGCAAAGGCACGATTAGGCACAGCTGTAGAAAGGAAGCAAATCCCTTTACAGAATGTAAAGAAACATTTTAAATACAAGACTTTATTCTCTTATAGCTGACTTCCTTATTTCTTCCCTGTAGCCAAGAAGTATGATGTTGAAAACAACCTGTTTGAAATCATCACAGCAAGTGAAGTCCACTATTACTTGCAAGCAGCTTCATCCACAGAGCGTACAGAGTGGATCAAAGCAATTCAGGCAGTTGCTAGGACTGGGAAATGAAGATGATCCACCAGCAAGAAGGCAGACAACTGAAACTGGTTACTCAAAACAAAACAGGAATTTTGGTATTTCACTGAGAAAAAGTAGTAGTATCATCCAGAAAGGCCTCCTAAGGCTTGTGGGTTGGGGGGGGGGAGTAAGTTTCAATTCTGTAGTGGGCACTAAGAAGCTAACATGTTACCACAACAGAAGTGGAAAATATCTTACTAAATTATAACATAGAACATGTCACATTTGTGTGTGCTTCTTGTAATAACCAGTCTACCTTGGGAAGTTTATACCTTATGCTTTTCCCTGCTGCCACTGCTGATAGAGAGAATTTCATCATTAACAGGGGACAGTTGCTGGCTGTACGTAAGGAGCTCAGCTAGTCACCCATGATTCAGCCTGTGTTGTGTTTCAGTATTTTCTAATAACTCAAAGGCTTCCCAAGACAAACTTTACACTTTCTTTTTTACCCCAGTGGTGTTTCTACTGCCGTGTTCACTTATACAAGTAATGCAAAGATTTAAGGAAAGAAATGAAATTTGGAAACATGATCCACACCTTTATAATCCTTCAGTGTTAAGGAAAGGAAGAATACAGACAACTGTGGAAACACCAGGCAGAAAGCACGTACAACTCAATGACAGCAGGATGCGTATTCATGCAGGAAAATTCTTCTTCCATGGTTTTTCAAACACGAAGCAATCTCAGTTTGTTTTCTGTATCCACTTGATTTTGACCTTCACTAAATTTCTCCGCAAGTATCTGCTCCAGAACCATTGTTTTGTTTCATTTATGTCTCCATGATCCATCTGTTCCTGTTGCAGATGAATGTTCTGAATGCAAGTGAACTTCAAAACCTTAAATAAGGTTCCTTATCCTTAAGAGTTCTTGTTCAGATTCCTTCAAACTAAAAATAAATGTGGTGCTAAAGCTTATCTTCAATTCTGTTTCATTTTACCCCTATGTACGTGTTCACCAGGTAAATAAGAAGCCAGGAGAAGCTGCTGCTTCAGTAGATTATTCTGATCAGTGTTCAAGGAGAAACTCCATCTGGTTCATTTGGAGCTGCATTGTCCCACAAACCCTGTCTGGTTACGTTGGTATAGCAGTGGTATGAATAGCTTTGCAGTAACTGGATTCTGCCTTGGTCTGCTGCACCAGCCTGGTGACACGAGCCAGCCAGGGTTTGGACCTTCAATTCAACATGGAAACATTGACTTCGGTGCTCCCCTGCACGCATTTGGATTGATATGGTTACCAGCACAGCAGAAAGCTTTTGTTTCTACCTCACTGGCATCCCCCATTCCTTTGTTTATCAGCTTCTGTTGTAGTTTACCTCCAAAGTGCTTAGATTTTAGAATTTGCAGACCTTGGCATATCTGTGAGCTCAGTGGTAGAGCACAGTGAATACTGGCAATCTGATTAACCCAGCAGAGTGTCCATTATCCTAAAGGAAGCATGAATTTGCTCGAGAAGCTTCTTGTCCGTGGGGCACGTTCATCTGGGTAGGTCTCTTGTAAGCGTGGTAGAGCACTCCTGGTGTCTCGCACTTCCTTGAATTACCTCAGGTAAAGGATCAGGTCTTATTCTTTAATAAGCTGAGTTTCCTCCCAGAAATAACAAAGAAAATACAGCTGTGCTGAGGCAACAGGCTAGGGGAGACAGCATCGTCCCATCCATTTAGGACATAGAGGAAATCGGTTCCTAGCAGGCACTTCCTATATCTCATGCAAGCTGACAGGGTGGCTGAAGCCTGGTCTGTTATTCTAAGGAAGGAATCCTCGTGGCGAAAAGATACACTATTTGGTCAGCCCTGCTTTCATGATTATTGCTTTGTGGTTTCTG
>VXAV01011345.1:210491-221682 GCA_013399715.1 Alectura lathami | reverse complement strand
CTTGTGACTCTTTTTTTTTTTTTTTTTCTTGTAGCTCAACACCTTTTGGGTTGGTGATGTTGTCCGAGTGATAGATGATATGGAAACAGTGAAGCGCTTCCAACCTGGTCATGGGGAGTGGACAGATGAAATGGCACCTGTGAGTGTGCGTCAGTTCCAGGACAGTCCAGTCACTTCCTGAGTTTTCTTCAGCAATCAGTAAAGGTGTCTGGGCTTGTGCTGTTCTGCAGTACTCCTGACCTTTCTGAGACTGCTGAGGCCTTGCAAATGAAATATTGTCCAGTGCCGCTGGCAATAATAATATAACTTATCGCAACGCCCAAAGCAAAGTGGGTAGATGGGGAATCTGGCAAAGGATTTGGCTTCCAGCAAGTCAGATAAGAGGTTTCATTAACCAAAGTAAACAAGCCCTCTTAAGGCCCTCCTGATCCTCTAGAATGAGGCAGGAAAGAGTGCTTGAGTGGGGAAAAATGGTCAGATTGGACCAATGTGGCTAAAGAATGCAGGCGTCCTCCAGGAGCAACTGAATGCACAGAGGAAACCTTTCCTAACCCCAGTTTTATCAGTTCTCTTAGACTGCATTTCATTGTTTCACCAGCTTTTTCCAGACATTTGTAATATGCCTGGGAAAGCCTTTTTATGTGAAACCTGTAATAGAGAAACTGCTGAGAAGCCTCTGATGCCGTTGAAGCAGGAGCTTTTTGTGAGTTTGTTTAGTGCTGCTTTGCACGCAGCAGGAGTGCCGCCTGCGAAACCTCTCTTAGAAGCATTGCATTGGTTCTGTGATGAAAAGCTTGCTGCATCTTAACCTCCAAAAGTCATTTCTCTTTACATTGCAGACCCTAGGGCATATTGGCAAAGTGATCAAAGTGTATGGGGATGGAGACTTGCGAGTGTCTATTGGAGAGCAGTCCTGGACGTTTAATCCAGCTTGCCTGACAGCCTACCAGAGAGACGAGGAAGCAAATCTCATGACAACGGAGAACACAAAGGAATCAAAAAGTGAGATACGGAGAATGGAGATGTCTGGGCTGCTGGGGATGAGAAATGTTTCCTCTAGTTGTAATAACCGCACCACACTTTGGGCAGTGTTAAACTCCATCTGCCTGCTCTTCCCTGGATAGAGCTCCAAAACCAATCTATGCCTTACTAGGGGGGGCAGAGCTGGCCTTGGTAGGAAAATACAGAATTAAAGACTCAGGAACACTAGCCACAGTAGTGCCCTAGCTGCTTCCCCTAGCTCTGGAAGCAGCTATATGTCTTGCCTTACAGCAGCCTTCCGAAACCCATTCATTCTTCAGATTATTTTCTTTCTAGCAGTGCTTTCTGCATTGCCCTTCTGAATCATGATCTCTTTTGTGTCTGTTAGGTTCTTAGAACATCAGGCTTGTAAAGCCAAAGTTCTGCGTAAGCTGCAAATCTGTAAAGCTCTTTTTGTGAGTCAAGAGGTACAGCAGGCCCATACTGTGGTTCTGAGCTGTACACTGCCAGCTGTACAACTGTATACATGTGCTCCTTGGTGCTGTTAACCTGTGGCTGTTTCTCATTCCTATCCAGGTACTTTGATTACTGTACTGGAGAAACTGCTCTCCCAGAAGACAGAGTCAGACCATGCAGGGTGTCTGGTCATTTGGGCAGCGCTCAACAATGCAGCTAAAGTTCGGGAGCTCCTTCAGAAGTACCCAGACAAGGCAGGTTTTGAAGACATCCAGAACGTTTACTTTTTGATGTGCTTTAAAATGCTATTGTAAAATTTTGTAGTTGAGTGGGAAGAAGGGTGGGAGAGAAACAGTAGAATTTTTAGACCTTGTATTAGATAATTTTGCTGCAGTTTAGGTTTAAATATGTGCCTATTCTTTGACTTCACAGTGTAGCATTACAGGTAAACTGGAGCTAAGCCCTTACAGCATGTTTCCAAAGCTGGCTTTTCACAGATTTCCTGTATGGACACCGCACCTGTAGAATTAGCGAGAAGATGCATTAATATATATGAAAACGATAGCAAGATGTACAAAAACCTAGCCTGTGTTTGAAAAGTAAGCCACAGGTTGCCTCTGATTGAATGCATCTGTCCTTACATGACCTTGCTAAACAGAACCCCTGGGAAAAAGGAGGGAGAAAAGCTGCCTGGATTCTGATGCTATACATGTCTGTGCGGTGTCTTATCTCGTGTTTGACTTGAGCAGAGAACTGGGCTTTACTTGCTGAACAATTTATATGCTTGCAATGTGCCAGACTGTTAGTGTCCCATCTACTCAGATCACTGCTTTTTCAAGCTGCCAGTTAGTTGACTCAAACTGCCTTTCAGTTGAGGGGTGCAGGGTTTGTTAGCGGGTTTAAAAAGGAGAATGAAGCAACAAAGTATTTCAGGAGTGTCCTGGGAAACCACTGGTAACAAAGCACAAGTACTGTAGAGGCCTTGTCTGTATGGCAGACAGGAGCAGGTGAATGGATGAACTAGGAAGCTAGGATTGATTCTGAAGCATCTCCTTGAGTTAGTGGGTAGTTGTCTGATATTTATTGTAGGTCCTTATTTACAAAGTTAAGGAGGGCTCTGGGGGTGGGAATAGCTGAACACCTGTGATTGTTCCAGATAAAAAAATGCCAAGAGTCAGGAATACATAGTTACTGTTCATTTCAATTAGAATTCTATACTGTATTTCTATTTGAGTAGTACTATTAATGAATTAGTTATTTCTTTAAAAGATAGGCACCAAGAGTAGGCTCACTTCATAGGGAAGGTAGAATTGCTTGCTTTGGGCAAGCATTATTAACATTGACTTTCTTGTGCAAATGTAAGACTACACAGTGGTCTCTAATGCCTCCTTGCCAGAAGGGCTCACCCCTCACCCATGTTATGAGTGGATCAAGGGAAGTCCTGCCTATCCTGCTCTCCTCATTGCTGCATAGAACCAGCTGCAGGGAAAAAAACTGCTCTGCTTGCCAGTCAGCTGAGGTTCTGCCAGCTCCTTCATCTCTTCTCTTTAGCCTCCTGCTGATCTCAGTAGCTTTCTTTCCTTTTTTGTCTTGCCTTTCATACAGCCTCTCTTTGTTCTTCAGTCACTTGAATTCTCAAAAAATCTCATTGCAGCTTCTCAGCACTGATTTACCCTCCAGCCATTGTGCCCAGTGAAGTACCTGAAGTAACACTGAACAATAGGGGCTTGGCATTTCCAAAGCTTTATGCAAAGCTAATTTGTTCTCCTCATGCATTTTCCTGTTAGGAAAGGAATATTTGGCAGAGATATTAAGAAGTATTCTGCTTGCAGGCATAGAGGGATTTGGCATCAGAGCTGCAGTCAGAACCCTGGCTTCCAGCTCTGTTTGCTCTCTTCTCCCTTCTTGACTAAATGTGCTATCCCCTTTACCTTTAGGAAATTTTAGGAAATTTCAGGGACAAAGTCAGCCTTGTAGTTGGATGTACATAAAGCAGAGCCAACAGGGCACAGATTTTGGTTAGCATTTCTGAATGCACCACTGTTCTGCATCTGGTGACTTTCATCCTGCTAGGACTGAACTCAAGGCAAGGTCTTTCCTTGCCATTTGCTATGTCTCTGTCCTGTCTGTAGGTCGACAACAAGAATCAGGGCAGAACTGCGCTGCAGATTGCCTCCTATCAGGGGCATCTGGATGTTGTGAAGATCTTGCTGCAGGCACATGCCACTGTCAACCTAAGGGATGAAGAGGGGGATACAGCACTGCACTACGCAGCTTTTGGGTAGGACATCTTTTCTTGCATCTCTCATACAAGACCTAAAGGGCTGCAAAGGGACATTCCTAGGTATAAATGGACTGTCTGTGTGCGGAGTGTGTGGGAGAAGCTGAGGAGGGAGGCTTCTCTATTTTGCGTTTTTAGAAATTGGCCTGTGAGCTTCAGGACCACAGATGCACTGATTCAATCCACAGCTAGGTCAGTTTCTATGCTACAAAATTCGTGGGAAATCAGAACAAGTGATAAGGAGCTTTTGGTGGTTAGATGTTTTGTGGGTGGTGTTGATTGGCTGGGATTTGTAAGTACTAAGAGGAGGTAGAGTGGAGTTGAAAGGATACAAAAACCAAAAGGTTCTGTTGGCTTGCAAGAAGGGAGAATTTGCCGACTGCACAGCATTGAATATATTCTATCTTACTCTTTGCCTTTAAATCAGGAACCAAGCTGATGTTGCCCGTGTGCTTATTGCTAAAGGAGCCAGTGCAGACCTGTTAAACAATGCAAAGTGCACAGCTTTGTATGTTGCTGTCAGTCAAGGATTCACAGAGGTGGTGCGGGCTCTCTGTGAACTCAACTGTGATGTCAACCTCCCAGTAAGTTTTGGGTTTTGAGGTATTTTTGGCTTCTTGGAATTGATGTGACCTGGAAGACTGACTGTCTTCCTGTCCTGCACAGTCCCTCAGGGTGAGTTGCTTGATTTGACAGTCTTAGGTAACCTGTATTCTGCTTTTCGGTTCTTTTATAGGATTCCCACGGAGACACCCCTCTGCATTATGCCATCACAGCAGATTACAAAATCATCATTGAGGTTCTCACTGAAGTACCTAACATTGATTTCACTGTCCAGAACTGTCAAGGCTTCAACCTGCTCCACTATTCTGCTCTAAAAGGCAATAAGCTGTAAGTGAATGAACAACAGTGTGCACTCTGACTACATGATGATAATGTCTTGCTGAGTGCTTAGACAGCTGTGAACCCTAGCTGGCCAGCACCTAACTGAAGTGGGGAGCTGACTGCCTATCAGGAACTTAGAGCAGAGAGTTCACCCCAACAGCAGTAATTCTTTTCAGGATGTAAGCAATGTGTATGTGGTGCCTGTATGTGGATCTTGGGGAAAGGCTGAGGTCATCTAACTCACTATGCTTGACTTCAGATATTTTTATCAATGCAGGTGTAGGATTGTGCCCATTAAATTCCAACTTCCTGCACTCTTCTATGTCTCTTAAGGTTCTATGCAGAGCTAACTTCATAGATCTTAAAGGCACATTAAACTAGAAAAAAAGACTCAATATTTCAGAAGCATTAGACAAGAATAGCTGAGAAGTGAGCATTCTGTGCAATCATCAGCATCAAAAGAAGATAAAAGCAATATGTTCTGTTCTCTGTCCTCCGTGTAAATGAGCTGTATCTCTAGACAATGGAAAGCAACCAATGTAGCCACAATTTTTGGAAGACCTCAAAAGAATTTGGAGACATGTACAAGTACCTGCAGCTTGGTTTCCTGGCAAGCAGTACGGACAGACAGACTATGCCACTTTTCTGCAGCAAGCTTGCTGGCAATGTGTGTAGTATTTGAAGGCAGCTGAGGAGTGTAATTCTCTGCCTCATTAAAGCTGCTAGCAAAGATTTATTATAAACAATGATCCAATAACTAAGAGAGACAAGGGCAGAATTTGCCCTGAAAATGTATGCAAGTGTAGCAGCACTGGAAAGGAGTGTGGTTCTCTGCGATGGTCATGCTGACAAAATCATCAGTATATGTATAAATTGTTTTAATTGCCTGGAAGACAGTGGGAGCGGGATGCATCCCATTTGCCAGCTCACAGTGCTGTCTGTTTAAACGTGAAGAACACCCATAACTACTGAGCAGAAGAGGTAGGCCTGTTTCTCCTGCATTGTTTTCCTTCCTGGTAAAGTAACTTGTCTGCCTTTGGTTTACCTCTAACACTCTAGGGCCATAAAGAAGATCCTAGCAAGAGCTCGACAGTTGGTTGACTCTAAAAAAGAAGATGGTTTCACTGCTCTGCACCTTGCTGCTCTCAATAATCACAAAGAAGTGGCAGAAATTCTCATCAAAGAGGTAAGAAGCAAAACATTTGCCAACAACAAATTCCCTGCTCTCCCATCCCTAATATCCCGTGTTTCCTTCTAAGTGCTATTGAATTAATGCTATGTGTGGTGTAGTTGTGTGGGGGAGCTGGACTTATGTAGCACTCTCTTGGAGTCCTCATGTCCTGAAGATGAGCTTGAGAGCTGAGGCTTCAACAAGCACCACAGCTGCAGCACTCTGCTTCAGCCAAACTCAGCATTAGCAGCAACAACTCTTCTTGTTTGATGTAATTCTTCTCTTCAAGGGTCGCTGTGATGTCAACCTCAGGAACAACCGGAACCAGACACCCCTGCACCTCGCTGTCATCCAGGGGCATGTAGAGTTGGTGCAACTGCTGGTCAGTGAAGGTAGTGATGTAAATGCTGAAGATGAGGATGGGGACACAGCCATGCACATTGCCTTGGAACGGCAGCAGCTGATGTCAGTCATGATGGAGAAGCGTGAAGGGGAGATGGGCTTATCCCTCCTTTCCAAGGTGGGCTGGGAATAGGAGACATTCCAGCACCAAGGGCAGGAGAATGTTTGATGTTGGAGTGGGATCTAAAGGGGTGAAGGAAGACAGAGAGGAGACTGGAAGCAAAACCTTCTTACTTGTAGGGGAGCAGTGAGTAAATCTGCTGAGCATATGCTTGGATTTAAAGCATGAAATTTCACATAGTCAGACACCAATTCATCCTCTGTCTTCCCACGTTTTTATTAGCATTGTATGCTTTTCTTGACATGGAAAGGTCATGAATTTGGTCACAGAGCCAAGAGCCTTTGGGTTTAATTCATGCCGCAGAACCACAGCAATTCATTCCTGTCTGATGGCATTATAAATATGAGGCTAGCTTACCACAAACACCCTGGTTATCTGCAGAGCAGAATGTGAAAGATGAGACGTACTATGTATGATGTTGTTATAAAGCTTGAACTGCACTTCACTGTGTTGTGCCATATTCATGGATATATAAGGAATGTTAGGCAGTGTTGGGCTTTAGAGTTTTTGCAGGACAGCTTGCAAAAAGTTCTCTAGAAGCCTGAAGATTATGGATGAAAAGCAACACTTCATGGTTCTCCTGTGTAGGCCAAGTACTCATGAGGCTCCCAAACAGCTAGTAGCTAGTCCTGGAGACAGAAAGTTTCAGAGCTGCACCATGGATCTGTGTAGGTCATTCCCAATATTAATGTTATATCCAGATTCTGTGGGCTCCTTTGTCTAATTTTGTGTGCCCTGATCTACCCATGTGCCCATATCTTTTAAATCAGTAGAAAACTGTTGTTTACCCCAAATGAGTTTGAGTCACATAAACACAAGCTTGGCTTTTTAAACAGCTGCCACATGAGGCTCCATACCTGGGCTGCTCATCAACTGGTATTTATTGTGGTGCCTTCAGTGTACACTTTGGACTTACTTCCCACTAACTGAAGAATTCAATACTTATTACTATGGTTAGTAATGATTGGTGCCAGTTAGGACCAGTTTTATGCACTCTTGTTCCTGGAATGCAAGGTTTGAATCTGTTAGCTATATGCTGAAGGATCATCTTGCATTTTGGGAGTGCAAAATTGCACTGAAGTGGTCAGTACAAGGATTAAGGCTTTGTTTAGAGTTTGACACAGCTACATAATGGAGACTTTTTCTATTAACAGTGTTTCTCAACATTTCTTAGCTGCAGGCTTCTGGCTTTCTTGGAAATGTAGAGCTGAATGTTGGAACTGCAATTGCCTGTTACTTAGCACAAGAAGGAGCAGATATTAATTATGCAAACCATCGGGGAAAGTCTCCTTTAGACCTTGTTACAGATGGAAGGATTGTCCAGATCATCAAAGACTTCTCACAGAAATTCAGGTAAACTGTGTCCTCTGGAAACCAGCTACAGTGTATTTCCTTGCAAAATGCAGTGTTCCTACAGCACTGTGGTATTACAGCATGCAGTTGCTGTTCCAGGAAGGATGAAGTATCCTTGAAAACACATTGGATGTCAGTCTGAGCACCGCCTGTTTCATCTGGAGCTGGGTGCTCTCACTGTAAATGTTGGTCATCCCTGCTCTTTCTTTTCAGACAGAGCAGTCAGAATCCCAGCTAGAGGCTCAGTTGGTCTCACTAGTGCAATGAAGGTTCAGGTCGCACAAACCTGTGAACATCTGCAGCTCTGTCTCCACGTGGAATGCTTGCCAGGGATCAGTGCAATTTTATCTCCCTTGCTGAATAAGGACCTGGAGTACGTGGCTCAATTTTTATTGCATGTTGTTGGTTGCAGGGATCAGCAGGTTTCTTCAGACTGCTCAGCCATCACCTGCAGCCTTCGTCGTGTGCACACCACTCCCAACACAATGACCAACCTTAGTGTCTCCAGTGTGGCGGTCCCCACAGAGTGCCTGGTCTGCTCAGAGCTGGCCTTGCTCATCCATTTCTTCCCATGCCAGCACAGTATTGTGTGTGAAGGTAAGGCCATTCTATTTTTTTCATCCTTTCCTGTTCCACGGCATAGCCTCCCTGTCTGGACTCTCACAAATCAAGATCTGTTGGGATGCAAAGCTGTTGAGCTGTGTGTGACCTGAAACAACCCCAGTATGATCTCAACCCTGTCATCTTGGATGAGGTGTCCAAAGCTGTCTGTGCAAGGCACAGAGTGTTCTGAGCACATGCTGGTAGGCACCCCAGGCATGAGCTTCCAGATGCCCTGGATAATTCAGAAGGAAGGCCAGATGTTTCAGTTGTAGCTGGCAGCGCTTTACCCATCAAGACTCCTGAGAAGAATTTCCCCCTCCTCTGGCTTTTGTTGCTGATTTGCACTTAGGTTCTTTTAATGGCAGCCTGCTCCAACATTGTCAGCAAGTTTATCTTGTCAAGGCCCCTTCAGTCTGACCGCAGGGGATTTGGTAAGGACTGTTTAAGGACCACATCCTTTTCCCACAGAACAAACAGCCATTTCGTATCCACAGTGCAGCAGTTCTGGCAGCATAGAGCATTGAGGAGTTAAATGTTACATTTGCTGCTGCATGGAAAAGACTAAACCAAGAGACTAGGACATAGCTCAGAAAGAAGGCAGTGTCCTCATTTCCATGCAGAAACAATCTCTTTATCAGCCAGGGAGTTCTCAGATCATTTAGAAGCTGATGTTCTTGAGTCTATTTTCTTCCTTTTGCTTCTTGCAAATTGCTTAATTGTAATCACTCCTTGTATCATTTTGGTAGAATGCTCCAGGAGAATGAAGAAGTGCATCAAATGTCAAGTGACAATAACCAAAAAAATCAAGCAAGGTATGTTTGCTGTTCCTACTGTTCAGTGCTATGGATTGGGAAGGGTCCTTCACAGCGCTTGTCTGAGGAGCACCAACAATTCTCAGCAAAAAAGGCATACAGTTGACATTTATCTTTTGTGGGGGGATGAAGGAGGAAGGTACCTGTTGCACAGAGGAACAGAGAGGAAAAGGTAGATTCTCTCAGCTGGCATGGGCCAAATTCAAGCTGCATAGGCAGAACAGGGCATTTGAGGAAGCTTGACCTGAGCCTGTGTACTGAAAGCTAGTATCAGGTTCTCCCTCTCCCAGTCAGCAAGATTGCAGCAGCTTTACACTCACCTCGGAATTCATCCACGTTGCCCACTGAATCTTTGTCCATGGAGGATATGATAGTTGATGTGTTTAAAGCTGAGATCACCCTCAGCAATTTTGTGGGAATGAATTGCATGGCCTGCTGCTCATGTCTTAGCATTGTGCACTTCTTTGTTGGAGTCAGGTTGTGGTTTTCTGTCTTGGTGCCTGGACAAAAGCACAGGGGAACAGCAGTCTGTCACATGGCATCAGACATGCACAGCTGGCAAAGATAAATTCTCTTTGGAACTCTAATGCAAAAGAAATAAAAAAAAAAAAAAAAACCAAACCGCCACAACAAGTTTACATGACAATAGGCAGGAACATTTGTCTTTGCTCCAGACTAAGCAGCATCAACATGGCAACAAGAATTCCAGAGGAGATGCTTACACGCAGATTGCTGCTGCAGAAGGAACATCCAGGTCTGAATATATCAGCAGGACTTCCCTGCGTGCTGTCCTCAGTGTGTCTTTAGCAAACTGCCCATTCCCAAACTTGCTTCACTTCTATGGATTTGAAGTGGCTTCCTACACCACTGAACTGCAACTTATTTCAGAATACTGAGGAAAGAGACATCTATATTGAAGTAGAAAGCTACCTAATCAAAGATTAAGCAGCAGAAGATGAAGAGTGGCTGTATTAAGCTGAAACTGGAAAGAATCTACTTACCAGGGCTGGCAGATGTCAAGTATTTGGGGTTGTTCCACTTCATCTGATTTAGAACCAATATTTCTACAATGACCACTGAATTTGCATATAGAGTGGACTACATGACCCTGTTTGTGTATCTTCATGTGAAATCAGTGTAAGTGATTTCAGATGGTTTCTTCTTGTCTTACCATGTGTGTTCTGAAAGGCTGGAGAAGAAATTTCAATCCAAAATGTAATCAGGAGGTAGAGAGAACATAGTATTGATAGCACTGTAAGGATTCATAGAATCATAGAATGAATCACAGAATGGCTTGGGTTGGAAGGGACCTCAGAGATCATCTAGTTCCAGCCCCCCTGCTGTGGACAGGGTTGCCAACCACTAGCTCACTAGATCAAACTGCTCAGGAACCCATCCAGCCCAGCCTTGAACACAGCCAGGGATAGGGCATCCACAGCTTCTCTGGGCAGCCTGTTCCAGTGCCTCACCACTCTCAGTGAAGAATTTCTTCCTAAAACCTAATTCCACCCTAAAACCCCCTGCTCTTCAGTTTTAATCCATTCCCCTGTGTCCTACCATTATCTACCTGCATAAGAAGTCAGTCACTCTTCTGCCTGTGAGCTCCTTTTATGTATTGCAAGGCCGTGGTGAGGTCTCCCCATAGCCTTCTCTTTTCCAAGCTGAACAGTCCCAACTCCCTCAACCTTTCCTCATAGGAGAGGTGCTCCAGCCCTCTGATCATTTTGGTGGCCCTCCTCTGGACCTGCTCCAACAACTCCACATACCTTCTGTACCGGGGGTCCCAGGCCTGGACACAGCACTCCAGGTGAGGCCTTTCAAGGGCAGAGTAGAGGGGGGTGATCACCTCCCTCTCCCTGCTGGCTACCCCTCTCTTGATGCAGCCCAGGATGCCATTGGCCTTCCTGGCTGCAAGAGCACACTGCTGGCTCATGTTCAGCTTTTTGTCAATCACAACACCAAGTCCTTCTCAGCAGGGCTGCTCTCAAGGAGTTCTTCTCCCAGTCTGTACACACACCTGGGATTCCTCTGACTCAAGTGCAACACCTTGCACTTGGTCTTGTTGAACCTCATCAGGTTCTTGTGGGCCCACTTTTCCAGCCTGTCCAGGTCCCTCTGGATGGCAT
>VXAV01011345.1:176728-210011 GCA_013399715.1 Alectura lathami | reverse complement strand
GACTTTTCAAATATGATGGAGAGTGGCTCGGCAACCACATCAGCCAACTCTTTCAAGACCCTGGGATGCATCCCGTCCAGCCCCATAGACTTGTAGATATTCAGTCCCATCAGGTGGTCTCATACTTGCTCTGCTCTTACACAGGGAAGGATTTTGCTCCCCCCATTCCCGCTTGGATTTCCAGGGACACAAGAGACCTGGGCAGCCTGACCAGCAGTGAAGACTGAGGCAAAGAACTCATTAAGTACCATTAAGCAGCCTTCTCCACATCTGAGGAGGCCAAGTTTCCCTTTCCATTCATCAGAGGGGGAGCACTCTCTTTCTCCTGTCTTTTCTGACCTATGTAGCTAAAGAAACCCTTCTTGCTATTTTTTTACATCCCTTGCCAAGTTGAATTCTACCTGTGCCTTGGCGTTCCTGGTCCCATTTGGGATGGGATGTAGGGATGGGATCAGGAAGGCCAAGGCACAGGTACAATTAAGCTTGGCAAGGGGTTTCTGAATTTGTATGGCAAAACATCACAGCCAACTTCAAAAGTTTTTATTTAAAGGTAGCACCAGCGTATTCCAGAACACCAGGACAGGAAGTATCAGGTAACATTGCTTCTTTCTCTTTTAAAAAAGAAACAAACAAAAAAACAGCTGAGCAACAAAACCAAGGCAACCAGCAATGGCCATTGTGTAAAAAGCATCATCTCAGGCTTTTTGCAGAATCGCTGGATAAGGCTCAGTGAAGAGAGTTCAGTCTGAACAGAGTGCTGCTCTTTGAGGGACAGTCTGATTCAGAAGGCAATCAATGCATGAGGCAGAGCACAACAGCAACTAACTCTCTTCCTGCTCTCCCCCCCCTCTGCAGACAGCACCGAGGTGGAGTGCAGCCCCAGCTCTGAATCCACAGATCAGAGGAAGCTCATGGAGGAGCTGCAGAACCGCTACCGGCAGATGGAGGAGCGCATCACCTGCCCGATCTGCATCGACGACCAAATCAAACTGGTCTTCCAGTGTGGACATGGCTCTTGCCCAGACTGCAGCACAGCCCTTACTGTCTGCCCCATCTGCCGGCAGGCTATCCGGGAGAGGATCCAGATCTTCGTCTAAGGATATGCTTGCTTCCCTTCCCATTCCCATCTCCTTCCTTTACTTCCTTTTTGTTTGCATGGTAGATGAGAAGCGCTGCTCAGTGTGGCTACCCACAAAGTTATTGTGAAAGAGGGGAAACAAATGTGACTTTGGAGGGGACTCCCCTACTCCACCTTCTCCCCATACAGCATCATAAGGGCAAGGAGTGGTGCTTGAGGGCAGGCAGCCACCTCACCTCCTGCTGCTGATCCATCAGAAAGATGTGAAGAACACTGACCTTTCTGCTGAAGGCAGAAGAGGCTTTCAGACCAGAGGCAAATAAACTTCCACCTGCAGGTGTTTTCAGGGGCATCCAGCTCCAGTGACTGTGTCGTGCCTGGTGCCCTGCAGCATCAGAGTTGCAGCCTTGTGTCGCTCTGAAAGGAGATGCTGCAGAAGGATATACCTTATACCTGGGCAGGCAGTGGCAAGGCATATGCTTGTACTTGACATGAGGAGATACCAGAGGAGATCAGTCACAGCCATCAGTCCTCCCAGGTGCCTGTCAGCGTAGGGAGGTCATGTCCTCAGACAGCATGCTCTGTGAGCTAGTACCTGTAGGCTCGACAAGAATTTGGACTGACAGAGTCAAGTCTGGATGTGATGAGATCCTAGAGACAGAGTGTGTGCCTTAGAGATAAAGTAGTGAACACTGATTGGAGAAAATATGTTGTTAAAACAAAAATTCTCTAAGTGACACTCTTCTTCCATATTATTTTTTTTGCACAACCGTGTGTTCAGAGACTCCTGAGCTTTCTATCCATAATGCCAAAGGCAGGTGTTAAATACTCCAATCAAAGCATAAAGAAAATAAGTAGTAATAATTAAGATGTGAGAAAGAAAGATTTCATTTGTTTCTTTGTTTTGCAGCAAAACTTAATAAAATCTATATTTTCCTGAGCATTAAAATGAATGTACAAACAGTAGCTGAAATACGGATCTGGCTGTATTGTGTTTTCCAACTGTCTGACTGAAGAAATATTATCTAGTGAATCCGTCCTGTAAAGTAATTGTTGGCGAAAGTGGCGACCTGTAGGGCTAGCGTGCCATGCGTGTATGTACACATCTGTGTTTGTGTGTGGTATCTATCTTAATGACACAATATCCACAAGTGGTACTGTTTGTTATACCTTGCGAGCAATATTTAAAAAAAAAAAAGAAAAAATACTGTGTTCCTCAGCTATCTTTTTTCATTAGCAAAGAGATGGCAAATATTTTAAAGACATCTTTGTGCAGCGTGTGGTGGCTACAGGCATATGGTGGTGTGACAAAGTTTTATGTCAAATACTCACCTGAGGCTGCTGTAATTCAGTGGATTTTTGACATGGCTCAGATTTAACCCCAAACTGGGTTACATTTAACACCCAAATAAACTAAAACTGAATTTCAGAATCAGCTTTGGTAAAAATCAGAGGTGTGGAAACTCATTGATTTTTTCCTAGAGGTTTGTGTTAGGGTAAGTTCCTTTGTAACAAAGAAAGTGTTTGCCCTAGTGTGATAGGGCTGTGCAAAGGCTGTTTTCCCAAGGTACAGGGCTGGACCATCGTTGTATTCTAAGAGCTGCCTTTACCGCTATTTGCTACAAGTGAATAATTTTCCAGAATATATGTTGCCCTAACTGTATGCATTTTCTGAAGTGTAGTTCTTTTCTAAGCCTCTACTCCAAGTCCAAATGCAATTTACCAAAGGTGAAACTGTTTGATGCTGTATCATGTATGTTATGTGTGTATGTGTGTTCTGGCACTTCAGGAGGAGGGGCAGAGGTGGCATGCTGTTCCATGTTTGTTGTGTTAGTCTCATCTTCTGCACTTAAAGCATGTCAGTTTATTCAGGAAAAAACATTAGGAAACATCTGCTTTATTTTTCATAGTTTCTTTGGACACTAAATGAAGAGAGACTTCCAAGCGATTATTCCCCTTAAAGGAAAATCTTAGAATAGTTCTGTTGGAAGGGATCTTCAAAGATCACCTAGTCCATCTGCCTGACCACGTCAGGGCCAGCCAAAAGTTAAAGCGGATCATTAAGGGCATTATCCAACTGCCTCTTGAGCACTGGCAGGTGTGGGACATCAGCCACCTTTGCCAGTGCTTGACCACCCTCACAGTAACAAAATTGTTGCTAATGTCCACTCTGAGCCTCCCTTGGCACGCATCAGTAGGAAGACTGCAGACTCCAACTTCCAAGTTGCACAGCTGTTGCAGCAAATAGTGTTTTTTTTTTTACTGGTTAAGATTCTGTAGGGAGCGAAGAGCTCCTGTCAGTTTATGTTCTAATTTTTTTTAAGTGCAATTTCCCTTTCAAGATCAGACCTTTTCTATCTGAAAGTTACTGTATTGCTAAATCAGTTTCTGTGTAAAGAACGTAGAAATTGTTTGCAGCCAGCTTTGAGGTTAGGGTTATATTCTTTCATGTCACTGTTTCTGCTGTGATTGCTTTTGATGCTTGAGGAGCAGGAGCTGAGCGGTGAAGCACTGTTTTGACCCTTTCGTTTTCCTGGTGAGAAGAAGGGGATTGCTGCACCATAACGGAGAAGAAGCAAGATGGGCAGTGGAGCCAGAGCAGCGAGAGGGGATTGGAAGGCAAGGAGATGCCCGCGTGTGCCAGGTATGTGTTTTGACAAGCATTGCCACTGTGGCAGGTTTGGCTCCATGGGAGGCTGAGGTTTTGGAGAAGTGAAGAGGGTTCTGCTGTTCTGCGCTTCCTTGTGAGCCTGGCTGTGCTGGGGGCCAGGGCCACACTGCTGCGTGCCCAGCTGTGCGCAGAGCTGGGTGAAATGGTTAGCTTTGTGTGCTTGCTAACTCGTGCAGTCGGGCCTGTCATCCCAGCCTGCCGTATAGTTTCTCTGCTCCAATCTAGGCTTAAATCTGAAGCATGAGAGGAGAAATCCGTAGCAGGCAAGAAAGGACCTGAGAAACTAGACTGAGATTACGAGAGAGAAGGGGGCAAGATGGGAAAAGACGTTCCTGCCTTTTCTCCTCTTGCTGCCAGTTGATGTACATACTGGTCGTAGAACAGCAGTAGGCTGAAGAGAGCTGTGGAGATGTCACAGCAATAGGTAAATGGTCCTTCAAACAGCAAAAGACAAATATCGTTGTTAGCTATTCAGTGTGGACAGTGAATAACTTCTTACCAGTTGGTCTCCCACAAATGAGAGGTTTCAGGAAACGAGATGGGGAGCTCCTTGTTTTCCCTGGGTCTTCTCCCGCCTCCTGAAATGCAGCTCTGTACCTTGCAGCAACGCTGGTTTTGAAAAGGAAAGATCTTGCTGAGTCTTTCTGGCATAAAACTTTTAATACGGGGCAGCAGCTGAGACAGGTTAATGCTAAAACTAATGGGCTTTATGTAATCCTCCTAACTGAAATGTCAGCTTGCATTTCTCAGCTGACCTACAAAATGGAGATGTTTTTTCTTTCCATTAAATGAGCTCTTCTGGTTGCAATTTTCCTGCAATATTTAGTGTTGGTGTGAACACAGGCTTTTCGAGACATCGAAGCTGATAACAGTATTCCTAGGAATGTACCGTCTGTAGATACAAAGGAGTCTGCTATTCTCCCTATTTCTTGCTTTTTAGTTTAGCCTCAGGAAACGCTTCATAACAAATTTGGCCACTTTTGCTTTCTTACTTTTTTATGTATGCTGTCCCTTAATTTTTTCCTGGCAGATAGTGTGCTAATCCAGCTGGGAGCCTGGTATTTGAGTTGGCAGCTGGTCTCATGAGCAGGCTTTTCATGCAGTTGGATTTTCATGGAAAATTGATTTTGTAAACCTGCCATTTTTCTGGGCAAAGTAAGGACACAAGCTTGCAGGGAGTATAAGCCCTCTACTCATTCTTTTACTTTGTAAAATCTGGGGATTCTACCCCATTTATTATCGCTGCCACGATATAGCCAAGTGTTTCCTTTTGCAGGGGTTTAGTATATTCTGAGTCAGTGCAAACAGCTGTTGGGATAGCTTCCATCTGAGTAGACAAGAGATTTATTCAGCACAACTGGATGACCTGGCTACAACTGGAGCAAACTCCTAGTGCAGCCAGTGCTAGTGGACTCTTCCCATCTTCTGAAGTAATTTAAAGTCACCCTCTTTTTGCAGCTGAAGAAATATAGATGTGCCCTTGCCATCTCTGAAATGAATTGTCCTTGTGTCATCCTGTCAAGCAGAACAATGAGGTTTGCAATCGCTGCAGAAATGAGCACACTCATCTCCCTCGGGGGGGGGGGGTTGCTGGCTTCTTTCTCTAGCTGGGGTGGGCATTCAGATGCCATGGAGGTGCTCTGCACTGAGTGCTGTGTTTTTAGACCAAGGGTAAGAAATCCAAGCCCCTCCTAGGGAGCTTCATAGAATGGAAAACTCACAGCATAGTCAGAAGGTTCCTTGTCTGGAAACGTCATTAGCTGCTGCAGCAGCGCATGAAGTGCACTGCAGCAGTGCTCGGAGGGCTGCATTCTCAGGCCTGTCTCGATGAGGAAAACTCTGTATTACAGCTCATGATTACATCGATGCACACCTGCCTTGTGGAGCCCAGGTGACAGCTTGCAGCGCTGAGGTGCCTGTGGACAGGTTGCAGATGGTCATTGGTACCCCAGAAGGGAGAACTCGCCTGCTTATCTGGGCCACTGACCAGCCCTGCCTAGGTTTGGTCTCCGTAGTTGTCGCGTACAGAGAGCTCTGAGAGGGTTTTTAATCAGAATTGTACCAGGAACAAAGACATGTCACATCACTTGTTACTCAGAAAGCAGTAACCTTTTCCGTGTCTGGCAGAGGGTTACTGGCAGAGATACCTCAGTTGGATGTATAATGGGAAAAAGTTGGCTCAGTGAATGCTTGGATCTTACCTGCCGCTGAGGCTTTAAATCTGCGTGCTGAGCAGCCCTTTGGTGTATTCTCAGAGTACAGGATTGCAGAGATGCTCTTATCTTTCCCCTGGGCTTCTTACTCTCCCAGCCTTCTTTTTGACAACCCCTGATCTCAGGAATTCAGTAGTGCTAACTACCGCACACACGCTGTTACAGACAAAGACTGTATCCCTGAATCCTGGCTTGCTCCAGAGGAATAAAGCAGAATGAAATCTCTTTAGAAAGAAACCTATCACAATTTCTTCTGGATTTGGTTCTCTCTTAGGTCTTCAGTGTCAATTAGCCCTCCCTTTGCAAAGTCTTCCTCTGTCCATGAAATAATGTTGCTGTTTATTTGTGGTGCAGATGCTCTGTCCTCCTACTTCAGTCAAAACTGAACTCAGTCCAGGAATTCATTGCTGATTGGATTTGTCAAGCCTGTTTGTTTATAATTTGCTTTTCCAACGTGATCTTCAGTCCCTGAGTGGCGTTTTCCCCCAGAGTCCAGGATTTCACAGTATGTCTAGAGCTTTTTCCTCTGTTCCCTCCCTTGTGCTTCTGTATTGCCATGCAGAAGTATCTCTTTCAGCCAGATTTTCTACAGCACGTCCTTCGGAAGCGTGGCCAAAACTCTGCATTTTACAGGCAGCATGAGACTGTGGGAGTAGAGGGAGGGAGATGGCTTGTCTAAAGGTAGAGGCAGGAAAATATCCCATCTCTCATTTGATTTTCGGTTCCCGTGATTTCAGGAGGATGGGTCCATCCACAAATGGATTACAAATTATGAGTGCAGCCTACCAAAGAGCAACAACAGAAATATCCCCACAACCCAGGGAAGCAGTTCTTAATCCCTTATGGACACACTCTATTTTCTGTACACGAAGAAAAATGTCTCCCTCATTTCTTTCCTGAAGTTCTACTTGCTGCGTGGCCACGACTGGACTGCTGAGCTCCTAACTGGGGTCAAGACCATGTCTCTTTGGTAGCACAGGGTCAGGCTGCAGCTTCAGATAGGTGCTCTAGCAAAATATTCCGTTTGCTTTGCCAGCTGGAGCAAGGCTTCTTTTTCAGCTCATTTGCTATTCAGCAGACCACGGATTTTTCTAGGAATATCAGCTCATCAAAGGGGGCAGCGCGACAGAAAGAGGGAGAATTCCTGAGGACTAAAGGAGCATTCTTGTTCTCCTCCCTGGGGAGTGTTACTCCTGCTACAGCAGATAGAGCCCTTTCTAGCGCATGACCCACTGAAAAAGTCCAACTTTAAATGCCATTCCCCCAGGAACCACGCAGGAATTTTTGTTTCCAAGTTGTGAGACGAAGGGATAAATATTTAAGTGCTTTTTAAAATAAGAGCTATATGAGGATTTCCTAATTCTTTTCACATGGGCCACCAAGGAGCCAATATGTGGTAAATCACATTCAGCTGTGTGCATTCCTCCCTTCCTTGTCCGTGGCCTGGGTTTGGACTGGTGCCCTAGGGATGAAACAATGCTGCTCTTGGTCCAAGTCACCAGACCTGTTCAGGTCCTTCTTTCTCTGTCTTTCCTGCCCCCATGTAGACCTCCCAGTTTAGGACAGGGGAAGCTAGTGGGAGCACTTTGTTCCTGTGCTGAATAATATGTGCTTACTCTGTGAATAAATATATGACAACTCCGTTTTAAATTAAACATCACAGGAATTAAGATTGAAGAGAGCAAACTGAGGCTGAGGAGGTTTAGCAAGGGATGTGTGTTGTGTTGTGCAAGTGACCTGACAGTTCCCCAGAGTCTCTAGCTGACTGTTGTAGATTTGTGCAACATTCATTCCCTTCTGACAGCCATTTAGAAACGGCTTTTTCATGTGACATTTGCTGCGCGCAGAGATCTCAGATAGGCATCTCTGACTGTGTAGAAAATCCCAGCTCTCTAAAAATGCTGTCTAGGTCCTTGTCACTGCTGCTAGCAGCATGAAGGCAAAGCAGCGCCAGTTCTGTCCCTTGCCTTCCTCTCCTGTTCCCCATTACACCATATGGATTTCCTCAGACTGTAATGTGTTCCACTGCATTTAGACACTGTGCAGAAACCGAAGCCAGGAATGTTTTTTCTGACCAAATATAGTCAGGCTGACAGTTCTTGCCTATAATCCAAACCAAATATCTGCACTTTAGGACCTGAGACCAGCAAAATTCAGCACAACTCCAAAGTCATAGCAGCACTTTTCCACTCTTGCATAAAAGCAGTCCCTTTGGGGGTCAGGCTGCTTGATAAATCATGGAGAATATTTTCATCTGTTGGAAGAGCCAGAGGTAAAACCTCAGAGTTTGGACTGCCCTCTTGCCCTTGGCATGGAGCAACACTGGCTCCTGGAAATGAGTCTGGGGAGTTGTCTCAAACATCTGAAGGAGGCTTCAGACACAGTGAGGTTCCCAAGAATGTGCTTTTATTAAAGCTCTAGATTCTGAATTTTGGGGGGGATCTGAACGGAGACATGTATCTTATAAAAACTTTTCCTTCCTTTGCAATGGGACAAAGGAAATTCTTAGGTCCCTCAGGCTACGTGGTTGTGTGAGTTCTCAATCTATGTTTTAATACTCAGGTCCACTAGTCGTCTTCAGAAGCAGTAAGGTACTAACTGGGTGCTTGGAAGACTTGGTTTTGGGTTCCTGCTCTGCAAGATTCCAGGTAACAGCACTGCCCTACCTTCAAGGCAGATGTGAGGCTAAGTGCTCGGACACTGGCAGGAGAGGAGGGCATGCATAACAGTGCATAAGGTAAGCTGAGATCTTTTTCAAACCGTGCTGACTCTTACTAGCCTTATGGAAGGCAAATGCACTTGCTGCGTACTTCTCCAAGTCAGTCTGTCTGGGCTGCTCAAGCTGAGGTACCCCAGGTCAGCATGGTTCTGAAACACTTATCTTTCCCAGCATAACAACCCCTTGCTGGGTAGCTCCCAAGTAGGCTGGAATTTGCAGGAGTCACTTGCCAAGTTTCATGGATGAGGGAGTTGATATTTACTTTTATCTGAGTTTGTAAACTCCCTGACCAAAATTTCCTGAGTGGAGAAAGCATGCCTGCCCTTGCACAGCATCTTATTTTTCATTCTGCTCCTGAAGACAGCCTCTGACAAATGACAGCTCCTCTACCATGAAGCATCCCTGATCAAGCATTCCACAGGCGTGATGCTGGCTCCTGGATTCCTTTTTCTGCCCCCTCCCCCGATTTTTTCATTACATAAAGCTGACAACTGCAGATTTTGTCCTCTGTTGATTATACAGTTGGTTAAAGAGGAGAGTTCATGTCCATCCCAGCTTGTTTCACTTTGCTGCTTTTCCTCTGCCAGCCCAACTTTCAGCTGCAGTAATCTGATACGACTTGGCAGAGGCTGAGAGAATCTTTGGCACACTGGAAAGCGGCTTAATGTAAAGTCTGCTTTCCTTTTTTTTTTTTTTTTAATTTTCTTTCCTTTTTTTTTTTTTTTTCCTTTTGAGAGAGAGAGCTTTGAAACTAGTGGTTCTGCACAACTTTGGCAGTAACTGCAGGACTCCTCAGAAATGCTCCAGATGCATCTGTGAGCAAAAGGATTACCAATGCGTTCTGTGAAGGGAATGTCTTAGTATCTGTTTCATCTCCTCTAAAAAGTACTAAAGAACGACATGGATCAAGTGGAACAACTTTCTGCTAACAGAAAGAAGAGCTTCCTCTCAGTGGAGGAGAAAAAGAGCAATGGCTATAGAACTGTTGTGGGATTTTTATGCGTGTTCCCTGTGGTGGCTTTGCTGGCTATTGCGGGGGATTCAGCTGGAGCTGCAGTTCAGAAAAGTCAGGTAGGGAAAGGATCTGGTTCTCAGAAGCTTGGAAGGGGAGTGGGGATATCAAATATATGTGTGTGTGTATTCTGATGATTAAGACTGATAAATTCAGGAAGCAATCTAATCAACACGTAAATAACTGTTAAGGCAACCAGGTCTGTTTATGTCTGAGTCCCTTTTGGCAAAGGGGTATTGGTGCATCTAAGTAAAATCAGATTAGAGATGTTGTCACAGCTTGCAGACAACCAAGCTCCCTCAGAGCTTTAGCTATCCTTCTGAGAACCTCTGCTTTCCTAGTGTGATGTGGCATGCATGTATTCGGGTTTCTGTGGCAGCTGAGATTCCTAGGAGCTCCAGAGGCTGGGCTCATGGTGTAAGATCTTAACTGGGAGTTAATGCTGGACTTACAGGAACTGTTAGGTGACACCAGCTGTCTTTCAGGGTCTATCCATTAATAAGGTGTGCTGGGACAGACTGGGATTCAGGTGGAACACTGGAACTCTCAAAAACTGATCTTAATTTTCACTTTTTAGCTTCATTTTAGCTTTCCATTTTATAAAAAGAGACAATCTTCTGTAAGCGCTTTCATCCCTTCCTGCTGTCTGTGTTTATGATGCTTCTGGCAATAGCATCCCTCATTTCTATCACATGTTCAGGGCTCCTATTAAATGGCCTCCGAGCCACAGAGTTATGTGACTGTTTAGTTTCAGAGGGGAACTGCATGAGTAGGAGAGAGAAAGAATTACATTTATTACAACTCAGTGAAGTAAATTAATGGAGGGCTGACTGCATATGGTCAATAATGTAGAACAGTGATGCTGACCAGTATCTGCCTCCCTCTTTATACATGTTGGAGTCTGCTGCAATTGTACAGCTCACAGACATGAGCAGAAGAGACTGGTTTCCTGTTGGAGTCTGCTGTTGGGATGCAGTCCCTCAGCCTTCTACCAGTGAGGACTGTAGTCATGGAGCGATTTGAGCAGGATCTGGCAGCTCCTGCTTCTTGCATCTCGTCCTTTCTTGCCATTGGCTTGCCATAGGCAGGGATATGCTGTTTTGCCTCTCAAAGCTTCAGCTGTTCCATGTGTGAAATGAAGACAACACCTGCCTTCTGGAGGGTGTGCTGCGAGATGAACAAACTCATACTGGTGCAGCTTTTGTAATACTGTCACCGTACATCCCTCTTAGTGATTGTCGTGGTGCCTTTGGACCCAGAGCTGCTCAGTGTCTTATTAATGAAAAGGGGAAGCAGAGCAGGTGAATTTCCAGAGACCCCCACTGGGTCCCATTCTTTTACTTCTGCTGCTCAGAACTGAAAGACTGTTACAGTTTGAGTCAGCCATGTCACCAAATGTGGTGTCTTTTGCTGTATGATGGCTTTAAATGCACTCCAGGGTTTCCAGGGCTCCAATTTACTTTGAGAGCATTTCAGATCCACAGTCCAGCTTTATAAAGTGCTCTTAGCACAAGGAGTTGCCTGTTTGATGCATTTATCCAGTGTTTCATTTCTTCTGTGGTTAGGCTGGAAAGCAATAGCAAAGTGAAAAGGAAATGAGAGCTTTTCAGGAAGAGCTGCAGCCCTGACTGTGGCCAGAAGCTGCTGAGGCCTCATTTCTGCTCCATCTGCGCTGCACTCCAAGAGGAGAGAGGAGTGGCTGCAGTGCCCTGTTCTGGAGTTATGCAACGGCTCCAGGGAGCCTACAGCACCGATCCCCGTGATCCAGCACTCAGGAGTGCTGCTCCCTTCTTGCCTGTCTGATCTAGGGCATCCCCCAGGAACTCCTCACAGTGCAGCCCCTCTTTTGCTCTGCCTTGGTTTTGCTCAGCACGCTCAGAGCAGGTGTGCTTGGTCTTGTCTCCTGGCCACCCCTAAGGGAGTGCAGGTTGTGCTCCCCAGCCTCCAAACACCCTGTACCTGGAAGCTTGACTTTTATGCTGTTCAGTCCTGCAGCCTCTCCCATCTTTTTCAACCTCCTGTTTTGTCTTTTAAGGAAGATGCCACATCACCCGGTCTTCGTGGAGTGAGTGCCTCTGCTTTGCACAGTCCAGCCTTCCCACCTTGGCCTCCAGCACGGCGAAAGCGATACACGATCACACCTGGGCACTTGAAATGGGACCACTTCAACCTGACCTACAAGTATGGACTTGCTTTAGCCCTTAAGAGGTGGCTCTTTCTAAGTGACCATGGGGTTTGAGTTTTTTCTGCTGTGGGCATGGATGTCAACCATATGAATATCGCTAATCCATTTGTCAGTGACTGGATAGCTCCTAAAACCACTCTGCAGTAGGAATGATTTCTATAAATGCTGCACTTCTCACCTCAGCTGAGGGCTATGTGATGCATCCTCACGGCATTAGAAGCTACTGCGCATAAGGCTGCAAGCTGAAACTACAGTCAAACTGTTTGGGACAGATTCAGGTTTCCCAGAGCTAGGACTGCCCTCAGAAGGTAGGGAATTGAATACTGGTTCTGTCACCCTGCTGTTTTTAGAACTCTGGATGAACCTAAATCATTGAGGAAAATTGCTTTTGAAAGGTTCTGTGATTTCGGAGGACAGAGGTCTGTAGAGTGCTTTTGGGAATCACTTTCTCCCAGTGAAAGGACACCCCTTCTTAGGCAACTAACAAACAGTATAAAGCCCTTGGCAATTCTAGGGTAGCCATCTGTACATTACCATGGTATAAACAGGAGTTCTGCTATCCTACACTAGCAAAAACCTTTGTCTCTCTCCTAAGTGATGAGATTTTACCAAGGAAATATCTTATTTTACTATCAGACCTTTGATGTCCTGTGCAGTCCTCTTTCAAAAGTTCTGCCTGAGAGTATTGTAAGTCAGCACATGCACACGTTATTAAGGCTGAATCTCTGACAAAAAGCAGCAAGCACTTTACTGCTCTAATGTGAGCAGGAGTTACCTAGTCTGCTGCTGAAATGTGGTTGCTCCACTTCCAGCAACACTTAACATTCTTAATATCCAGTCTGAGCTGCTACTGTTCTGAACCTGTTTAAGTGAATGGAAAGACCTGATTGTCTGATGCAGCCTTGAGAGCCTTCATCTGATGTCTGGGGAAGGAACAGCCCTTTCCTGACCTTGTTCTGCGTTCCTACAGAATCCTGTCCTTCCCGAGGAACCTCATAAACGCCAGGGACACGCGCAAGGGACTAGCGGCCGCGTTCCGAATGTGGAGTGAAGTTTCACCATTCAGCTTCAGAGAAGTGCCACGCCATGTAGCTAGCGATCTCAAAATAGGTAAGACTGCACGGCTTCCTGCACTGCCAGAACACTGCTGTGTACATTAAGGGTCTTCCTTCTGCTGGGTGGTTGAAGTACCATCTTTCCTCCTCCCCTTCCTTCTGCCCTTCCCCATCACTATGCAGTAGTTACCTCCTGACTTCCTCAGGCCTAGAAAAAAGTTAGTGCTGAGGTCTTATCTGCTCAGTCTCAAACCCAGATGTAAATTCTTCCTGGGATTTATGGCCTGTGTGCAATAATTATTCCTTGTGCAGATGGCAGCAACGTTGAAATAACGAGCAGATTTTCCGTGGTTTCGCAATAGGCTCTGCAGTCTGCTGTTGCATGACACTACTTCCAAGCACACGATACACGTCAGGGGCCCATCCTGCCACCACGTGTGAGCTCCAGGTGGCCTCATTCCAGTGGCCACAGGGTGTGTTGTGAAGCTGTTGTGATTGCTAGCAAACGGACCTCAAGCAGCTGCAGCTCCCTGGTTACATTTAAGTTTGAATGATGACATTCTGGGGTTATCATCTCACTGTACAACTTCCCCCAGAAACCACCCCAAAGTTTCCTTGTAATGTTGCAAAAAGTCCTCAGCGCGCCTTTCTGAGAAGTAGCTTCATGTGTGTGCATTGGAAACAGCTCTAAATCCAAATCTTCACAGAGCTGACTCTAGTTTGCCTTGTTCCTTACAACTGCCCTGCGTTTATTTTTCTGTATTGTCTGTAGGTTGGAAAACATGTGGGATACAGCCAAGAGATTTCTTAGTAAACCACAAGTTTACAGATGTCTGTCCTGGACGGACTTACCCTGTGAGATACACTCAGTCTGCTTCCTTTTTCACAGGCTTCTACTCCATCAATCACACAGACTGTCTGGAGTCTCTCATCCACCACTGCTTTGATGGAACAACGGGGGAACTTGCCCATGCCTTCTTCCCGCCCAACGGGGAAATCCATTTCGATGACCACGAATACTGGATATTGGGAAACACCCGGTTCAGCTGGAAAAAAGGTAACACATGTCTCAGGGAGAACACTAATAACGCCTGTAGGATTTGCATCTTAGAGTGGAGTTCTGCCACTGCTGTCACAGCAGTGTAACACCATGGAGATAGTAATGCAGTGCATTGCATACGATTCAGCCACCTTTGTAAAACAGTGATAACACTTCTGGCTTCAGAAGGCAAGTGTGAGGCTGAGACTATTCATGCTTGTTAACAATGACTGCTTCTCCTCCCAGCTCTGAACTAGCTCGGGTATTGGCTTAAAGAAGGATAGAAACAAAGCAGAACAAAATTATTGCTCTTCCAAGTCACGTCAGTGAGGTTTAGCAGAAGTCTTTCAAAGCCAAAAAAATCCACCCACTAAGAATTCCTATTTAATGTGCTGATACATGAGGCACGCGTGCAAGCTGCCCCCTTCAGATGCTTTCTTTCCATAGGTACTTGGATGGAACACAGGAACTGTGCAATACTCCCGTGGCCGATAATTATGCAAGGTATCAGGACAGGTGTCAGTAACAGCACCTCTTGGGAGCCATCCTTCAGTTAAAATCCATCTCTGCTGGAAGCAGGCTTCAGGGTACTGCTGAGAAGCTTCAGTTCAACCCTGTAAGCAAAAGTCAATTGGAGGCTTCTGCAGACTGCTAGCAATCTCACTCCAAACACAGCTCAGGGCTGTAGGAGAAAGTTTCCAGGTATTGAAGTACTGCACAGGGCACTTGCTCCCTTTCAATCACTGCTCCTTCAGAGCAGTCTTCTATAGTCGGGCAAGAGCTGCTGTTTGAAATCAGAAGCATGTGTAAATAATTTGCTTGACTGCACCTAAGTAGCTACAGGGAAGCTAAAACTGGCAACCTTTGATAAGACCACACCTTCCAAGTGCTGCAATGCTCCCTTTGGTTTTACAGCAGGATTAGCAGGATGTACTTCACCACTGACAACTTTTTTTCCCTTTCTTTTCCAGGTGTTTGGCTGACAGATCTGGTACATGTAGCAGCTCACGAAATAGGACATGCCTTAGGACTCATGCACTCCCTAAACCCCAATGCCCTCATGCACATCAATGCCACTCTGACTGGGAAAAAGACCATCTCTCAAGATGAAGTCTGGGGAATTCACCGACTTTATGGTAAGGAAAGCAGGGCTGTGCTCTGGGCTGCTCTGTATAAAGAACATTTGCCTGAAGTGCCAGTCAGAGCCTGCAGGGCCCTGGCTGTGGAGCTCGGTGTTGGATACTCATCCTTTGGCAGGACTAGGCTGTAAGCCAGGGGACAGTGTCCAGGAGGAATCTTATTCCTTCTTATGCGAAGTGGAACGAAAGGTGCTGCTGCTCTAGCCCCCTGTTCTAGTGATGACATCCAGCTCTATATTTATTATACTCCCGTTTTAGATTCCTTCCCCTCTCAGTCCTACCACTTACATTGAACAGTGATCTGGGTGAAATGTCAGTTTGTTTCTCAGAGGAAAGTCTGTCCCCCACACGCTCTAATGCCTTATCTCCTTCTGTTTGACATGTCAATTTGTTTCTCAGAGGAAAGTCTGTCCCCCACACGCTCTAATGCCTTATCTCCTTCTGTTTGACATGTCAATTTGTTTCTCAGAGGAAAGTCTGTCCCCCACACGCTCTAATGCCTTATCTCCTTCTGTTTCAGGATGCAAAGACAGATTATTTATGTGCCCATTGTGGGCACAAAAAGGTTTCTGCGAGAAGCGCAAGAAGCTGATGAAAAAGCACTGCCCGTTCACCTGTGACTTCTGCTATGGTACCCAACTTTTCTTCTGGGGTTCTGGTGGGGTTTGCACACAGGGAGGAGGTAAAGCTAAGCAGCTTTGCAGCTTTGCTACAGGGATGGGCAGCATCTTAGCTTTCCACTGGAGATCAGAGGATGCAGGTGACTAGCCCCACACAGCTCGAACAAGAAGCGTAGCAGAGATGTCCTCCTATACCCGAGCCAAATCGAGGCTTGAAAATGGGACTTGGCTTCTCTTCCCCCACGTATATGAAGTGGGCAGGCTGATTTTTATCCACCTCTGTCAGCTTACATGCAACACGATTGTTCTCCCTGCATATGGACAATGTTAATTATTAAAGAATTGCTCAGTGGGAAGCATTTTTAATAATTCTGTGAGTATTTTGGGATGACTGAAGCTTAGTAATGAGATATGCTAATTATTGTAATTTCTTTCTCTGGTGGACAGAATTCCCATTTCCAACAGTTCCTCCTACTCTGCCACCACCAAGGACGAAAACCAAGACTGTTTCTGAAGGCAAGAACGTCACCTTCCGCTGTGGACAGAAGATCATTCATAAAAAAGGCAAAGTCTAGTAAGTGCTCTGTCATTTATTCCAGTCCTTTAGAACACTTTGCAGCATGAATACCAAAAAGGAGAAAGAATGAGAAGACAAAACAATGTACATAAGAGTGCCGCTCATCTTCTGGAGCATGCGTTGTTCATTTGGCACTCTGAGCAGGGGAGGCTGGCTGACTGTGAGACGGGAACGTGCACGTATGGTTTATAGCGTTGTGAAGCATTTAGTCCAGAAGCAGAACTGTCAGCCCAGCTGAAAAAGGATAAAATCCAATTCACGTATCTAGCATAAGGATAATTCTTACCCTCAGATCTGGCCCATATTCTGCAAAAAAAAAAAAAAAGTATTCTGCAAAAAAAATGTACCCATTCAATGAATAGTTTGTTAATTCTTAATAATGAGCATGTTATTTCTAGGTGTATCTAAAACTGAGAGAAATCTGCCCAGTTCCATGGGTTAGTTTAGACTCAGGGCCCAAACTCCCATTTATTTTTGGTAAGATCCAAGCTCCTGAATTACTCGGGATACACCCTGTGATAACTGCCATCATCGACCTGAAATGTAAAACTTCCCCTCATTTTTGTTGAAGTCTCATCCGTGCTGCAATGCACTTAACTAAGCAAAGCTTAATAGCAGAGAGAAGGAGCACTAACACACATGGGTTATTATATATACCACATATGGTAATGGGTATTTTATAGTTTAATTTCTATTGTTTTTCTTGTGACAGCTGGTATAAAGATAAGGAGCTTCTGGAATACTCATATCCAGGTTACTTATCCTTAAATGAGGATCACATGAGCATCATTGCAAATGCCATTAACGAAGGAACTTACACTTGTATAGTAAAGAAAAAAGAAAGAATCTTGACCACTTATTCCTGGAGGATCAGACTGAGACACTAACAAGGGCTCTGGAATGAGGACTTCCATTACTGCTAGCTCTGTTTCAAATTCAGAATGTTTCTTTAGCAATTTGTATTTAATCTCCAGTAGTGCGAATGAACTTCTAAATCAGCTGCTTCCACACGTTGAGCAAGAGAGACTCTGGGACTTGATTACTGGAAAATAAAATTTTTCCAAATTAATGGCAAAGAATTCATCAAGCATGTGCTGCACAGAGAATTAAAAAAATAAAAAAGAAAATAAAAAGAAATCAAGTGTAAGATCTTGCAGTTAACCTGGATCACTGTGGACTGCTGCAAAGCAAGAACATAACCCTCCATCAAACAAACGGATGAACAGTGATGGCCCAGCTATGTTGCAACAGAATCAGAGGTACTGTGGAAGGAAAATGACCAGTTATGTGCTGTAAGTGTTTCGCTATCATTTTTTAGATTCCGATATGTAGTACTATAAGAACTTTTATAGAGGAGAAAAAAAAAAAAAAGCCCTAACATTACTTTCAGTTGTCAGGAGGATGTAGGGTCACAGCAAACCCTTTCTAATTACTCCACCCCACACTTCAACACATTCCATTCAGCTCCACCCCAACCACTGTCCTGTGGTTTGTGTTTATCACTTGTGTAACCTTAGCCCGAGATACTATTCCGTTTCATCTGCAGCTCCTCCTAACCTGTCCTTTAGGAGTCTGATCAGTAAGTTTCTTGACTCCTGCACCACAGGTAAGACCATTTCCATCATTCTCACCACCCCCAGTCTCTAAGAGAGGAGGTGGATGTGCCACATCCGACAGAAGAGCAGCAGTAGCGTGCTACGTCTGTCAGTGGAGAATCCACTTGCACAACCCCTGGTGGCCATTATATTTAATAAGAACCTGCAGGAAAGATCCTTACCCAGTATTAAAGCAGCCTACATTGTTCTTTGCTTAGTTTCATTTGTTTTTAATTGTCCTCTAACCTCCTGAAAGCAGTTTCTTCCTAGTTAAAAGGCCCTCAGGTACTGCAGTGTAGGTCAGCAGTCCAGGAAGATCCCTGTACTAGGACACAAAGGTGCAAGGGAAAAGAAAGAAACGAATGAGAACAGTTGGTCTGGTAGGACTGCAGTGATGGCAATTTTACTGGCAGACATTTAGCACATCTTTAACAGACCAGAGCAATGCCACGTGGATCCTCAAGGCAGCTCTGTCTTGGGGATTTGGAGGAAAAAAAACAAGAACAATGAGCTGATCATCACAGCCTTCGGTGACTGTCACAAGGGGATGTCAACACTTGAGCTGCAAGGATGCTTGACGTAAGGGCAGATCCAAAGTCCTTCATCTCCCAGCGTGACAGTCTTTAAAACACGTCATTTATGCTTGCTGAGTTCCGTACCATTTCTCTGAACTCTGTCTGTCTGCATTGCAGTAACCCGCCGCTGCCCTGCCACACTCTCCAGCTCTCCGATGCTTCTGGTAGGCGGTGCCCACAGCGCAGCTTGGGGAGGAAGCGAATGCACAGGGCGAATCTGATAGCCACAGGCATCCTGAAAGAAGTTAGCCACCTTCAAAAACAGGCTGCTGACCTGAAGGCCAGCGGAAAAAGAACCAGCGTAACAAGTTGCAATCCAAGGCACCAGGCCACTGCCCAGCTCCGCCATTCCTCCAGTAAGCAGATCTGTTTTGGCTGCAATTTCAAGGCTACCTGTCACCCGACACAAATCTTCAAGGAACTCTGGAAAAAGATCTGACTTTCTGTGAAGACACCAACCAAACAGTAAGCTGTCTCCATCAGCTTCCATGTGCTGAAAAGCAGATTTGCTGGTATGGAAAGCCCCCCACAGATTTGGTGATATGTTCAAGGTAAGCAACAAAACTCACTTTTCTTAGATTACACTTTGATTTTATAAAAATAAAAACTGAAATAAACCAACAAACTAAAAGTACCTAAGCTACAAAAATCCTGTGATTCCACCACACGTATGCACTGGAACTTCCATGGTTTTCTAAATGATTCATCTCTGTAGATTTTCCATGGTAGAAATCAGTTATTTACAAAGACATGATTTCATACTAACTGAGTACTACAATACTGTTCATGGTGATTCAGACCTGAAAATATTTTCTCTCTTTACTTGCCCTTGCATAATTTATTGTATGATTAAAAGCAAATAACTCCTGTCAGTGTCAGAAGTCCAGATTTGTGTAAGCTCATGTTGGAATGAATGCCTTCAACTGCACATGGTGCACCTGTTCCAACAGCTGCCTATCAATACTCATTGCTGGTAAAGCACAGTCAGCATTTTCGTATTTTGTCCCCTTTCACTTCTCACACATTTTAGCATAAATAAGCAAACTTTGGATTCACTTTTACCATCACAGTTAGCTTAGCAGCTAGTGCAGGACAGTAAAAGATCTCCAAAATGCACGTTGCATGGACAGTGAAGCTCGGAATCGTACAAGGCAAGCGCTCGGTGCAGTACTGACTTCTGAGCCAAACCAAAGGCAGTACCTGAGTAATGCTGCCCTGCCGAGGGAGAGCTGGTGTTTCACCTCTACAAAAAACAAAAACACAAACACTGAGTAGAATTACACAACCATAGTACATTTCTACTGTAATCCAGCATGAGCTTTTCGTTGCTTTTGTTTGTCATGCCTGAACCACAGGCATGTTTTAATCCTTCACAGCGTAGCACAGGCCATGGCAAAATAGCTCCATCTGTGCACTGTGGGGCGTAGCGAAGGTTGCTGGTCTTCCCCCGTACCCAGCATAGAGAAATCTTGCTAGAAGCAGGCATACATTAGTTAACATCAGCAGAAAAACTGCTTCTCCTCCAGTACTAAACAAACAGGCCTGAAGAGAAAACAGTCCTTCATCTCTCCACACAAAAAACAGTTTTGAAAATTTACCACAATTACCCAGGTCCAGTAAAAACAAACAAAGAAACAATCAGCTCTCCTAAAATGCACAGGAAAGCTCGTCACTTATACCTATGAACTGGACTGGGGCCCAGTTCCGACTGCAGGAATACCCCAGGATCTTCCTGACCCAGGGACAGACGGCAGCTTTATAAATTAGAGACTGAGAAGGCTGTGGTGCTCCAGCACGATTCTTCTAGACCAGAACACGGCGTCACTCAGTCAGTAAAACGAAAAGTTATTCTTCATATGGAAAAAGGGCATATTTAAAAGAACTTTCTACAGAAAATAAAGATTCAATATTATTTTTTTTTGATTTATAAAACAATATAGTACTTCTTTTGCACCAGTGCCATTTTAAATACATTTATACAACACAAACAGTGGTCAACCTCGTAGTGCACTCAAAGACATTGTGAGTATTGAGCCCAACACAGCCCAGCTCTCTCCAAGGCACACAACAGGAGAGAAACAGCACAAACATTACAATTTCTTGCCCAAACAACCACACTCAGACAAAGAACTTCTAAAAAAAGTTGTTTTCCTGGACAGGCAATATGTGACAATAATGTCAGCACAGACTGGGGGAGGGAAGAGGACTTAAAAAAAAAAAAAAAATCCTGTTTCCACTCTAGATGACTTAATGCCACGGCCACCAACATCCACATTTGCTGCATGTGAAGAAATGAAATCCTTCACACTGTTAAACAATTAACAAGGTATTTTAATTCTACAAATTTACAAGGAGAAAACAAAACAAAAAACAACAAACTGTTCAAGGATTGTTCTTCAAGTTTTCCTTTGCCGTATGCTGTAACAATCCTTGGCTTTTCCTGTTAATTCCAGTCCCCGAATGGAATGCAGCAGTTATACTCCACACCCAGCAAGAGCCTTTGACCCTGTGATGACATTTGCCATTTTCCCCAGTGAAAAACATCTCGTCTCCCTGACGTGAAGAACAGAACTGGGGCACTCAGACATCCACTCACATGAACGGTTCTCTCTGTTTTTCCCCCTTCATATCAAGTTAAAACTTGAGGCTGAAACCAGGTCCTGCAGCAGATGCTCCTTGATTCGTGGTGGTCAGATGAAAACCTGTGTCTTTCAGATCATCGTCACCCTGCGAAAAACACAAACAATTCATTTACCAGCAAGTCCACGTGCAGCTCTTCTCCAAAATCAGGATTAGGACAGCAGAACTCGGTCCGCCCCCTCGTCTGCAGTGCTTACCAGCTGGCTGTATCCAAGGCCTCCCTCGGGTGGCCGGGGGCTAGTGCCGCGTTTCACCCTCTGCTGTTCACTTTTTGCTGGCCAGGTAGGAAACATGGAGGGGTCAATAGGAAGGGGAGTCTCTCGGAAATACTCATGCTTCAGGCCATCTTCTGCAGTAATTCTTCTGGCTGGGTAGTATGTCAAAAAACTGAAAAGGATGTGGGGAGACAGTGAAGTACGGGAGACAGACAGGCAGGCGGAAAGAAGAAAAGCTTTACCCAAGAAGCGTAAATCCTTCACAATTAAGCCATGTTCCACAACTGCTGTAACAAATAATGAACGCATTCTCCCAAGGATACCCTAGAGCTAGCACTTACTTGTTCATGAGGTCAAAGCCCTGGTCCGAGAGGAGCGCCCCAAATCTCTTGCGCAGATTGTTGTAGGGATACTCTGTGAACGTCATCTTCTTCACTGCTGGCAGCTCGTTGTAACCAGGCCAGATTTTTTCACTTGGAGTACCCAGATCCTATGAATTAAAGCATCTCCTTAAACTCATTCTAGAGTGCAGCCTTTCTGGCTATTCATTATGCAGCCACAGGAGTTAAAAAATGCCCAGAGAAAGCAGATAACAGACAACATTATCTCAGCCTACCACCAGTACTGCAAAAAAAGTAGTGAGCCTTCTATTGAGGCTGAATCTCTGTCAAAAAGCAGCAAGCACTTTTATGCTCTAATGGAACTGCCTCTGAAACCAGTCAGCGAGAACACAGAGGTACTAAAATGTTACCTTAAAGACTTTGTTGATCTGGTCAATTTCTGACTTCCCTGGAAACAGCGGTTTCTGAGTTAACAGCTCTCCAAAGATACACCCTACTGACCACATGTCTATTGCTGTTGAGTATTCCTGAAAAGACAGAATATACCTTATAAAAGCAGTAAGGTACCTTTTTTTTTTTTTTTTTTTTACCCTGTTCTACTCTGTGCTGTCAGAAATTTTAGACCAAGACACAGAAATGCAGCTGCCTACTGACAGCGACAGCCACCGCTCCCTGAGAAGTCCAGCAGCGCCTAAAGGAGAACAGCTCCATCTGTCACTCAGCCACCGTCTGCAGAAGACGGAGCCCTTTTAGCTTTGTTATTAGGACAAATAAAATGGAAGCTTCAGAATTTCCCCTTCTAAACCAATATAAAGAATCAAGCACACTTACACTTTGCTCATCAATTATAAAATAAAGTTAGTCTGAAACATCACTCCTGTCGCACGCAGGAGCATACATACCTTGGCTCCAAGCAGCAGCTCGGGAGCCCGGTACCAAAGCGTCACGACCACTGGCGTGTAAGGCTTCAGTGGGGATCCGTATTCTCGGGCTAGTCCGAAATCTCCAACCTGAATGAAAATCAGTTACCAGCATTGACGCACCTCGTGCTAGCAGCACCAGCGCCTACTGGCCATTCCGGGGGCCTCTGGCCTTCACAAACAGCCACACGGATGTTGATACAGAACGGGTGAACGGCACCACCGTGGCACTGCCACGCAGCGTGCTGCAGGCTGCCGGTACTGCTGTGAGGAACGCGGGACTCGCTGCACCCCGCCTTAGTCACATTCTAGCACACATCTCAGAGCTGCGGCGAGGCAGTCACTGATCTACCGAGAAGTTCACTGTTACGCCACGGTATGTTTTAAAAACTACACTTCACACCTTTCAAAGACTAACGCACCACGTTCTTAACATAGCTGCAATGCAGCACAATCCTGCAATATCCAATTTTTCCCGTGTGTGGTGTACTTCGTGTAATCCTTACTTTTAAAATGCCTGAATGACTGAGCAGCAGGTTGGAAGTTTTCAAGTCCCGGTGAAGTATCCAGTTGTCATGAAGATGCTTGACTCCTCGTAGTAACTGAATCATCAAGGTTTTCACTTCACCTGAAGTGACAAAAAGAAGCCAAAAACATGTAAAAGAAGAAATCTGTCCTCGATTTTTTTGTTTAGAGAACAGGACTGAGTTGGGGGGGAAAGAAAGGGATGTCAAGTTAACAGCACGCTACAGGCTGCACCGGCAAAACGTGCTGCAGCACAAAAGCTGACCCAAAGAGCTGCCGCTACAGTGAAATGAATTTGGATAGCTGGACTGCGTCCAAATATGCTCAGAAATTAATGCCTCTCAGCACAGGAAGTGGCCAAAAATGAAACCCAGTGTTCGCAGGGGAAACTCCCCTCTTAATTTCACGTCTGAATCTCAGTTTCACCCCGGATTCATCAGCCAGGCACCACAGTGAGCAGCAGCATGGCCAGCCTACCTCCCTGCCTTCACTTCTATCAGCAGGAGAAAGCAGCAGTCTCTGTTCCAGAGAGCACCCGGAGGACATTCCAAGGCACTGCACGTCACCACACAAGCTAGTGCGCTGATGTCAGCGCAGCCCCAGGGGAACGGGGTCTTTCTAGGTCAGTTTTCCATTTCTGACAATTAGAGGAGAGCAGGGCAGGCAGTACCTGGGAGAAATGGTTGTTTCATTGTTTCCATCAGACTCTTGAGGTCATGTTCTACGTAGTTCATGACAATGTAGATTTTATCCATATTACTACCCACAACGATTTCCTAAAACACAAAAACAAATGATCAAAACAAGCACGCGCTATTTAAAAAGTATACAAGAATGAATTTTAGAAATTTGCTAGCAAGAGGACAAACGCAACCTGCCACTGGTAAACCCCATAGTAAAATTACGTTAGATTCCCAAGACAACAGCTCATCTTTGCAAAGCATCTGATTGGCTAGAGCCAAGCACTGCCTGTTTAGTTTGACAGGCAGCATGCAACCGCTTACATTCATCAACGAGCTTTGCTCGGAATGATAACATTTTTATAAGGCATTTTAAAAGTCAAGAGGCAACATCTCAAGGATAAAAATCTTTTGAAACAGAAGGCTGTTGGTCTTACTCTGACAGTGACAATGTTTAGATGCTGTGCTTTCAGAATAGTATTTATTTCCCTAAGAGAAGTAATGGGGAAGCCTTCCTTTTCCTTCTCCATTTTCAGTCGCTTCAGAGCCACAATTTCATCTGCAAGGAAAACAGAATTATTAACTGCAGACGCCCCATCACCTAGCTAATGAAACACATGCTAAGAGGCTTCCCAGCGTCCTTTTACTGTTTTAAGGCATTTGAATGAAAACTGTTACTCAAGGCATTGTACTGAGCTTACAGTCAGAGGCAGCCTTACATTAGCAGAGTGAAAACAAAACAACAACAAAACAAACAAAGAAACAAAAACAATTTCCAAGCTTAATGAAAAGATAAGAAAACCCAAAATAATACCTCAAAAAGCTGCATCCTAGGTGTTAGTGCATTCCAGCATAACTCACACCTGGAAAGGCACTAAAGAAAAAGCTTTTTCCACTCTAAGTCCTCTCCTGAGTTCTGATGATGCGACAGGAATGCCTCAAACACCGTTCACCTCTCTTTAAAAGACCCAACTGGAAACCAAGGCACCACTCAGAGCAGTGCAGTACTTAAACACATCTGCTCCCGTACGGTACCGTGGAGAGCAGCGGCTGCGTCAGGCCCACGGCAGGCCTCGGGACAGAGGAAGCGACAGGAGCTGCTGGCAGCCACCCAGCGAGCGAGCAGCCAGGAGAACCACCGTGTGGGCTGAACACTTCCACTCCCCAGAGGAGATCAAGAGGTCACGTTACTCTTAAATAAACAGAGAAACTGAGACGTTCCAAATTTAACCCCACTGCCAAAATCACAGCGTGGCAGCTGGAACCTGAGGATAACCGTAATTTCTGGCTTACTGCTGCGGAACACGGTCCTTCTTGCAAGCTCTCTTCCCCACCTGCCGCCTCCATGTGCAGCTGCAGGTATTTCATTGACTGCGCTGCAGCTCTCTGTCAAAGCGACCAGCTTGCAAGACCGTGACACACCAACACTGCAGGGAAACCGAGGTCACAGCCAAAGAACAGCCTGCTGTATTTCTCCAGGGAAAAACAAAAGCTGCACTAATAACCCAATTTTTATTAAAGCATTCACCCAAATGTTTCTTTCACTTGAGAACTCAGCATGGAAGAGGAACACAGACATGACCTAACGAGCGGCTCCTGCACTGTTCAGAGGAAATGCTGTCATCTCCCCAAGACACTTACTGCAACAAACCAGGTAAGAAAAGAGATTGAGTTAATCATATAAATCCACTTGGACACGAAGGTTCTTCCCACAGCGAAACACTGCAGCACGCACTCACGGCACACAAAGCTTCCATGAACTCTCCCATCAGTGGCTGTGTTTAGGGGGGCACCTAGTGGCACGCTTGTTTCAAACCAGCCGACCAATCAGGCTGTTAACTACAGCAAATCACAAAGCAGAAATCATTGCCTAATGGACCAGAAACTGAAATCAAGTTAAACAGCTCCACAGTGTCATGGCCAATACAGAAATTACTTCTGAACTCGGATAGCTGCAAGCAAAACTCTTATGTCAAAGTCTGCAGCCCATTAAAAAGCACACATTATCCTTGAAAAAGAAAAGTATTTGAGACATTTTGTTCGCCAGCGTAAGATGCAGAACCACGGTTTGCATACAACAGAAAAATTAACTTACTACAGCTTTCCCCTTTCTTAGGGCAGAAGACTGATACAAAACAGAGCATCAGTTTTGTGCCTACAATGCAATCTGCAAGGCGAGAAACCCAAGCTGTATTTCTCCCTCCACCCCAGCCCCCTCCTGTACTCCTTGTGAAGTTCTTGTGAAGTTTCTTTGAATTTATAAAGCTCCCCTGGAGGTCATGCAACAGAACAGTCTACAGAAACGCCAGACACCAGACGGCACACGCATGCAGTTCCTATGCAGGAGATCTCAACAGAACTGCTGGAAACTGACTCAGTGGGGGAAAATACTTCGGGGAGTAACACAGAGGGCGGATTCCCGTTTCCAGAATTTGCAAATGAGCAAGTTTCCAAACTGCAGGTGCCAGAATTCACGCCAACCCCCAGAAATGACAACGGCTGTCAAGGTACAAATGACAACGGCCTTGACTGAAATGTTTCTTGTATTAGATGACCTTTGTGACACGACACCGAGAAACACACGCAGACAGTAGGTGGGGAGCGCGGGTACGAACCAGTCTTTTTGTCCTTGGCTCTGTACACCACGCCGTACGTCCCCTCTTCAATCCTGTTCAAACACTGGAATTCCTCCACGCTGCGACACCCCTGAGAAAACAGAGACACAGACAACAGTCACTCCTCAGGTGCCTGCAGGAGCACGGTGCTCGTTTGCTTACGAAGACACGAGACAAACCTAAGCAACTTCACAGGAACAGCTGAAGTTTACCAGGACAACTCAACGACGGGGCTGTGCCACGTGAGAAGGGTGTATCTGGGCTTATTTTCACTTGGATCTCTAAAGTGGCCCTGGGCAGAGCCTGTGTTTTAGCAGATTAATTAGCTACTTCATTAACTCTTCACTCCTTCCATCTGCATAGAATAAACTGACATCTCTGGTCAGAATATAACTCACACCTTGGATTCTAACCTTCACGAAGTCAAACCAGTACACAAGCCGCCTATCTCCGTATTTGTACACTCTGCTGTTGGCTGTATGAAGAACAACCACCTGCCAGCTGCTAGTCACACTGCCCGAACCCTTCAAGGACAGCAATATTTCACACAGAGACGTGTCTTTTGTGACAGCGAGCCAGCAAGACGCGTTCTGCCCACAACTCCTGCATGAATGCTACCGCAAACGTGATCTCACGCTGACGAAGCATTTCCCCGTAACACCCCCAGCACCCTTTGAGTGCTCCGCTACCTGAAGCGCAGGAAGGTACTTCGGAAGCTCCTGTTTGAGCTCAATGGGGGAGGACGCGGGGGAGTCGGGGATGTAGTCTCCTTCCGTCATGGCGTTGGACTGGGGGCTGCCCTCCCCCGCCTCCTCCTCTTCGGCTTCGCTTCCAGCTGAGTCTCGGTCAAACCTCGACTCTGGAACTTTAAAAGTCAGAATCAGTCGGGGAAAGAGGGAGTCCTCTACAACAACTGAGTTCAGCTTTAGGCAAATGAGGGAAGGGAAAAACCGGTCACTATAAAATGAGACAGCAGGTGTGCGGCCTGCGCAGCTGAAGGTCGAAGAGAAGCAGCCCGGCTTCTCCTGTCTGCAGCATGACGCTGTCAGGCGCTGCAGTTCACAGTACATACAGAGCTAAACACAGCACGCCAGAAAAATAAATACTTACGCTAACAGAAGGAAAGAAAAAAGTGACCTGGTATCTCTCATTCTGGTTGCAAAGCATCTTTGATGAGAGGACAGGACAAGAGGCCCCAAATGGAAAAGAAGCAATGTTAGCTCGCTAGACTAGGACCTGATTTCCTCTTGGCCTGGACCTTGGAACAGATTTCAAGGGATTTCCCATTCTGACATGAGAACGTGAAACACATGAAGCCTCAAAACGAGGGCAAAAATGCACCAACAGACAGATTTAGAACAGATTTTGGATACTTTTAGAAAAAGGTGTGACTGCAACAATGGAGCCCACCAGTTCTTTGAGTATTCAGTATTTGCATTGTACCAGCTGGGATGTGGTTTCCGTTCTCCCGCTCCTCCTCTTCACTCATTTCTTCTTCGCTCACCTCTTCTGCAAGACAGAACCAAGCCCAACTGAGCAAACTCAGCACTGCTGGAGTTCCCTGCAACGCAGGTCACTGCTGAAACGCTTTTCTAATTTACCGTGCCTTTTTCACCACTATCCAGTTAGTGACCTCGTGTTTGCTGTTTCACTTGAAAAAAAAAAAAAAAAAAAAAAGCTTCCTCAAAATTAGCAACATTAGTCTGGAGACTAATGAGTGTTTGCTTGGTAATTCTAATTGATTTTAAAGAAAAATACCCAGCCAGAGCAGTCTGCTGTGCCCTTTTTTTTTTTTTTTTTGTACCAGCATGAAAAAAAATAATCTGGGATTTGCAATTGAAACGATTCAAAATAGCAGAGATATTTGTATTNTGGGTTTTTTTTTTTTTTTTTTTTTGTACCAGCATGAAAAAAAATAATCTGGGATTTGCAATTGAAACGATTCAAAATAGCAGAGATATTTGTATTTCACCACTCCCATGTCAAGTGCTCTCTACAGAGCATTTGTTACTGCCCAGCACAAAGTTTCACAAACTGTTGGCGTTACAGCATTTAGGAGGACAAGAACAGCTGTCGCTCTTCTCATCTGGCTCCTTAGACGAGCCACCGGTGTCACCTCTGCATAAAAGGACAGAACGTGACTTGTACTTGTTTTTTCTTTTTAGTTATCCTGACCTGTGAGGTCTCAGCCTATCCTAGGCTATGAGGAAAGGAAAACATTCCAATCTAACACGGAACGGGAAGCAAAGAAAAGCCAGAACACACCACGCTAGGGCCCGCGCCACGCCGCTCACCAGCTGACTGCTCAGACACTTCCTCAGAATTGCTTCCTGTCTCCTCCTCCTCCTCCTCCTCCTCTCCCTCTTCCTCAGATCCTTCACTGCTAGACTCTTCTTCCTCCTCTTCGGAGCCTGACCCAGACTCTGCTGAGGACCAATTAACAGAGGTGATTAGCACACGGCCTAATAACAGCGTTTCCTCAACAGACAACCATACGAGGAGCATCTGCTACAGGCATTGCGTTACCTGATGAAGACTCGGCGGAGCTGGTTTTTCTCTCACTGTCACTGATGTCCTGCAAGTCCGAAAGAGGATCCCGCTCTTCTGGTTTTTCTTCTTTCACTGTTGAGACCATAAAAATCAAAACAGGCTGCTGACTGAATTCCGGTTCCACTTTTAAGACTCCGAATACCCCGATACCTACTGCGTCTGGCCTTAAATTGGTGCTGAATATTCACGGAATACTGCGCACCGAAACATTTCACATTCTGCTCACAAGCCAAACAGCTCTCCTGAACGGCAGTGGCGCAGGATCCACAGCCAAAAGCACAGAATGTTGGCTTTTCTTTTTTTTTTTTTTTCAAATGATACAGGCTTACACCCCTCTATGTGAAATATAGATGTATAAAAAACAACAACAACAACAAGTGTGACATGGTAACAAACATGACCACAGCACAGAGTCTCACTGAGGGACACGCACACAGCACTTCCAGTCGGTGCCTACTGCCCTGCTGCAGTCCCTCTAGATCCCCGTGACACGGCACACGCAGATAAACGCTGCTTGATTAAGGCCAAAGACTCGCTGCCTTCCTGGGCCTGGAGTCAGCTGATTGCACTGTGCGTTACCTCACAGGGTTACCGTGACTTTCACAGCTTCACGCATTAACAAAGCGGACGCAGAGCTTTTCTTCTTTAACCAAAGCCATTTTTACGTCAACCATGCAAGTCTCCGCTCGCAGTTAGGACCTTCTAGGCATGGACAGGACCATACTCTAGCTGAGAAAACAAAACTCTCCACCTAACCTGAGCACTGCCTCAAGCATTTGTTTTCTTCTACAACGCAACAAAATTAGCAATGGTTAAACTTACTGTTCCCTGTAAGGCGGCTTTTCAAGGCAGCTTATTTCCTCACACCAAATGCAACTGCAGCTGGAGCAAACAAACCCTTTTCAACCCACGATGAAATTAAACCAGCGTTGCTTTAGAAAACAGTTTGTGCCATCCTTCTTGAATATTCCAGAGCTATGGAACACGGCTGAAGCGCACCACACTCTCCATACAGCGCCAGGGATATGCGTGTAATGCTACGAATTTAAACCCTACCCCAGAACAGCTCCTCTAGCCCCCAGGCAATGACACTGTGCGGTGGCAAATGCTACCTGGTTTCCTGCTATCTCCTTGCTCAGGCTTGTCCCTCTGCTGTCGTAATGGGCTGCGACTCCAGGGTCTCATTTTCACTTTGTCTCCATATTCCTCCCTCACTGTTCTATGGTGTGCAGAAACTAGTGAAAACAAAACCAAAGAAATTGTTAAATCTCCCTTGTCCTGATACGAACACTTCAGCCTGCCACAACCACCTGCTCTGCATGTTTTCCCTTTTTCCTTACAAAATAAACGGTAACGGGGAGGGGTGGGAGTGGAACCTCGCTACACCTAGGAGAGCACAGGACTGATTCACCTCATGCACAGCGCTGCGGGGGTTTGGAGCACGCGCAGAAAGGCGCTGCCATACTTAGATGCCCCCTGTCCTACGCAGTAAGCACCCCAACACTCAGGCATTAAAGCAAGAGAGAGAAGTGGGTAAACCAGGGAGATACACAGAGGAACGAACACAGCTAAGGGTCAGAAGGAGCCGACAGAACATTCAGAGCAATAAAAAGAGCTACAGCGGAAGATAAATTGAGCAAGACCAGCATAAACACCAAGCGCAAAACGGAGCTGTTCAGTATGAGCAGAATTAGAGAGAACAGCAGAAAACAACTTCTGCTGCTCTTGAGCAACCTCTGTCAACGGATCGCAGGAGCTGGGTCTGGTTCTTACCTCTGGCAGCTGGGACAACCAGCAGTCCTCAAACAAAAGCGATCTGACCTTAGGCGGCGAGTGCTCTGACACACTGCGCAGCGTGAGAGCTCGTGTGCAGGAGTGAGCTTAAACTGCTCGGTTCTGATCTTCCCCTCAGCCCTGCGCACGGCTGGAGCACTTACACTGCCTCTCCCCACCCCCGTACCATTTATTTCCCAAAAACTTTACCACGCTTCATTTTGAGACTTCAGTCTCTACCAAATTGGGTTAGACTCCGCCAAAGAGCTCAGAACCAACTGCCACCGCCACGCACACACGACGACGAACACAGCGTGACGTAAGCGTGGTTTCTGGGGGACACCAGACTAACGAAGGCTGCCCGACCCGCAGTTCTGGACAGTCACGGCTGGGACGTTGTTTTATTTCCCCGCGTAGAGCTCCCCTGATTTTTTTTTCCAGACAGAGCCCCCACCTCGGTTCCACCGCAGTGGCCGGCAGTAAGCGCAGGCAACGTTCGCGCAGCAGCGGTTACCTTCTCTTCTGGCTTCCCGCTCCTTACGCCGTTCCTCCGCTCGCCTCTCGCGCTCCTTTTGCTCCCTTTGTTCTTTTTGCTGCTCTCTGATTTTCCTCTCTCGTTCTCGCTCGAGCTGCTCCAGGCGATCTCTGGAAAACAATTTGTTGCGTTATTTTCTGTCACGTTGCAGTTCACTACAAGTTCAACTTCTGAAGTAACGGTGAGCTGGTTTTCCGTAACGAACTTCGTTACAGTGAAACACTGAAAACAACTCCACCTAGAAATAGCTCCGGTAACGAAGTCACTTACGAGGGTGACTAAAGTCAAGGACCCGTTTTCATTAGACAACACGCTCACAGGCACACGGCGCTGCGATCAGACCTTACCAGTTTTTGCGTCATTTCAGAACAACGAAAGGCTAGAGACACTGTTAGAGTGGAAGCGGTTGGTCTGCGTTAGTCTGTCCGGGTGGGGCGGGTGTACCTCTCCCTCCGGGAATGCTCCCTGGCCATTTCTCTCCGTTTCTGCCTTTCCCATTCACGCCGGGCCTTATCCTGCTCTTCTCTATGCCTCTTCCTACGCTCATGTTCCCGTTCTTTCTCTTTCACTCTGGCATGTTTCCCTAAACAAGTGAAAACGAATTTTGGAGTGTTACTATTCCTATTTTGTAAAAGTAGAAAGGATAAAACTTGTAACAACATTGTTTCTATGCTCTCTATTCTTTCCTTAATTGAAAAATTCTGAACTGAAAGGGTGTTTAAGAGACTGTAAGATCTTGCACAAATGCTTGCATTAAATCCAAAAAAAAGGTTGTAAGTAACAGGAATACGAAGCCGATATTTCTAGACTCTTAACGCTGACGGATTTCTTCCTTTACGTTCTGGAACAAGTATCGTGGTCCATCTCCCTGACTCAGTGAGGCCACAAAACAGACTTCAAAGAGTAGAAGCAGACTGCGTGTCCCCGTCCCAGAGCGGTCACCGCCCTCCCAAACACATACGTGCGTCTGTCACTCTCGGAAGGATGTTAAACACAACCAAAGAAAAAAGTGCAAACTTAGCTTCCTTTGCCGTGTCTACTTCCTGATCTTTCTCTAGTTGGCGTTTGCTGTTCTGTACTCGTACCCCATGCGGTGCCTGCTCTGCTCAACCCTGGAAAGCTACCGGAGGCACTAACAACTGTAACGCCACCTTCTGCCGAATGACTGCGATGTCTGCGCTTCTCTTTCCTCTTCTCATCTTTTCTGTGATGGGTTTTTTCTTTCCGTGACATTTGCTGCGGCGGTTTTATAGCCAGGGAATCATCTTCTTCTCCTCTAAAATAAGAGGCAGTCATTAAGCTCGGGAAGGTCACACATGCTGTCTGACAGGCTGCGTGTCACCTTCTCTTTTCACCGCTTTGAAAAGCACACTTCCTACTTTATTAATTCATATTAATTTGCACAACATCCCTGAACTAAAGCATTAACAGTACGCTACAGAAAATCTTACGCTCATGCTTTAACAGCATCTTAAGCAAAATATTTCATCACTGGGTAGCGACCAAAACGGGACCACAGCGCGCTGTTAAGCCTGAATCAGAGCTGCAACGAGATGCCCTGGCCTCTCCTACAAACAGGAGCCACGCTGGAGCATGGCTCACGTTCCTCAAAACGTGAAACGCTCCTCAGCGTTTCTAACGTTTCGCTCCAGCAACACCCAGCTGCCTTCTCCCGTCGGTACCTGTCTTCCATCGAGTCCTCCCTCCTGTACGGCGAGTTTCTGATCGTTATTTCCATGCGGTGATCTCTCAGCTCCCCCTCTTCAAGAGAATCCCGCTTGGAATCCCTATCATCCGACTGCGACAGAAGCAAAAAAGAAAAAAAAAAGAGAAAGAGAGAGAGAGAATTCATTTGTATGTCACAGCCAACCAACAAACCACGCCGCGCGCCGGCTGCTCACGCCACAGCACCGTATGAGGCCGAGACCGGCAGCGGAAGCGGCCAGCCGTGGTCGGGTCGGGTCTGTGCAGGCCCAGCCCCTGCTGCGGCGCGGCCAGACCCAGCTCAGCT
>VXAV01011345.1:150296-164173 GCA_013399715.1 Alectura lathami | reverse complement strand
TCCCCACAGCGGCCCGGCGCTGGCGAACCTCGCTCCGCGGCACCAGGAGCTCGTCCCCACGCCGTGCGGCCCCGTGAGTACCCGCCGGGGGGCACGGGCCCCGCGAGGGGAGGGGAGGCCCCTTTCCGCGTTGGGTGCTGCCGGGAGATGAACGAGGACGGTGGGGGAGAGGCGAGGCGAGGACGGGCCGTTCGAAACGCCGTGTACCCGAGCACACCTGATGGCCCCGTATCTCCGGATCGCTGAAACCACAGCCCGCTTGCTCACACGCCCGTAACTCCTGGCGGTAATTGCAGTTACCCGCTTTGGTCGGAGCTGCGAGCCCAGGGCTACGCGTGCTCAGTTCGCACGTGGTTCGGCTGAAAGTCTTCAGCCGGGCGCTTTCCGTACCCGCCAGCGTGTGTTTGTTCGGTGCTGAGCAAGGCGGTTACTAAACAAAGCGCCCTCACCCCTCGATTGTTTGTTGCCAACCTTGCACCAGTTCAACTAGCACTTTAGCACTTTCTCAACCGCTTTCAAACATTTGGTTATGTTTAAGTTAAACTGCATTTTCAACTGTGTAGTGCATCAGAAGTTCTTGTTTGTAAGGAAATGACAGGTGATATCACCAATACATCTTCGGATGGCAGTCCACAGCTGTGCTGCAGCAAGTGCCATAGCTAACCTCTGCCTGCAGGTGACCCTCCAGTTCCACGTCCCCCTTGGTGATGCCGCCTTCCTCCCTGCCAACGCCAAAGGAAACTGAAGTGGCCTTTGTTAGCACAGCGCTGTTTATCAGCAATTCTTCTGTCTCCAGGATTTAAGCTGCCTGGGATGAAAAGAAAAAACATCTCACTCAGATCTTTTGTACATTGCTCAGAAGTATGAACCTTTCTCTACAATTTTCTAAAACTAAAAACCTTGGTAAGGGTTACTGGGAGAAAGTTACCTGCTGAACATTACTGCTTCAATAAACTTATATATGGGCATTGGCAATCTTGATTTCAGGAGATGAAATTAGGGTACTGTGGACTTGGTGAGGTACTGAAAAAAGCAGGATGCAGTTTGTAGGTATAAACCAGAAACATCTGGGCTGAGATTACTCATCAAATAAAGTTAGAGTTTCCTTCCCTTCCTCCACAGTTCTGGAGTTTCAGTTCCATTGTAAAAAGCTTATCTTCCCTTTTCCCAGGAAAACCCAGCACTGGTGTCATTCAACTTGCTTTAATGCATTTCTTAGGAACAGCAACAGCTCAAACTGCATTACGAGTTCATACATTTTCTCCCTTTACAGATAAAGCCTTGTTCAGAGCTATCATTTCCTGTGAAGATCTACTTCTGTGTGACTATTTTGTCCCTGCTAAGCATAATAGGGCTAACCATAGAGACACTCGTTCGACAAACTGAGGAGGATTTCACCATTTCTCTTATACAGTTAGTTGGAGTTGGTAAGAAACATACCGTTTGTTCTTTAACAAATACATTTTTTTTTGCCAAAGCAGTAATAAAGGAGTAAATCAAGTTTCTTATTTTACTCCGTTTAGCGTAGTAGAATATATAGAATCTTCTGCTAGTTTAGCGCAACAATCTAGATGATTTTGCCATTGCTGCTTTTTCCATTAGTATTTTAGGGAGTGATCAGTAACAGATAACGGTGTCATCCAAAATACCTTTGTGTGTAAATAGTATGAAAAAATATTCAGGTTTTTAAAAATGCGCTATAATTAGCTTTCTTCATGGTGTTTCATTAGGCAGATGTAGCAGTGATGGTGCCTTCACACAGCTATCCTTTCTGTGAGATTACTGAGTGTTTGTCTATGCCAGGAAGAACTTACCGTTTCCCATTTTAGTCTGTGCTGTAATCTGTTGGGGAATTCAGAGATGTCCCACTCCAAGGCTTGCCACAGAACTTGCATCTCCTGACTTGGGCCATGCTTATTTCTGAGCGGTAGCTGGTTTCAAGGCACCTTCTTGCTTTGCAAGAAACCAAATACATGCAATTTGATCTGAAAGATAAGAAAATGTTAAGTCATCTCTCTGTGTTAAATTCCTGCAAGGATGTTGCTTCACATAAATATTTTAATGAAAGAAAATAAAGACCTACTTTTTTTTAAAGCCTTCTCTCTGTCTAATAATTTATGTCCTACTAGAAGCACAATCCAGACTCCCCTGGCTGTGTATTAGTATAGCTTCAGCAGAAAATGTGTTCGTATTTCTGGGTCCATTCATAGTAAATAGAAAGGAAACTTAATATGAAAACAAATGCAACCGTAAGTATTTTAGGAGGTCCTCTTTAGTGGTTTTAGCAAGTTTTTTGCTGTTAGCTAGCTGGCCAGAAAAATCTAGAAAGGAATAGAATATCTGTGCATGTGGGTGTAACACTTTGCGTACGTGCAGGGCAGCTGGCCTTCATGCAAATCATAAGCTGTCGTGGCTTTCCAGCCTTAATGTTTTCATTCAAAGGGAACAAAGACAACAGCTTTGTTCCCAGTTCTATAATTAGACGCATACGAACAATACATTTATTCCAAACACGGGTTTGGTTAGCAGCTTGTCACGTAAGATCTGCATACCAACAAAAAATGCAGTCTTAGAACAGACCATGGGTGCCTGCAATCTGTCACACTGGTTTGGTTAGCAGTCACTGGTTCATGCTTCAGAGAAAAATGAGAAAGCATAAGAAAGCAAACAAATCATGACGTTACATATGGGGAAGGTGAAGACGTTTTCTAATCCATTTCCCTCTCCTACCTTGTGTTGATACTAATTAGTATTCTACACTGCAACGGCCACACAGGAAGAAATGCATGCCTCTCATAAAACTCTGGTGTAGGTCAGGAAAAATAGTGTGTCTTTAATGCATTTCCTCAGATTTCAAAGTTTTGATGTAAGCAGAAATTACTGTTTTAACACATTAGTTGATAATGATAACATCATTCATGGAACAGGTTAAAACAGTGATTGGCTTACCCTGGGATTTTAAAGACATGCAAGCTAACCTGCATGAACATGGCCAAACCACATTTCCTGTAGGGCAGGCAAAGACTGACAAAGTTGTTATTTGGACTTACCACTAGAAAGTTACTTCAGAGGGGGTTTGGATTTAATTCGTTGAAACCTTTGCTTTCCAAAACCATTGGGATGTCCTTCATTTATCTCAGAAATGTTCCTATGTCATCTCTGCAAACAACGGTCAGGAGAAAGGTTGTTTCCAAATGATTTGTACAGACTTCTGTTTTAGCAGCTGAATTTGCAAAACAAGGAAATACGGTCTTACATCTTCCAGGTCTTCCTAAAGTCATAAGCTTGCAAAACATCACGATTCACTTTTTAACTTGTTAATCATTTTTGGTTTTCTCAATTACTTTAATAAAAGTGAAGAAGGAAGTTAACTCACCTTAAAGTTTGTTTAGAGCAACTGAAATCATTACGTTACTTTGAAAACTTTAATGACCCTTTGTCCACATGTCCCACGCTAGCAAAACTGGATTATTTGATGTGCCAAATCCAGGAAGTAAAACTCTAAGGAAAAAAAAAAAGAAAGTTAGTCTATGGTAAGAATGAGCTAATGTTTACAGGAGCAACCTATATAGGAACAGCTTGTTTTTGTAGAAGGAAAGCCTTTTCCTTATTTTTAAGCTTTGCCAGAACAGACATGTAGAGTTCAACAGTGAAAACTATGTTATTGAATGGTGGTTTTTTTTGGGGGGGTATTGCATAAAAAAATAACCTCAGAACTTTTCCTGAACTAGTTTCTTTCTGGATTGCACTTTGGTGGATGGAGGGTTTCAAATTTCCACAACACAAAATTAAACTGTTAGGAATCCAGTCTAAGTTAACTTCAACGCATGTAGAGGTATGTGTATTAGTAGCACAGCTAGTCACTTGAATTACTCTCACTGGGAAGTTTATGTAATTTTAATTCTTTAATAAAATAAAAATAATGTTGCTTCATGCAATTTGAATATACTGTTCAACAGTGTAGTATTCACACAATAAAACGTACCACAGCTGCTAATTAGTTTGGATAACTAATACGTTGCCATTTTCGAAGTGTTACTTCACAAGTAATTTAAAAGCCCAATGAATTATTTCATTCTTTAATGCTAAACACAGGGGAGAGTACTTTCAGCATCTGACTTGAAGTATCAGATTCAGGCTCCTTGGTAAGAATGAAGATATGCTATTGACTAAGGAACCTAGGTTGCACAGTCTTGTTACTTCCATTTTGTCATCTGGATCAAGTACTGAAAAACAGCACCTTGTGCCATCTGTGTTCACCTGGTAACTGACCTTTCCTTCTCCTTCCCAGTGTTCTGTGTATACTATGTGACTAGAGGAATCCTGCAGGAGAATCGCCAGGAGCTCATTGTCTTTGTGCTTTCCATCCTGCTAGTGATGTTTCGATCCATTATCAACTTCACCGTTCTCTCTGCTGAGCAAAAGCCAAAACTCCTGGTTAGTCTCCTGGCTTTATTTAACTTTGCTTTTCTCCACATCTTAGATGTGGAAATCTTAGAAATGCAAGACATCTGTGATAAGGACACCTGAAAACAGAAAAATCAGGCTAAATTATTCCTGCTGTTGAATAACAAAATCTGTTCCTCTGCAATTCTGTGGGTTGCTTTATGGCAGTATCTGAAGGTGACATACAGATCAAATAACATTACTCACACAGTGTTACTGCAGAATGTATTACCTTCACTTCACCAGGTTTCTGTCTGTGAAGTAACTAGCCCAACGTCATATAAATCTGACCTGTCAGTGGAACTGCAATCTCAAGTCTACATGCAAAGGCACAGCCCTCTAGCCACTCATAAACGCAGCACTGCGTTTTTAAAGAGTTGTGATAACCTGCTGCAAGGAAACAAAAAGATACAGTGTTAAGGGAAGTACTGATTATCTTGTTTGCATTTTCTAACAGTAAAACATAATAGAGGGATTGTTTTCTGTGTTACTAGGCTTTAAACTTCCCCTTGGACTTCCCCTTGGCGTGCTTCTCAGAAGTCCTTCGCTTTTGTTTGTATACTTATCACAAATGTGAGAAGGAGGTTCCTTGTTCCTTGAAAACATCCAAAAGTTATTTTTGGATAGAAGAAATTCCAGCCAAGCCAGGAAGATTACATCAAAACAGAATTTGCCTGTTCAGCTACCTATTAATTGTTGGCTTAGCTAAACGTCTACAGCACAGTGGGTTGGTAGGGTCGATAAGGAACAAGCATCAGAGATGCAAATTACTTTGAAGTATGCATCCTAGCCTTCAGTTTATATATTAAACAAGAGTAAACAAGTAAAACCTGGTCTAGAAGATGCACTCTTAAGGCGTTCTTTACTACTAGAAAAGTAACTTTGATTACTGTAACTCTTCTGCTTCCTGAGCAAAATTTTGGAGCCAGAATAAGCTTACTAGTAAACATATCTTTGTATCAATATAATTATGAAGGACACCTTGCCACTTCAACTGTCTTTAAAGTAGCAAACGTTTGGTGTGAATGACAATGAAGTTGTGGATACAGTCCAGCCAAAATCAATGTAAGTACAGCATTCAGAGTAACCCGCTGTCCCCACTGACATCAGTGGGGAAGATGCTTACCAGTTGGTTTATGCCACACAGGAATCTTAGAACCATCAAAGAAAGCTGTTTCTTCAAACTATATAATCTATGAACTATATAATCTCAAATAAAGCATTGCTAAAAGTTGTGATGCTTCAGGAAGAACAAAGGTTACGTTTCTCTTAGCAGTTGTAAAACTACTACATTGAGGGCAGCAGGCTAAAATAGCTGTTGTGAGTTTACAGGTATTGCCAGGTGATCAGGTTACGACGTTTGCCATTTAACAGCGTGGCAGACAGTCGTGTTTAACTGTTATGTATTTTAAATGCCGTTAATAGGTACCTTAGTTCTTCTTACCCCTTTATTGCTTTACTTCTAGTTAGAAGATTTAAAGATCAGGACTGTTGCTGTTTCAGCGTGACCAGTCACATCCTTATTTCTCTCTCCCATCAGGCCCGCTTCATTCTGATCCTCTTGGTTGGCTCCTTTGATGTCATCTGTGCCATCATCCTCATTCAGAGTCAAAGCATGATGGCCTTTCGAGTGGGCGGTGCTCTAGAAAGCCTGCAGTCACAGTACGTCATGCTGAATCTCTGTTTTTCCATGCTCACCTTTGATCTTCAGGCACAGGTACAGAACTTTCTTCCCCCAGGTTCTTTTTTCATCCTATTGAGAATATCTTACAATTACAGCTAGCCGAGCTGAACTGTTATCTTCCTAGTGCAGTCCCGTGTGTATCTTACCTGGCAGGTAAGATTAGCCTGATGATGGTCATCTTTCCAGGTGTTTGGTGTAAAGTATTTTTGGTGGGATGTACAGTCTCACAGTAACAATTTTGGCAAATCTTTGCCTCTTCTTTTGCAGCTCTGCTTATGTATTCTGCTGATAAGCCTCCATGAGATCACCCTTCTACATAACATCATCTCAGCAACAGGAATTCTCTGGGCTTGCCTGAAAGTGACTGTTAGCGTTATTGCAGTAAGTGTTAAGCTAACAGCCATGCTGTCAAGGACAGTCAGCTTCTGAATCTGGAAGTTCTTGCCCTTGAGCAGTGATCACAGGCTAGGACGTCACAGCCACCCCCTTCAGCGTAATGCTGCAAAGTGGAAGGGATCCAGATTGGATCCCAGTAGAAAACAAGAACACCGACAATAACGATGTCAGGTTTAATATAGATCTGAGTCTGTCCCCTGAGCATAAAGGATGAAGCCACCGCAAGCTATCATTGCTCCTTGTGGAGGGACATTGTTTTATCTTCAGTCCTTGACTACCTGCGTTTGTGAAACATACAGGATGACAATGCCTTCAATATTTCTACCTCTATGACAAGGTTAGGTGAAACTGGCAACAGTCCTCCAAATTATTGTGAAGGCAGATGTACAGACACAGACTGCACAGGTCTTACATCCTTAGGAAACCACACCAAAAAGATCAGAGGTCCTTTATTGGAGTGGGTTCTTTAAAGATGAATGACAGTTTTTAGGTAAATATAAGGATTTACATACATCTCATCTTATTTTACAGATTTTAAAAGAACTGAAACCTCTGGTCTGGATTTTTGTGTGTCAGAATGTGCCTGAAGTAGTTTATCTCATCTACCTGCTTTACACGGTAATCCATCAAACGCTTCTGCTTTATTACTGGTCCTTGGGCCCAAAACATGGTGTTCCTACGCCTTCCTCGCAGCTCCTTTTAGAACCAGTGAGAGCAGCAGCCATGTTCTACCTCTTCAGGATCAACTTTCCAGGCAGGAACCATGTCAAATTGGTTAGTTAAAGGGGGAGGCCCTGGAACTCTCTGCAGCTGGCAGAGTATCCAGAATGATTAGGGAAAGATGTAACAAAATCTTCCAGCACAGGGTACACAGTTCTGAAATGCCTCCTCTGTTCACAAGAAGGCTCACGTGGTACCAGTATTCGACTAGCTGCAGGGTTGGAAGACCTATTTTAAAGAATTTCTTATGCAGCATCTCAGATGCTAATCTTGATGTAGGCAAAACAAGAGACACTGCAAGCCCAGCAAAGCCCCATGTTAGCATTTTTTGGCACTAGAACAACAATAAACCACTTATCGCTGGGGCACCCCAACAGCTCCCACAACATGTAGGAAAGGAGGTGAGGAAGAAGAAAGGCAAAGCAGATTATCCATCATGGGAAGGGCCCAAATGCTGATAGCAGCCAGTATTATGTTTCTCATACTTCACATACATTGTCTCCAGACACTGATAAAAGTCTGGAGGCTGCAGTCCTTGTGGTTTTATTTATTAAAGTATGCAGCCAGATCAAGCTCTTCCAGTTATCTACAGGCCTCATTGATTGGGAAGAGCACAAAGGGACCACACACTGACTTTGGTGGTTATAATTTACTTGCATTGTATTGAGGAAGAAAAATAGGGGTAGGAGTAATGTAGCAACTTGAAAATAGCTGGATCTACTTATGTTTTTGCATACCAACAATGAACATGTAGGAATGCCTAGTAAAGGGGGGCACTGGAATGCAGAGGAATACTCCTCTCTACTGGAGAAATCTCTAATGTAGCCACTTCTCCAAACAAATTCTTTTCAGTACCTTTTATCTGACTTTAAAACAAGTATAAACCGCTCTTACCATTAATTACTCCAGCTTTGAAAAACAATGGTAGATTGATTCTGTGTAGCTGCTGCTACACAGTACAAAGAGAAGTAGTAGAATCTTACAGACAAGCAAGCTAACTGCTCTGAAATTGGGGAGGACATCCCTAACCTGCCTTGATTTGGAATACACACCACTGAGTTTGTTAACAAATCAAAGTAGTCAGAACTGTGCTTTTTAAATCTCATCTATGTAATCACAAAATATAATGCAGCTTCCCATATTTTGCAGTGGAGAGAAATTGAGATGTAATAAGAAATCTGGTTTTCTCATCTCCAGTTTATTTTTTTTTTTCCAATCTGAACACATTACTGCTTTATTACTTGAAAGATGAAGCGATCAGAAGGTATAATGCAATTTAGCTAACTTCAGTATGCAGCCGGGGAAGTATGTAAGCAGGAAAGAAAGTTTAAAAGTGACCCAGTTCCTTCCTCGGAATTGCAATTACATGACTTCTTCCAGAAATTTAGTGGTTGATTGCATTTTATGGATTCCAGCTTTTTGACTGTTGTATGTCTCCATTTTCCCACAGGTGATAAAAGAGTGGGGCAAAGGGAATTCTTACACTCTGGAAGCTGCTTTCATTACCGGCTCTTGCATTTCTGTTGCGATAAAATCCGTTTTGTTTTGGGCGTTGATTCACGTCTACCGTGGCTTTGGGCAGGGGCTGAGAGAAAGAAGTAAGTACTGAAGAAGGCTGACATAGCTAAGAAGATTGTAGCCTACTGGATCACAATCAAGTAGAGAGCTTGCCAAGCTAGGAACATAGTTGGGGATAGTCACGATAAAAGGCATGTCCTTGCTGACATCAAGCAGTACTGCAGCCTTGGAATATACCGGCCTGTCAAATTCAGCATCTTAGGTGGAATACATGTGGTATCTCCCTGAGGAAAACTGGTATTTGTCAAACCTACACAAGAATTGGTGCTATCCAGCAAAACAGATCTGTGTGGAAAAAGTTTCCTCTTTTCAAAATAGATGTAATTGTTCTTTATCATGCTGAATGAATGTCTAAAATAAAAATGGAGAGAGACAGAATAAAGGGACCTAGATAGCCACTGATCTTAAACTACCCAAACCTTTTTAAAAAGGAGGACATAAATGCTGATAGGCATTGGTATTGACTGATCTACCTTCTCCTTTCTTCCCACAGTGTTTTCTTCCTATGGAAGGATCAACTCCTGAGCATCCCCTTTGTATTCTAGCTGCAGCTCTTGCAGAGTGAAATCATAGCTGGGAAAGTTCTGATCAAGTACGAGCATTCAGAATGAAGGATAATGGGTCAGTTTCACATAAATCGAGGAAGTTGCTCAGAAAAAGGTCTTTACATTTCTTAATTTGTTTTGTGCTACGGGATTATAGCAGTGCAGCTGGTAACAGCTTATAAAACAAAGTATGCTCGGGAAATCAAGAGTAATCCTCTCATTCAGCGGGTTTTGCTGACAGGACAGTGCAGCTTTCACTCGCATTCCTGATGTTGCTTTCTAACTGCAGGAAGTTCACAACACGCATGTGAGCGGGGCACGTTGCTAACATAAATGCTGGTTTTATTGATTCACCAACATAACAAAGATAATTTGCACATCAGTCTTTTCTTACTGAGACTGGAAGTGGATTGCCCTGCTTTCATTTCTCAGCTCAGATGTGTCACTGAGCAGAGGCCCTAAGAGCTCCACAGCACATGCTTTCCGTTCTGCAGTTAATATTTTTTATGACCTGTTTTGACAACAGCTGTATTCCCTGGTATCTGCTATGGCTGTGTGATTGCCTATCCCCAACGTAAGAGCTACAGCTCTATTCCCTTCTCTAACTTAAGAATACTTCATTTATTTTTTTAAATCCCATCTCCACATGAAATCTACACAATGTAAATTTAATTCCCTCCTCTTGTGTATCTAACCAATGTGCCATTTCATACACAAGGGTGGCTGTTGAAAAAAGTCTCTACTATTGCAATTTAAACGTTGTGTATTTTACTGACTGGAACCTTTAGCTACCAGTTATGTATTTTCTAATAAAGTTTAAACACAGCTTAGGCATGGATTATTGTTTCTTAAATTAACAGTATGAGTTCAATGGGAAGCCTGTTGACAAACTGAAGATGGAAGAGGCTAAAATTGCAATTCATATATGCGGTGAATTACATCACATTATTCTTCAGCTACATCTTTAAATGACAGGTGTACCTATATACTGCAAAACGTAGTTGAAATAGTTTCGTGTAGCTTACTAGGGAAATTTGCAGGAAGGATCTCAAGACTTATATAAAAGGTTGAGAGACTAGGATGAGAAAAATACTGAAACAAATACATAGCATAGTGGAGGCATGAAGAGGTTAAATGTCTACGGTCAGGCTGCACCCAGCTGGCAATACCAAGAGAAAGCACGGGAGCACCAGCTGATGACTGTGACTTCATTCCACAAGGCAAAATGTGACTACACATTGTTGCTGAAATGGAGGAAAACAATTAAGCATATTCAATACTTTCTAAAATAAGCAAACATGCAGTAGGTCTTGCCTAGAGCAGGAACAATAAGGGAAGACTTTTTTCTTGCAGTAAGCCTGTACTTGGCCAAAATTACCTGAAAAGGGTAGGCTTGTACTGCGCTCCTTTCGTCTTCACAGCAAAATGAAGGTCCGGTCTTTGCCACTACTATCTCCCTGCCTTCTGCCACTGTCACAGAAATGCTGTGTTATCCTTCTGGCTATGGACAGAAAGAGTTTGTAACTAGCCAGGCATAAACTACTGCAAGAAGCAAATGAATTCCATTTAAAAGCAGCTATATTACCTGCATGTGACATTTCCTCACATTTTTCAATCATTTGGCACGCATCAGCTGTTGCAATAGGTTCCATTTAATCACAATCATTAGCCATGATAAAGAAGCGTCTAGAACTTGGTCACAATGCACAAAGGAGGGGACAGAATGGGTATTTAAACTACACTTTCAGTCTTAAGCTCGTTATGTATCCACATATTGGAGATTATCTCAGAACACTATCTGTTTCCTTACTCATTTTTCTACTTTTGGACCTTCAAAAAAATAGTTAATGTAGCCCAACCACCTGCAGGGGAGGTTTGTTTCAACTTGCACAGCAAATCCAAAAGTTCTGATTTTGAAACTTTTGGGAAAAGACTTGTGCCAGACATACACAATCGTAATAGCCTTAAACATAGTTTTAGAAAACAGAAGCTACTGTCCTATGAGACAATGCATCAAAAACCCACACTGAATAGCTATCTTCCAAGTAAGTCTGCATACCTATTTTTATATTCTTAAAAGTCAAAATACAGCTAAACAAATCCAACTTTACAAAAAGATTTTATTGAAAGCATTGAAAAATATTTATTCTTAGCAATATTTAAAACAAGTTTCAAAGCATTAACAATAAGTAACAGAATCTTTTCTCTTTTAAAAATTCAGTACACTCTGCTTTGCACCGTACTACATCAGCTTTTAATAACTACTTAAACTCTAGTAGAGAGTGACTTTTTTTTTTTAAAAAAAAAAAAAAAAAACAATTTTTAAACTTTTTTTTTTGNAAAAAAAATCAATTTCTAAGCTTTCATTTTGGCCCTTTGTAGACTGGAAAGGGTTTATAGGTACAGTGGTATTTCCAACCCTTATATTATAAATAAAGTTCATAATCAGCAAAAGCCTATTTTACTTGTACAGTTTAAACAAGTTGAGTAAGCCATGTCAGCAAAATAAGCTTTTATTGCCAGTATTACCAAGTCTGCATTAGGGCTTTTATCATGTTCAGATGTAGTTTGAACACGTTACCCACACTCCAAGCAGTTAAATATGCAAAAAGCTTGAGTGCTGATCAAACTTCACTGGCCTGCTTGTGAACTGCTGGTTTGCAGATTAAACGCCTTGAAAAGAGACTTTGTACAGTTAGATAATTCGTAACGTATTAACGCAAATAATATGGGTTGCATTTCGATATAAAGCAAGTACAATTATAATCAAAGGAGCTTTTCTGAAGAAAAAGACCAAAGCCATCATGGGACTTACTTTCCTGTGGTCTGTGATTGTAGCTCTCTACTAGGCTGAGCAGTGATCCAAGTAATATCGTTATCAAGCAGGAAAAGTTGTGCAAGCAAAACTGCAGAAGCCTCAAACCAGTAATTCAATTGCAGTACGTGATAAATTTAAGAACAACTCCAGCAGATCTGATTTAGAGAAAGTAGTTAGGTAAGTTTTNTTTCCAGAAATAAACAAAGAGGATAAAAAGGGAAAAACACATAGATTAAATGCACTTTTTTTTTTAATTTTTTTTTTTTTTTTTACATTTCATGAATATGAACTCTGCAAATTAAAGTTCTACAATTTAATCAATGATAGCTTTACTATTATAAAAGCATAAATAAAAAGTGCTGAATATAGTTTTATCTTTACAAAAATACTAGATAGATAAGGCTTGTTAATTTTACCTCACCTCCACAGAATGATTTCCACTTCCTAGTGTGCCTGGTATTCTGCTTATTTTTCTTCGAACAATACATTTTTATAGCCACTATTCCCTGTTCCTCTTCTCAGTTATTGCATGATTAAATAATAGTTTCAAAACAAAGAAGTCTGAGGATTCCATAGCTCAAAAAGTAAACAGCTATTTAATAAATGAATACCCCACCTAGAAAACCCGTCAGCAGCATCAGAACAGTGATAAAACAATTACTGCAGATTCAAGTGAAAGATAAATCTCAAAAGCTAATCTTGACATTCTCCAAGACAGCAAAAATTTTTCTCTTTACATTAAAGTAAACCAGTGTTCTATTCTACAAAATTTACAAACTGAATATTAATTTATATTAACACCATTTCATTGTGATTTTTTATCATTAAGAGTTCGCTCCTCTTTTACGGAAAAGTGCTCTCATCTTGATTTAATAAAATTAGACAGACTAGGGCAGCATCCAAAATAGAAGGGACATGATTTAAACCGTCGGAGCACAGCACGTTAGACAGAATTTGGGAATCAATACATTTCCCATTACCACTTTGGACCACATAAACAAAGTAAGACAATCATGAAAAGTTATCAGAGCTCCTCTCTCTACTTTTGAGGAAATCCCAACTTATTCAGCAAGAAATTGCTTCTTCCATAATACTATGACACAGGCTTAAATGTGATGTCCATTCCTTTAATGGGCAATGCAGCAACAGTGTGAAAATGCTGAAGTTTGGATAGTATGATCATGAGACTGCACCACAGAGAACAGAAATGTAAACATTATACTTGAGTTTGATTTTTTTCAGTTAAATTACAGTACAAACCTTTTTTTTTCCCAAACTATTTTTTTTTTCTTTTCATAAAAGCACATACAATAAAATATGTACATAGAGAAGTTAGAAACATCAGAAAGCATCTTAAAAAAAGTACGAGAATTAGAATATCTTGAGTGTGCTGAAGGCACCATTGCTACTCTACTGGGAATGTGTCCTCTTGTTCATCAGCCTCCCAGTGCAGTATCCCTTTCTGTATTACTCAGCACCCAGAGTTGAAAAATACCTGCGAAAGTTGAGGGCATTCAGGGCCTAGTTTAGGTCGCTGTTGTCTTCAAGACAATAGTGGCACTAGGCAATATAGCAATAACTGAATCATAGCATGCCAGAGTCTTGTTCGTTATCAGAATTAACCAGACAAATCACTCCAGGCTCTGCTTGAATACCTGGATAGTTTTTTTACTTTTTTTTTTTTTTTAAT
>VXAV01011345.1:106395-126562 GCA_013399715.1 Alectura lathami | reverse complement strand
CATTTTTTTTTTTTTTTTTTTTTTCCCCACCCCAAAGAAAATGTAACTGAAATGTTCAGAGTTATATCTAGGTTACCACAACAAAATCCGATCACATACTAGCTGACTGAAGTAAGTACCAAATACTGATACAATGCACTGCAAATATGGACATTCATTACTGCATTACAGCTGATGCTCATCAATTCACTATGTGTTAAAACTTAAATTTCTGCTCTGAAAGTCACTATGGACCCAATTTGCATCCTGGTCATTAAGAAGCAGTTTCTTGCAATTCAGGGTCCCATGAATTATGTAATAGCACAAGAAATCTACAGACTGCCTTGGTATTCCTGCCATTTTTCCCCCCTCTGAAAACAGTTGATACAACCAGTATAACACAAATGCAGGGGAAACCAATTGGGTATCCAAAAGCTTCAGTGTAAGGTAGGGATTAATTCTAGATGAAAGGCTTACATTGCATCCCTCTGTCAAAAACAGAAATGAAAGCAGACTAGTCTCTGCCAGCTACTGGTTCATTTGCATTAGAATTCTCCACACCCCAGCATTATTAACATTCTTTTCGTGTATTTAATTCCCTTGTACTTTGTGGATGCTCAGATAACAGATGCATTTGAAAACTTTCCCATTCAAAACCTTTATTCTAGTTCTCAGCCTTAGAAAGGTGAAGGGAACCTTTTCCTTTGCACACAAGGAAATGTACCTACCAAATACCCCATGTTATAAGAAAGGTGGGCAGGGAACACTGAATACTTCGTCCTAGTAACCAGGCAGGAAGATGCAGTAGAAATTGCGCCATCGTGTAGTTCAAACACTGTACCGGCAGTGCCCTCTAGTGTTTGTGTGATGGAGCACAGGTCTTAAATCAACTTTAAGCTCAAGAGGTTCAACAGTTTCAAGCACAAAAGGTGAACTTCTAAACTAAGCTCAGTAACGCTGCTTACACAACATCTGTGACAGCACATTTGCCATCTGCCAGAATGATCTCACTTGGGCGTTTTTTCCCAGCTTCCTGGGAGTAATTTTAGGTCTGCTCTGATTGGAACACCCAAAAGGCTGGCTTTGCTACACTGGCTGTAGAGATTGGGGACACAGAATAAATACTTTCACCTCACCATACTTCGCCTCTATAAAAGAAAGTAGAAGATCCAGAAAAACAGCATGTTTTGCCTCATTATCTAGGACTATAACTTGGTATTGTAGGTTTTACAAAGGATTCTTGCCGTTAACAGCATTCTCTAATGATAGGGCTTGTGTATCCCCAAACAAAATACAAGAGTCTCTAAAAGCACACAGTGGGGGGGGCATTTCCTGGGGCAAATCTTGTCTTGGAAACATTATGCTGTCCTGAACACTTGCTTACCATCTCACCACGCGTTTTTATCTTACTACACACACCATGAAGTCACTAGCAATCAGTAAATTCCTAATAGGCTCTGCATTATTGGCTGGCACTCCCATTTTGGAGTTTGTCCAAACGTTTAGAACTTTGTTTGTAACTTATCTCTGTAATCAGATCCTGTAAAGCTTCCTTCTGATTGACATGTCAAAAGAGAGAGGTTCTGAGAAAAAATGCATCATATTCCCTAGCAGCATTTTTATAATCTGTTAAGTGCAGCAGGAACTAACTAACTTTCTCCAGGAACAAACCATAGTAACAGGCGAAAAAATTCCCCAGATACCTTACGCTGCATGCTCTTCTGCGCTATGTTACTCACATTTACAAGTTTTTCATGACCACAGGGCTAGGGCATGTGAAACATTTAATGAGTTTACCTCTTTGTGAAGATTCATCATGAAAACTTAGGCATGTTCCCACAAGGTATTGTAACAAGACCACATGGTAGTATCTCCAATCACCCAGAGCTGCTATGCCCCAGGTATGGCAGAGCAGCCAGCCATAACACGGGCACAGCAGTCACCATTCCTGTGTTTTGGTACCTCGTTTGCTCTTGGGCCACATCCTGACCTTGAGAAGGACCCTTAGTCTTGCAAAGCATTATGGATCACTGTGACAAGGTCCCAGGCTAAACCGGGCATTAACACCAGGTGGCAGTGCAAGCTGCAGTGATACCTTGAAGCCAGCAGACACATCAGCCTTAACACCGTGGCAATTTTGGTTCATTGTGCGGTGCTCTACATACAATGGATGGACTAAGGATAGTTTTCATGCTCATCCTGGGAATATGTCTTGCAAAAGATGAGAGAGAGAGAAATATACCAGTCTGAAAATTGTGCCCCAATATATTTTGTGTGCATTGAACAGTGATTTGTAGAGTTTTTTTCATATTCTTCATATCCAACTTGCTGTTTTCTCCTTTAAACACATTCTCCTAACATAGTTACATGATATTAAAACACAATTATTATTTTTTGTAAATAGGTTTAAGTTTTAGCTCTACTTGACTACACAACCACCAAACTAGGAAATACCCTCCACTTACCATCTCATAACATGATAGGACATAAAAATTCTCCCTGCTTTGGCAATTTGGGGGAAATCAAGATTTAATTTTACTGTGTTCTGCCTATAAAAATAATACAATTTGAACTTAATAGCTAAGAAACCTCACATAAGACTTTCTGACCAACTTGGGTGTCTAGTTCCCTTATAGCACAGATTTCTTCCCTTTCATAAAAGGCAACAGGAAATTTGTGCACATTGTCAAACACCACAGTGAAACCAAAATTAAGTGACCAAAAATCAAACTGCTTGGAAGTAATTAACCTAATAGTTACATGGTTATGACTATCTGGTCAGAAGTCAAATGTCATACAAGTCTAGGAAAAGCAGCATTTGATGTTCACATGCGGCACAATCCTCAATTCCCAGCAGCTGGAGTCTGCATTTGATCACTCATGCAAGCAAAGTCCCTAAATAATGCATGACACTACATGAATTAGTTCTTAATGCATGTGCTTTCTGGCAGGATCACAAATCTTTATTTCAGTCTGCAGCAATTAAGGTAGCCATTCTGAAAACAGTGAAGTACAAATTAGAATCACTTGCAGACTATTCACCAATGGATCCTAAATAGCACCAGAGTAATGAAAGCTGTTGGCTTTGTGACATGGAAGGAAGAAGAAAGGAAAGATCCAAATAACTTTCAGGTGCAATGGAGCTGCCAAGTTACACAACCTTTCAGAGAGCCCAGTTATTTTATGGTCTGGTCTTCCTCCATAGGGCTGAATTTCCATACTGCAAAGCATTAAAGTCTCTCAAACAACACCAAGAAAAACAGGACTATCACCTGAGTAGGAGGAATTGTCTCATAAATCCCCTTGATATAATTACAGAGGACATCCTGTGAACAACTCAGCCAAACCCAACTCAGACAATTCTATCTCTGCTAGAATAAACTGTAAAATTAAGAATATTTGTGCTTTACCTGGCTTACACTCAAATGTATTACAGCTGACATTTTCTCCAACAATATCAGAATGTCATGCTAATCCCACCCAATCCTGTTGCCATCATCTTTTGCTGCTCACTAGAGTGATTTTGCATGGCGGAAAATGATGGCAGCTGCCAAGATTCGTCAGCCCGAGCCAGCAGATCTCAGACAGGAAGAGCGAATGCAGAGGAGTGCTCTTCTCACTGAGCACAGCCGCAGGTTGGGGAGTCAGTACACGTTCCAACCCAGCCGTGACACGACAGGGGTAGGTCACAAACATCTCCATGCCTCAGACTCTCAGTGAAATGGAGGCAACTTCTCCTTCACAGGAGCATAATGAAGTCCACTGGGAGGCTTTTGCCATTTTAGCTGCAGAGACACGCAGGCATCACATTATCAAGTTGACAAAGTAATTGAAAAGGGCACAGGCAGGTTTGGCAACAGATTTCTTAAAAAAAAAAAAAAACGCTGAAAATGTTTCAGATAAAGAGGCTTCTTTGCCAACATCATGTTATGATAACTTCAAAAGAAAGCTGAACTGCCTGCTGTTGCTTTTCATTCAAAATGTAAACAAAACCATAAAGCAGTAGGAAGAAGTATAAGTTGAACTATTCAGAAACATCATGGGACAGAAAGGAAGTCTGTAGCAGTTGTATTGCTACTAACCCTCATTGCACGTTTTCTGTCCACTGTGCACCACATTAATTGTTGATGCTCATTGAAATGCTGAGGAGAAGATGTAATTTGGAACCTATGGGCAGGGGAAGAATACAACTTCCACACCATCAAATAGGCTCGAGTTTTAATTTATGTTTTTAATGAAGAGAATGAGAAGCTAGTGCCGTGAATTTAGGCTTTACAAGTTGGTGAGGAACTTGCACTTTCACCAGGATAAGAGCTGAGGTCAGATGACTGGCTGGCTCCCATCTGGTATTTCTGGTTAAGTTACTCTCTGTGTATGGAACCATGACAAGCTGACAAGCGCAAGAATGGTCCTTTTGCTTATGAAAGTTTAACTTTCAATTCCAGTAAGCCGTTCCTTGAAGTCTATCTGTAATTGCTGACTTTTGCTCCATTTCCCGTCACCACGTCCGATGCTATCGCTTGACTGGAATAAGCCACGGGAGCAAAGACGGAACTGCCTTTTTTTTTTTTTTTTTTTTTTTTTTTTTAATTCCAACATCACTTTTTAAGCACTGTCACTAACACCAGCCCTAACCAATGCATCTCACACGGTTTCCTCCACACAATTTTCTCAGCTCTTTGGCTCTCCTTTATAATTCAGTATTATCTCATACCCTGGCAACTCTTTCACGTTACTTGACAGCATGCATCTGGGACAAAATTTACAAAGCTGTTCAGAATGCAGTGGGTTAAGCACATGTCTGATGCAATCAGCAGATGAAATATAGAATTGTTCAATCACGTAATGCAGTCATTCTTGGAAAAGCTCCCAGATCTCTCATTAGTGCAAACTGGTGTCCATCACTCCCTGAGCTGCCACTCCCTCAATACTTATTGTTCATTCAAGAGCTCAGAACAAAGAACAGCAGCTGCTTAATAGTTAAACAGTGCCTGTGCTCTGCAAGAACAGTTGGAGGGGTAAGAGAGAGGGTGGAACTGGTGTTCTTAAGGGGGCTCACAGACTAACCTTATGACTTCTCCCCTCACATTGGAGAAAAATGTGAAAGAAATTCTTAAATGCTTAAGTACAAAATACAAATCAGAATACACTTGAATTTTCAGTGACTGGAGGAGATGGATGGTCTTCACATCGTTTTCATGTTGCCAGAAGGTGGTGAACTTCATCTTCCTAAGGTCTTCTGAAGAAAGCGAGGTGAAAGATACTGAAGGTTTTCATTGCCAAGCCTTCCCCACGTGATTTGGGTGAGTGCATTCACAATTCACAGCCCCAACTATAGGTCGTACTTTAACAAAGCATAGAAACTATAACCTATCCCTCCCATTGCAGATGGGGAGGTAGAATGTCTAGACCTAGATGACAGAAGCAAAATCTGTAAGTGCATTAACAAGAACTGTGCTTTCACAGAGAAGGGTCCACAGCTATAGAACTATTAATGCCAGAAGAGCAGTGATGACTGTATCAATGTGCAAGATTTTTCTTGTTTGTGGCTGTTAAAACTTTTGGTTGCTCTGGAGGGTTAGAACCTCTTAGAAACATTCCTACTAGTTTTCAGAATGTACGTGCACCTACAGACTATGTCAGGCATAACAAACGTATCTTCCTGTGTATTACCTAAAAAGTACAGCTCTGTGCTGCAGATGTAAACTGTACCTACACCACTTCATCCACTACTCCACTTAGGCCCTCTGGATACTATCATGGTTTTCAGCACTTTTAGTGTACAAGAAAAAACAGTGCAAGAACTTTCACTTACAAAATTACTCAATTTTAATGTCATATATTGTCTGTCACTCACTCTAAATCCTGTCTTGTTCTTCTCACTGGATTATTCAATGGCATAAAGCAAAAGCACCAGCTTCAGGGAGTCAGATATCAAACATGTTATTCCTGTTGGTTCTTGTTCCCATTTTCTTTACAGTATCATAGAAACTAAAAAAAAAGATAAGGAACCATGGTCAAAATCAGTGGAAGTTCAAATAAATACATGTAGTCACATTATCACAGTATGACTCACTGTCAAGTACCAGCCAGTGTAGAAAAGGATCTGCTGCTGCCTACCTGCTCTTCACCCAACATGAATCCTTATTTTGTAATATTCAGGTTTCATTTCTTTTGCAAGTCTGTAGTTCTTAATTTTTTTCTTAAACAAGGACTTGGAACTTCCAGTTCTGATACACAAACAGTACATATAGCAATATTATTCTACTCTAGAAAGATACCTTACCATACTGCTATAAGTGGACATCATCTTAGTCTCACATCTGCAGAAATACCTTGTCAATCAACACTCCATTAGAAACTCCAGATTCCAATTCCTACCTAAAGCAGAGGAGGAAAGCTGAAAAGAAGCAGCACTTAGGAGTAGATCTGTGACAAGGTATGTCAAAAATGTTGAGAAGTAGCTAAGAAGTATACGGGGGAGGCACGAGGAAAGCAGAGAATTACTGAGGTTCATCATAACCTCTATCCATTATTTTTGAAATCAGAGTTGGATTCAGAGTTGACTAGCAGACCATGCCCCAGTTAACACCGGCTGATTTAAATTCGTCTACCTCTGCCACCTTAAATTTTCACATTAAAAATCTGGAGAAAGTACCTATAAAGATAAGGCTTTCAAACAAAACAAAAAGAAAGCCCATCTGATAGCATGACAGAGTATCACTCTGCAAAAAATCACTTACTGCTGCTTGAATCTGTTTACTACTTCATTTTTGTAATCCTTCCCCCCCAGATTTGAATTCAAGACTACACCTATACTAGAACCAGCATTAATCATAATACCACACATGATCCTGACTTGCACCAGATCCAGTTACACAGAATTCAGCAAGGGTGACAAGCTTTGTTATTCCTTACTTACTTTGCCACTTCCCAGAAATCAGATCATTCTATTTTTAGCTCTTACAGAGCATGATTCAATCAGTAATTTTAAGTTTGCTTCACAGCTGATTTTAAACATACACTCCAGGACACTTTAGAATGGTCAACAAATTGTACAGCTCAGAGCTATTCTACTAGCAGTAGTTCCTCGGTTCACTGAGAAATTAGGGGCCCACTAGGAACACATAAACAATTAAAACTCTTAACTCTGGGTACTGAGATTACAAAAGCTGTTATCTCTTCCTCCACTTGACTACTTCCCCTCAGCTCCCCATCAGGTAATCCAGTCCCATGGATGTCCATTCTACTGCTGCAACACACACTTTCCAAACCACCACCAGACAACTGCGACTTCTTTCATCCACTCCATGCCCTTCTGCAATGACACCACTCCTCATCCCTTTACGTATTTTACACATACTCAGGAGCCCATGATGAATAAGGAACTACAGAAGCTGTCAACTGAGGCCAAGCAGAGACAAACCATTCCCAAACATCATAGTTCTCAGCTTAAAAAACCTTGCTCTAGGAATTTTCCAGGAGCCAGGTGAAGCTACTCTGTTGGAATCACATTCCAGAATTATCTTTAAATCAGGATCTTTTCAAAGCCTAGAGAAGCAGGTACTACGTTACTATAACTGCTTTATGTAAGACTACATAGGTCTCTCAGACTTGGGTACAGACCCAAGTCCACCTTAAAATTAAAGGTCTTCAGAGCTGAGACTTGACCTAGCCACTCCAATGCAAGATCTCAATGCTTCTCACTTTGCATAGCCACTTGCCTTGTGTTACAGCCCTCTGAATTAGCAAGCATTCAAACAGACATTTAAGTAAGCTTTGTGTTTAACAGAAGCACTGTCTGTAACAGAGACATCTTCATCTGCTAGCATTTCAAATCCATCACACTATTAGCCTCTTGACATAAAGTTACTATCCCGGTATCTTACTTCCAGCACTATCACAATGGTCAGGAAACAGTAACTTAGCATATGGCTTAAGGAAAGTAACACAGATAATGCCTGCACTGATTTATTATAGACTGGACAAACTCACATATAAAAGACATTCACTGCAACAAAAATATACCACGTGAGTGGAAAAAAGCAGCTATACTATTTAGAATTGGAAAAGACCATCTCTGACTTCCAAAATTTAAGCACTTTCAGCCGTAAGTGACTTACCACTACTGTGCAGTCCAAAAACCCAAAGCTCATAGTTATGGCTGGCAGTTAAGTAATGCCACCATCATATTTTCCATACTTAGTCTACAAAAACTTCTCCATCAAGGCTGAGAATTTCCATGTCCCATGGTATGAAACCAAGCCTTCACATTGGAATTTTTCTGGCTGATGTAAAATGAAGGGAAATCCACTCTTGTTTGAGGCAGATTATGAAATTTTACACACAAAGGAAGAAAAAAAAAAAAAAAGGCCTTAAAAGGACCAATACTGAGTTGTGAAACCAACTGCATTCCAGCATCTCTGAATACCTGTTTAAGACCTTTACTTCTGTGGGTACAAAATACAAAGTATTTAAGCTATAACACTGCCTTGTGGAGACTTTGTTCTTCCTGCGTGTTAAAACAGCAACTACTTACCCTTCTCAATACCTACAGTAAGGACAGCTAACACTGACAACACAGCTTTTTTGAGCAGATCCTCAAATGGCAGTAACACAAGATGTTCCACTCAATTCTTACCCTATTAAAGGACATAAAAGTTTAAAAAGAGGTTACTAAACATTTTCCTTTGTGATTTCCTACTTCAGGTGTTTTGCTTTTATATATTCCACAAGACATTTTTGTGATGGATACCACACAAATCGCACCAGCTACGCAGAGTGTGAGCTAAGAGAGCTACTAGCAGCTTTTGATTCAGCTCTTGAAAAGCCTTGAGAAGCCCTAACAATCAAACCATCTTAAATAATCAAGGATGGAGGATGAAAAATGCTTGCAGGCACTGAACTCCACATACATGCTGTATTTCTACTAAATTCTGCATTCACATCTCTCACACATTTACACATACATTTTCAAATATTGCTGGCAACTTTTAAACAATTTCCACTAATAAAAAACTGTAACAGTTTTAGTTCATCTTGCAACTCTGTCTTTGGCTTTAAAACAAACAAACAAAAACCACCTAAACCTGCACCTCTTTGCAGGTACATAATTTAGACTTAACATACTACATATACTATCCAATTAAAATATTGAGCAATTAAAGACTTGCCGTGACCTCTCAACATTACATTCCATAACTCAAATTCTGCCGGAAGCAGTTTTGTAGGAAGAACAATAAGCTGCAAAACAGATCAGTCAAAACTCATGTCAAACTGCTTTATTACATCTTAAATAACATTACATTTTAATATAGTATCTATCTTGCATCCAGCTTTCTTGAAGTACACTGACTTTAAAATTAAATACAAAAGGTGAAGAGGGATACAGGGTGTGGAGAAAGCTCTACAGAGTAGTTTCATGAAAGAGAGAGAAAGAAGGAATTCATCTTTTATGCCAAATCCAGGCCTAACGCACAGTTACAGCACATTTTTGTACAGAATGTTGCAGAAAAAACAAAATGGAGAAAAGCTACTACTGCTGCTAGGAAGGAGCATTTCTGGATACAGTGAGAAGATAGGAAAGTTTAACAGAACAATCCGCTGTCCAAACACTGCTGCTTTTAACATTTTATTTGAAAAGAAAGCCAGGAAAACCTGCTCATTACAAAAATGACTCTAATCAGATGCAAAGGACTCATCCTACAAGAGGAACTGGCTGTGAGGAACTGATTTATAAAGAAGATGGTTTAGGTTCCCTCCTCCCACACCCCAGAATCTTTGACAGCGATTGTTTGAACAGGCTGTTTCTTTTGTTGTTGTTTTCTAAAAAAAAGTGACTTATCACGCTACTCCAAAACGTGCATAGCTTTGTACTTGAGTTCTTCATAGATTTATGCACAGAGTAGCAACAATAAATGAATACAGCGACAATGGTTACAGTTTTTAAACAGGTTATTTCTTCAAAGAAAAAAACATCTAAGGACTTAGTCCAATATGCACTTTTTAGCATTTCTACAGCATGCGATTCTAAGAGTAAACCCACCCAATATGGCAAACAATCAAAAAAGGTTTTTTTTTTTTGTTTAACTTAGAAAGTTCAAGATCATTATTTTCAAAACATTGATTTGTACATCATTTCATACACAAAGAATTGACTCAATACCCAAGTGTAGGATAGGTCTCTTTTGAAAACAGAGATTCCTGGTTGTTGAGACTACAGGATAGTGTTAGGATATATAAACTGCCCTTTCAAGTGGACAAAACCAGAACAGATTAAAAAAATCAGTGTGGTGAAAAGAGGGGGTAGGAGGGACCAAGGATTGCATTTGTTATCCATAAAAGGTGAAAAGATTCTTTAAACAAGCATTCATTACCTTGTACAGCATGTGCTTGGTTACCTTACTGCTTAACATTATCCTATATATGCCAAGTTTTGTGCAACAATTATCTGTGATACTAGAAAATAAAATAAAAAAAATTAGGGACTAAATTTACAGCGTTAACAACCCCCAGATGCTCTGGGCTAGGACTCCCTTGTTTTGCTCAATTAAATACATAAACAAATGTATTTAAAAAGGAAACTTGAAAAAAATCCTGCTACAAACATGACTTTAAAATTTGCAAGTGTGTGAGATAAAGTCCTTAACTTCAACTTGGAAACTACAGTGAAAGCTAACTGTTTCACAATTATGCTCAAGTTTATTTTCTGGTCATGCTTTTATGATAGTGTTTGAATTTTAAATTCTCAAGACAAAAAAAAAAATGGTCCCAAAAGGAATGCACAATTTCATTTTGCTTACAACACAGAAATTCTTCTTGGAAAGGTAATTGTGCTCTTCATTTCAGCAACAGGAGACGGAAAAGATCTTGCCCTTTGAAGTTGGGGAGGATGGGGGTCCAAGTTAGTATGGTTGGATTGGATATGCTATCATTTTTAATTTTCAGTCGTTGGAAACTTCTTCCAGTCACGGAGTCCGATGCTTTTCTGACACACAGAAAGATTTATTAAGAGTTGCACTTTGAATAATTGTAGTCAAGTCTCAGATATTGCTCTTGCTACCCACCGATGCATTCAGCCATTATCTCACCGTTTTCAAGAATGCCATTTATTTACTAACCCAGATGCAAAAGACCATACAGTCATCCCTACCAGGAAAATAAAATATGCCATAAACAGTTCACATCACTGCATACATTAAACAAACAGCCTTCTAAAAACAAACACACAAAAAAGACGAACAACTCAATTTTTCCCCCAGTGACTTTCCTAACTTGAACTATATGCCTGCAGTATCAGGAAAAAAAAAATAGTAGTACTATTTGGACCTAGAAAAAAAGCATTCTGAACACCAAATAAGGACAGCCTCAATTAATTTGATACCTACCTACTTCAGTTCCAGATCTTGAGGAAGCTGTCCCACGATCCTGTTGCCACTGCCATACCATCATCAGTCACACCTAAGCAACTGACACGGTTATCATGGCCAGCGAGGACACCTGTAAAGAAGAACATGCAGTAAACCTGTTACGTTGCTCTGAAGATTTCTTATTCCAAGTAACACACAGGCAGCCACACTTTGATTTGCCATCCTGTATATCCAAAAATTCTGAACAATAATGGTTTGGATTTTTTAAATGCTTTTGATTTTTTAGGCAAAACACTCAGAAATAACTGGGTGGGTTCACAAGGAAGTAATGCAGAAAATGCTTGGCTCCAAAATTTTACTAGTAGATTCCCCACATTATGACCTTACTGGTTTAAGTTGTGAAATAAGTGCCTTGAAAATCCTGCCAGCAGTGTCATACCAACAGATAAAGTATACCTATGCAATGCATAGCTCTTTGTACGTCCTCTCCCCAGTGACAGAGATCAGTTTGATTTAACGGAGTTTTTAATGCACAAAACAAGAAGCTGAATTATGTTCTGAACACTGAAGCATTTTCCATCTATTTTTATCTTACTATGTTTACAAGCACTTAACAAGACTGCAACACCCACATGGTTTTCGCCAATGTGGAGATCTGCAGATCAATTATAGTGCCGTTAAAAAAATTACAGCTGAGACACTACACAGCAAAGTTAAGGAAGCCAACATTTTCCTCTATTCCATTTAATTTCACAGTTTCAAGAAGGTAACAAGAAAACCTACTTATGTTCAAAAGCTCTGCTCAGCCCACTGCACCGAGCTAAGATATTCTTGATAGATAGCATAACAGTGATTAATCTTTCTACATCAATTACACTGTACAGAGGGCTCTCCTCCATCTTTTCGGGCTTTTCCCCTCCATTTACTATGAAGGAAGCTTTAGTCCTCACACGTACTAGTACATTTAAAGAATTAGTATTTTTAACTCTTACTTTGGTGTAAAAATCACTGCTTTCTACACAAGGAGTGTTGATGTTTGAAGAGGCAGCATCTCTGATATACTTGATAAAAACAGTAACACTGTCTCAGTAATACCATTAATCTCCAGATCCTACTAAATCTGTACAACAGTCTAAGCCTCAGCACAGAATTCAGCAGTTCTGCGGTAGAAATTGCATCTTAAGTGTTGAAGTGGATGATAAAATCCCTCAAAATTCAATGACACAAAAGCCAACTGACAGAGCTGACAAAAGCTTCTAGGAGTTTACCTAGAATTTGCTGTGGAAGCAGCACTAATACATTAGAACTCAGTCTGCCACCAACATCAGTAAGTGCTGCAATTTGATGAAACAGGGAGAGCGCCAAGAAGGCTCACACAATTTGTTCTGAATACATCAGCTACAAAGGTGATTAATATAGTATTCGGCACTACAGAGGCGTAAATTCTGCCCAGAACATTTCAGTAAGCAAAAAACTTAAACAAGTGATTTAAGTACATCCCCCTCTCAAAGCAACAAGAAATTTGCACCAAATTATGTACTTGCAACTAATCCTTCCAGCTCCACATGAAGGGACACTCTGCTTGGTTGGTGTTGTTTGCTATAGAACAGATCTAGATAGTTTCAAAAGCCAAGAACACTTTATCCAGTGACAGAGTAGGATGTTGCATTCAGAACAGGGGATGAGGACAAACAGCAAAACATTTGTGGTGTGATTTATGCTTTTTCTCCTTTCTTCTAATAAAAGTTTTAAAGAACTCCAGTTAAATTACCTCAACTTTTGTATAGTAAACTTCATATTAATTTCCTCAAAAGGTAATCTGCACGCACTTTGGTTTTGCTGGTTGTCTCTAAAGTCCCTGCCTCAAACNATCATAAAATCAATGCAACTGTTCAGAGAAATATGAAATATTAAATAGCATATGGTAATTTGTCAGCTTCCAACTTTCAGTATTTCTCTAAGCTACAATGTCAATTACTGATGTCAGGCAACCGTAAGCCCTCCACAGCAAGGAGGCAGACAATATGTTGAACTGCTTTCAACAGTTCATATGAAAAACAACATCAATGTCTAAAAAGATAGTCTCCCACCTCCAAAACTTTATTTTTGATGGCAGTCCTCCAGTTGCTCANAAAAAACTTAAACAAGTGATTTAAGTACATCCCCCTCTCAAAGCAACAAGAAATTTGCACCAAATTATGTACTTGCAACTAATCCTTCCAGCTCCACATGAAGGGACACTCTGCTTGGTTGGTGTTGTTTGCTATAGAACAGATCTAGATAGTTTCAAAAGCCAAGAACACTTTATCCAGTGACAGAGTAGGATGTTGCATTCAGAACAGGGGATGAGGACAAACAGCAAAACATTTGTGGTGTGATTTATGCTTTTTCTCCTTTCTTCTAATAAAAGTTTTAAAGAACTCCAGTTAAATTACCTCAACTTTTGTATAGTAAACTTCATATTAATTTCCTCAAAAGGTAATCTGCACGCACTTTGGTTTTGCTGGTTGTCTCTAAAGTCCCTGCCTCAAACAAATATCACAAAAGATCATTCTTAATAGCCACACTGATAAGCACAAAACTCTTAGGAACAGGGTAGAGTGATGTGGTAACATCTTTGATTTTTTTTGTTGTTGCTGTTTTAAACCAGACTATGCTCAAGTGCCATTCCATTAGTAGTTTTAAAAGAAAACTTTATAAAGATTTTCTCCTTAGTTATTTTATGTAAACTTTTAATGAAAACTTCCTAGCAGAAGTGCTTGCTATAAAAATAACTTTGGAGGTAATGAAAAACCAATGTCCACAAATTGCTGCTTAACAATTACAATATCATAAAATCAATGCAACTGTTCAGAGAAATATGAAATATTAAATAGCATATGGTAATTTGTCAGCTTCCAACTTTCAGTATTTCNTACTGGCAGGTCCATGCAGATGTCACAACTCACACACATTCAGTGGGCCACTCTGCATTTCTAACATTTCAGATCAAATGTGTTTACCTGCTCTATCAGCTTTCAGCGTATCCCAAACATTGCAGTTAAAGTCATCATAACCAGCTAGGAGGAGACGTCCACTCTTGGAAAATGCTACAGAGGTGATGCCACAGATGATGTTATCATGTGAATAAACCATAAGTTCCTGATCAGCCCGAAGATCAAAAAGCCTGCATGTAGCATCATCCGAGCCTGTGGCAAACGCATTGCCATTGGGGAAGAACTTCAATGCAGGGCAGAGGGAAACGGGAAAAAGAAGAAAAAAGACAAGATTTCAAATTAACTTACAAGTAGCTGACAAAATGGGCACACTACTCAAAAGCTGCAAAATACATTCTGCTGAGAAGTCAGAAAAGACATACAAATTGCTTACCTGGCGCTCCAGGTAGAGTCCATTGTCTCAGGACTACTCCAAAACTGTACATTTGGAACAGAACTTTACCCTAGCTCCAGACCTAGACTTGACACCTGTCTCACTGACTCTGTCCTTCTGTACCGAACAAGCAGAGGACAGCAGTAATGCAGAGCATTACCCCTCCACTCCTGCGATACGGGCAAAAACAGTGAAGTAATCAATAGCAAGTAAAGAAATGCTACCTTAGCCACTGTATCCACATATCAAAATGGAATTCCAGTTACAGAAAATTCAGACAGACACTTATCCCAATAGCTGAAAACACTAAGAGAAAATATTCCCTATTACACCCTACAGTATATGCTTAACAGCTAAGACCAAGGTAATATAGAAATGTAAATTGAAGTCCTGTGCTCAAGCTGATACGTACACAGATGGCGTTGATGTCCGACTCGTGGCCAGTGAAGGTTTGCCGACACATTCCTTCTCTAACATCCCATAGTTTGGCAGAGGCATCGCAGGCACCAGAAACAAAACACCGAGCATCGGGAGCAAGAGACAAACTCATGACATCTCCAGTGTGCCCAGTAAATGTAGTTGTCTGCTGACCAGTTTCTATGTCCCAGAGAGCACTTGGAAGAGAAATCAAAAAGTCAAAAATCAACACATTCATGCTCCATTTGAAAGTCTAGACAACAATTTTCATGTAAACCTGTCCATTTATATCTATCACTACTGATAAATACATCGAGAATAGAAACACAGATATTTGTTCAACTACATACCTATATCACATGGTAACTGTGCATAGCAAATTTTAAACAGCTATCTTCAATTTTAAGATATTGAGGTTTTCAAACTGCAAAACAGGGCAAAAGAATGACAAATGTTCATGGCTGGTTATATATAAAGCTCTTGAGCCATGGCAGTGCATAAAGCAGTGATGGTAAGGCTACTGCAAATGTTGGGTCCGCCCTTTCGATTCTTAAAACCTCACTGAGGACGTGCAACTTCGTGAACTGTCTGGCATCTTAAAATTGCATCACATTCCCTAGACAGCAAAATCACTACTACCCTGATAGTCGAAGAGTATATAAGGATGAAATAGCACAATCATCCCCTTAGCTTCTGTCTAATTTCTCAATAAACCAGATCCATCAGCAGCAGATTTGCACTAGGCAAATAATAAACCACTGTATTTTGTCACTCTTCTTGAAGCTTGGCTGATCGGAGGTGATGTCAAAGACTAACCGTTACCCAGACAACTGTCAAGTCACTGCCATAACTCCTGAAACAGCTGTATTATCTCGCAGAGCCTTTTTTTAAACAGATCCTGTTTGTTTTACAAAATGATGTTTAGAAACATTTTTGTATAAAAACAAATGCCTATGTTCAACAGCTGCTCAGAATCAGAGGACTAATAGATCAGCTTTCAAAGAGACTGACACTGTGTAGGAGAGGTATTTATTAGACAACCTCTGCTGTAACAACTGCTGCCTGGGAGAGATGTATTGCTTTTAAGAAGCACATAGAATAGAAAAACTGATGAGAAGACAACTGAGGCTTTCTCTGTTCAGAAGTTAATTTTTATTAAGACATACACCTACATTCTCCTCAAAAAAATGCACCTGCTGTCACTGTATTTTCTAGGAGCTCTTCTGAATAGCAACATTTTACATTAAAAACATCCAAATATGACCTTGTAAGAAAAAGTAATGAATACTAAATACTGAAGTCTGAATACTAGTCTAGTACACTTATTTCTGGAAGCCAAATAGTTAAGCCAGAAAATTCTGCACACTATCTTTGCACAAAGAAATAGGGCAATTCAGAACACAGGCATAACTGAACAGTTGAAGCTGAAACTTGAAAAATCAAGCTTTCCATTACTAGCAAAAACATGACTTACGAGCAGTGATCAATTATGTTTAATCTCCTGGATGCCTATCAGCTTTATGAAGAAGTTTACTTCAATAACAGATCAAATGTGAGAAGTAATTACTAACAATCATGTCACATTTTTCACTGCTTACCAAGTGGTGTCGCCAGAGCTGGTAACAATTTGATTATCATCCAAGAAACGACAGCATGACAAGTATCCTGCAAGCAAAATAAAAAGTCAATGAATAAAACTGGACATCACTATTCACACTGCATACCAACTTGGATGTTTTCTCCTGCTCCCTTGAAGATGCAGCAAGAACCACTATATAAGCCTAGAATACAACAGAATTTTTATACAGGAACCTCAGAAGTTTTAGACAAAATGTATTCTGGCTCTTTACAGACCATGCCTAATTCACATTACACTAGCAGAACGATACATTAACACAGAAGAAAAATTACTGAAGTAGCTTAACCAAAGCAGGATAGAAACTGGTTTGGAAATGCCTCCAGCTTCACCTAGTTTCAGTAAGGTAAGAGGGAAAATTATTTAGAAACTATATTTACTAAGAAGCAAGATATACTTCCTGAAGTCCAAAAAGCACAGCAGAGGGATTAATACACAGAAGTGTTTAAACAACTTATTAACACTCATTGTACAGCAGGCAGTAAAATAGCCTTCCGAAGAAACTCAAATGAAATAGGCTTAAAAAACAAACTTCACTGTAGTAACGTAAGACCATTCTGAGTAGGCACTCACCTGTGTGACCAGCTAGCTCACGGCTGACACGTACATTCCCTTCACGAGTTTTCAAGTTATAAATGGAACAGATGTTATCAAGACCACCACAAGCCACATAATTTCCAGAAGGAGCATATGCACAGGTCATGACCCAAGATGAACGCAGGGGAATAGCATGCACCTGAAACAGATACAGTGAATACTTCATCTGCAAAACAACTGATTCAATTTAACACCAGGATGTTTTCATCTCTCTCTCTCTCTCTCTCTCTTCAGTGACACCTCTTTTGGTTAAAAGGACAAAAGGACAAGAGGAAAATATATAGCTTGTCAGACCAAATAAACATGTAATTAAAACCTCAGATATGCCCTTCCTGAATTAAGCTTCATCAGTAATTTTGGTAAAAACAAAATCATTCCAATGCTCTGATTACTATTGTTTTGTAATAGGTTCAGGAGAATATTGACTTCCAACTACAGACAGCAGAACTGCCAATTCCAGGCTTAGATGCCATGTTATGAATGAACAAGTGAGTAAACTGTTACTATCACTTGAATTCTTCTTTGGAAACCCACAGCAAGCAAGGAATTTGTATTTAAACAGCTTCCTCATCTTGTTGTTTTCTGTTTGTGGTGCATACTTCCCTACATACCAGAGTTGGGACACTGCCATATTCGTTACTGTTTTGGAGATGTCAAAATTTAGGCCTATGACTACAGAAATAATGCAGTCAAAATCACGACAGGTAATATTTCCTTCCCTCGTAACAACAATTGAATTATATAGCAATATATCAGCTGATCTTACCTTGTTTGTAGTATAGCTGTCCCAAATTATAAGTTTGCCATCCTGGGAGGCACTAACTAGAAGCCTAAAGAGGAAACAGGAGGTAAACACGATCATTGCAGAAAGACAAGGGGCCTATTGATGCCTTTTTGATGACATTTGTCTCCACTGTCAAAGTTAAGGTACTTGAAACAATGTAAGTACAGTGTGTCATTACCCAAATCTAGTTATCAGCACTAGAAAAATTATTCTGGACATCAGTTTTAAATGCTAAATATTATGGAATACATGATACAACACCAACATGTCCACACATTCACACTTCAGAAAAACTCTAGCTATGTAACAAACAACTCAGTCATGAAAACTGAGGCACAAAACTTGCATGGAATCAGTACTCGTGTTCTATGCATTGGCTGCAGATTCAATGAGTTTGGGAATCCGTACTGTCAACTTGTTTTCTCTTTTCCTGTTTTTAGAACATGAATTTTAATTCTAAGACCTCCAAAAAAAAAAGCTGAATGAATATCACCACTGAAATACAATAGGAACAAAACACTAAGACGTCACTGATGGAAGGAGTAGCTTTAGGAAGTTTTTTTTTTTAAAAAAAAAATAAACAAAAAACCTAAGTCAATACCTCATTCTCCACTCAGCAACTGTTCGACACACAACGTACTAGTTAATTACTCAGAGCTCTCATGTGCTTTTAGTATGTTTAAAGATGGAGTGGAATAAAACATCTCTTCACAGTCTTGACCTTTTCTAAGTAGTTTCAGATAAAATAGTCCAATATGGTATTCAGATTTGCTCCATGCCTCTTCTTCTGACCATTTCCAAGCACAGTGCAATCACTGAGTGCTTCAGTGTCTTGGCGTTGCCTTTTTTTCTTTACTAGGTTATATTTTACAGCTGTCATGATGCACTTTTGCCAGACAAGAGACGGAATCCTCATTTTTAAAAAACTTACTTAGATTCTGATGACAAAACCATACACATCAGGAAGAAAAAAAAAATGATATTAAGTGTTTCTGAGTTCTCCTGGTTGCCTAAATTCTTTGGGAACTAGTGGTTCCCAGTGATAGGACAGGTAAATAACAGTTCTATACAGTCAGCTTTCCACAGCACAGCAAAGCCCAGTGACCCAACTATGTGTCACTGTTACACCCACCTGGAATCAGTCCCCCAGTGCATTGCATAAATTTTAGCCAGGTGTCCCCGGAGTGTTCTTCTAGTGCGCATCTGAATTCTCCCCACTGGGTCAATATTGGCTGTGATCTGAAATAGGAATTGTGTCATCCACTGACTTTTTCACTACATAGTTCCACAAACAATACACAATCACATTTAAATGAGTATTGCAACGTAAATCAAGAAATCCTACATTTTTAATATTTGCTGATCTTTTTTGCTTAAGAAAAAAATTTATTGACTTCATTTTATGCAGTACTTGCTTTACAAAAACTACCAGAAATTACATTATTTAGTTTGTATCTTTTTGACCTCCCAAGATTTCAGACCTCTGATGTGGGTTTTTTACTCCCAGTTTTTCTTTTCTAGAAGAGAGTGTGAGGTGCAGCATGTGAGCCTTTACACATGCCTCCACTTCTGAGGGATGAATGAGTAACTCGCTTTCAGATCCAGAAAACCTTCCCTTCCAAATACTGGAATATTAAAATCATAGTACTCCTGTTTCATTTAACTTTTAGAAGATAAAAGCAGTCTCTGGAATAAGTGAATAGCCAAGTGAGGAAGTAATCAGTTTAGCTGTCCTTACGCTGCTAAGTTTAATATAAATAACTCCTCCAGCCTGGAGAAAAGTATTAGTCTTACAAAAAAAAAAAAGTTTTTAAAATCAACAAGAGCACACATTTCCAGTAACATAACGAGCACAAGTCACAATAAATCCAAGCATTTGTAAGTTTGTTTCATGGATAATGTCTGCATATTTGTCATTTATTTAGCAAGACTAGATGTCCATGCTTCTTTTCAAAGACCTTCAGCACTGCTTGGGACTGTGAAAAGAGCATTTCCCTGACACAAAAATTCTCCTGA
>VXAV01011345.1:82887-95556 GCA_013399715.1 Alectura lathami | reverse complement strand
CGTTTTTATTGTTTTTTTTTTTTTTTTTTTTTTTTTTTTAAAAACAGTTCCCTGCCCCACTGAGATGAAACAATTTCATCTATGGTCTCCCTCTGCTTTGCCTGTTCCATTTCTGAAGGAAGGCAGGCACTAACATCTATTATTCAGCAAGTTTCCTGACCATTTTTAAATCCTTCCTGTTTACATAGGAATACACATACTGAAGTAGAAAATGGGTACTTTAGACTTGCACAGGCTAAAACAGCTTAAAAAATTGGTTAGCCACTTTTTAAAAATAGTGTAAGTTTCCCAAGCACTAGGAAAAAAAGGAACTACCTTATTCTTCTACTTACATTTTCTCTCACTACAGTAGAAAGCCAACTTCTGCTGTCAAACATGTAAATTCTGAAAAGAAAAACATCAGAATGAGTCCAATTATTAAGAAACAATCATTTTTTTTTTTAGTAAATTTAGTAGAAACTCAACTACCAAAGCACAGACTATTCTTCATCACTTAATGTAAACAATTGGCTTGTCTTCAAGAAGGAGAGGGGCACTGCTACAGCAGTAATACTGTCCTAACCAAAAGACTCGCTCATCCCAAGATGTTCTTAAGTTTTTCAGAAAACTCTTGGAATCCTCAAATCATTAGTTCTTCCCTGCCCTCATGATACAGAAATCCATACTATTACAGAGTTTAGGGTTATAACAAAACAGTCTCACACAGAACTGGAATTTTCTCTGCGCCCCCATAAAATCTGCATTTTCTAACCACTGAAATTATTCAGCTCAACAATGTTCCTGAGGTATGCCTGCTTTCTAAGCACAGTTAAATATCAAGATATCTATTTTATCAAAAGAAGTTACATAAACCTCCTACTAACGAGCTCAAGTGAGAGCACACCGCTCTTCCTTCAAGAAGAGTTACAACTTCTAATCACTAAAGATTTCAAAAAGTAAAAAATTTACACATGAACTCACACTTGCATTCTGGAAGATGGCAATGATCTAACACATAAATGGGCTTCACAGCAAGTTGAAAAGGCTTCAAAGAAATAAAAAGTTCTGAAATTTCTTGACAGCACAAAGTAGTGATTGTCGTTCACCTCATGGTTCAAAATACTCATAACTACGTACACATTCTAAACATCTGTGAGCTGCCTCTATCGCACAGCAAGATGAGGGCTGCGAGTGATGCCAGAAGGCACCTGAGTACACAGTTCCAAAACCCCTGCATCCACCCAGTGAAAGATTGGAAGCATGAAGAGAAATGTACTGAAGCAAAGTCATCTCCAATGAGAAAGTCAGCCTATACTTTAAATATACTTTAAACCAAAGAGTTCAGATGAAATGCACATTTCTGATCTTACAGTTCACTGTCAGCTGGAAAATTCACAAACTACCTCAGTGTCCGGTATGGAGGTTAAGCTACTTAGGATATGGGTCATCCTCATCCAAGCCCGTTTACAGATGAACAGTTTAGTGCTGTGATTATGAAACCATCACAGCGTAAGCAGTTTTGCTCATTAGCAACACACCTTCAGACATAAAACACTAACTCAAGCTTAGAAGCCGAATTTCTTCTCCCTCCTCACACCCCTACGGAAACAAACACATGTGATTTGACCACTTTAGGGTCTGAAAAAGATAACTATATTCTGCTTTCAGAGGCTGCGACAGATAAATTTATCTGCACTGCAGACGTCATGAAATCTAGTGAAATTCTGAAAGAATTACCTGAAAAGCCACTAAGTAAAATTACACTGGAACACTACGAGCACACAGAATATGCAAGAGCACAGGCCAGAACACACACCACTACTGTCCTGTGCTGCACCCTCATTAATGCAGGAGAGGTGCTGCAGATTTCATGTTTTCTGCAAAAAAGAAAAACAAAACAAAACCAGCTACTTGAACCAGCCTGGAAGAAGCGCAATGAAGTATAACAGCAAACTTTTCCAGAAAGTTCAGTCTGTTTTTCAAACCAGGTTAAGCTTTCATTTAGGTATGCTGAAAACATCCTGCAATGCCTCAGAATGCAAGCCTGGCACTAAGATATCTTAAATTCTGCATGACAGATGAGGCTCATTTAAGAACAAAAAGTAGAAAAACCACTTAAAGAGATTTGAATGGCCACAAGTTCCCATTTTTAGATAAAATATAGTCTGGTAAAAGCAACATGAAAATTACAGGCCACTTAATTCCTCCCACCACAGTACTGGCTCAGCAAAAAATAATAATAAAAAAGTAAAAACTTCATACCCTCTGCCTTAATCAGCCCTTATAACCCTGCTTAGCTGAGAGTTTGAGGTTCTCAACATGAAGAACTGGAACTTCTAAAACACAAGAACAGGAAGCACCACAGAGCACTCGAAGCCCGGTTTGAGTGGTTAACCCATCACACCAAAGCACCTGGAGGTCAGCCAGCAGTCCCATGCCCACCGCCTTCTGCACCCAGGAACCAGGCACAGCACGCTGCACTGCAAATAGAAAGCTGCAGTAACTCTCTGAAGGCAAAAGCACCATCACTTCTGGGTAAAGCGTCCCGCCTGCAGGTAGGTACCTTCACTGCCCTCAGTCTAGCACCCTCTTTAATTCAATATATCAAGTAGTTATATCGAGGCGAAACGTAACCTAAAACTTTATCTCAACACCCATCAGATTGCAAGTCTTCACGTGAAGACAACTTTTCCAGAAGAAACTAGTGACTTTTTTTTTCCCCCTGAAGGTTGATGAAAGCAGGAGAAAGAGGAGGGAAAGACAAAAGGAAAAGGATCTTAAGAGCAGGGAAATCATCTAAAACTATTTCACTTGAAGACCACAACACATCTGAACTATCCTTCAAAATTAAACAGAACAAGTCAGAAAAACCCTCCAAAATTAAGCACTCTGCTAAAAAGAACACGTTCTGTTTCAGGTACCCGGTTATCACCACGCTAACATACTGAGCTACATGGTAGAGACAACATCATGAGAACTGGGAATCGCTGCTTTCCTAACTATAATGAAAATTATTTCTTACAGTCTGCACACTGTGGTGTGATAATAATCAGCTATCTTAAACCCCAGGAGATTACATGACCTTTCCAAATCACTGCCAATGACAAAATTCCAGTTATGCTACCAGGAAACAGTAATTAGAAGTCAGAAATCCAAAGCCATGTTACAGTGCTATTCTGTACACACAAAAAAATTAACCTCAGTTTGATGGCCCGGTCCTAACTTTCAACACAAGCAGTTTTACCGGATAGCTGGAAATGTGAAGGATATTCTGGTATCTGCCTGTCCATTGCTCCTCCAAGAGCTGATGCTACTTCAGAATTTTGGAGAGTATGAATCCATATTCCAGAAATTTTAACTTCTACATGCAAAACCCACAACGTGTCAGAGGCTATTACAGGCAGCAAAGCAGCACAACATCTACTGAACAATCACCCATCTCCAGCTGCATCTGCTTTGCATAATCCACCAGCTTTTGCTTGCATACCTAGTTTTTGTAAGACCTGAGAACTCATCACCCCCTGTATTTGAAAAACCTTCAGAACAGTTTGCCATTCCCTCAAAATATAATCCTCATCAGCAGAGAGCAGCGTTCCAGATCACGGCAGGGACACATGCCTGTAACACAGCTCTGTAGCTCACAGCCTGCCTCCTGCCACCAGCAGCAAACAAACCCAGGCTGTCTTCATGGAAGACAGCATCTACATTGCCAAAACACTCACATTTCCTGATGCTAATCCCATGACCTACATTAAAAAAAAAAATCATACTGATGCAATATTTAAGCATAAAAATCTGGACTGTAACAGGTCACTTCATTAATCCTTTCTAAATTCATCTGCAAGCTATGTGCATTATTAAAAAAAAAAAATCTTACTTCCAGGTATAGCAGAGAATTCATATAAAAATAAAGGAACCAGTACAAGCACACACGTCTCAAAAAAGGAGTCTTACAAGATCTCTTAAGTAGTTCAAAAATATCAATAACTATTGTAACTTTAGCAATCCAAGTCAAAAAAAACTTCTTATATGCACCTTTTCTGCCTTGATTAGAAAGAATTTCATATTTTAAAGTATATTAACACTTACTGGTAAAATGTAGAGAAAAGTGTCACATAGTAAACTATCCCCTATCCAAAATCAAGGTGGGGTTTTTGGGGGGCATTTTTACGCCCTTTAGTCCAGTAAGACATGTAAACTAGTCCTCAGAACACTAATGAAAAACACATTTTGGTTTCAGAAGCAGCAAGATAATTTAAGTTCTAACCAGAATCATGCCTTACCATATTGACCAAGGAAATCCACCCAAAATGGCTTTATGGCTAGAAACCAATCCTGAAAGAGTACCACAGCAACATGGATTCTTCTGCCCTTAGATCAACTCTGAGAAAATACACAAGCTTCACCATATTAGGATGTCAAAACCAACAACAAAAACAGAAGCAAAGGGATTCCATCTCAGAGACAGGTCTTAACCAACCTATTTAATAACTACAAATACCTGCTTGTAACTGTCACATTCGGCTTCAACAGAAACACGGTAGTTCATCTAGATGCTTGAACTGCACTCTGGTCTCCCAGAAGAGATCAACAGTTCACTGCTGGGAAGAAGTTACGCTACACCATGAATTAACTGCTTTCCAGCACCACTCTGAAGGTACAGAGTATTTCAGCGGACTTTAAACCAACAAGTAGTTTATCCATACAGCAGATAAAAGAACTCTCAGAGATGAAAATATGGCATGACTTCCTTAATCTTTTTACCCAAAATAGATTGAGCAATACTTTGTTCTCTAGCCCCGCAATCAACATTATCTGTCTTTAGTCAATGTGCAAGCCGTTCCATTAGTTTTGATAGCAATGATTTATACCTCCTCGCAGCTCATTGATTTCTCCCAGCAATTGCTGTAGTTTGATATGTACTGCTGATAAAGAATCAGTTCAGGTACAGGAGAACAGCAACAAGAAAAACAAGGCTGATGGACCGAAACGTAGAGTAAGGCAGGAGATCTCAAAGCCATTAGGCTGAGAAGAGATATCTGGGAACAGACAATGCAACAACACTCAACGCCACACAGAATGTAAACTTCAGGTACAAGCCAGGGACAGTGCCACCAGAGAAAGCACAAAGGTACAACAGGAAATAGTTGCTTTCATCCTTGAACATCCCTCGTTCCACAGCCCTGCACTAACCCTCTTAAAACCTCTAGCACTAGCCTCTACGTAGCAGCTGTATTTCTCCAGAAACAAACTTGGCTAAGCGATCAAATCAGGAGGAAAACGGTATAATAAAAAAATAAATAGGTATAGTACTTGTAGGGTTAGGGGCTGGGCAGGAATTGACTAAGACAGAGAAAACTAGACACATCAGAAGACAACTGAACAAAAGCTGTAGTGTTAGGCAAAACTTGTAATTTTAAAGTTTCTGCACTGATTTCCTAGTTCCTCTGCACACCCATTTTATCCAAGCACTGCTTCAAGTTTACGTAGAGCCACTGAACACTACTGTTGCACAAAACAACATAGGTTTTTGGGGCGGGGGGATGATGGGGAAGGTAGTTTTGAGTTTGTTTTCCAAACAGAAAACACACTACCTCTAACAGACAACCTACAGATCACTCTGGTCCTTTAAAAACAGAAGGGGAGAGTTCTGAAGACAGGCCCTATATAAAATACTAAGGCCTGATCTGCAAACAAACCCAGTTCCCTTCACACAGTAGGTTATGAACTGGCGAGGCAGCTGAAAAGCAGATGTCCATGCCACCTTTTGTGACAGAGGGCAGCAACAACTGGTTCCCCCAGAGTGAGCTCCTCTGAGTTTAACTCACAACTGCAGGATAAGGAACAACAACAAAAAAAAACACACTACAGGATAAATAAGATTGAGAACTCAGAACTGAGTGACATAAGTCTTGAATTCCCCACAGTACACATCCAGGTAACCAGGCAGACACTGCTAGCTAAGTGACACACCTTCGTGCTTTATGCTCATTTCCCAGAGCAGCAAACAAAGAAGTAAAATATTAAAGGCTGAATTTATTATCAGTTCCATCATCTGAGTCAAGAGAAAGGTAGACTACAAGCAAATACAAAGATTTCTGGGCTTATTCTCACAACTAAGGACTTACCTAAGATTTCCAAAATATTTTGAAGAACTCCATCTTATTTTCAGTTTCACAGNGTCTTTTCCTTTTGTTCAAGACAACATACTCCATTGGGCACTTCAGCCCATTTGATTTCAAATACTTACAGTAATTTTTTTTTCTCTACTCTAGATAATCATGGCAGAAGTCAATGACTTACAGTTTGAGATTTTTTTCATCATTTCTAACTTCTTTTTAATAAAGGACTACAGCTCCAACACATACGATTTAAAATTCACAGTGTACAGTTCAAATTGGTATACTTATGCATCATTCATTAGACTACGTATTAGTGGGTTTTGAGAAGCAAGAAACAATTCTAACTGCAAGTTCCGAGGCACAACAGACCTACAAACCACTGTCCAGATAGCATCTCTGCCAACCTGCAGTGAAGTCCAGGACTATGCAACCTGGAGCACAATTAAATTACTTTAAGCACCAAGCAAACTGTTCTTGATCTTCATATAGACAACACCTTTGCTAAACATACAGCAGCATATCTGCCTCAATCTTCAGCATCTTACCACTTCACAAGGAGCGTGCAACAGGAATATCAAACATATGTTCCAACAAAGAGAGATCTCTAACTAGCACAGGATAATCTTATTTTGAGTACCAAAGGTTTCAGCAGGCTATCACATCCACTTTGTTTTTCTAGACAAATCGAAGAAGTTACCACCACCACCCCCCAAACACATTTCTTAGGCTAGCTGGAAAAGACGGTTCTACGAATTAAACAGGAAAAATCCTAGAGGATCATAATCAGATTTCTTCTCAGCATCTCGAAGCACACACACAGGCCTGCTTTGTTGAGTGCTATTAGTTTATTTACTGAAAACAAAACATATACTAAGTTTTGTATTATGCAGCTAAAAGTCATGAGATTTTATGTGCTACATAAATTTAACTTCACATAATTCATATTTTGAGATTCAAGCATTTCTATATCTATCTAGATATTTCAATATCTAACACCTCAAAGCACTTAGTGTTAACTAAGATGTACCACTCACTTGTTTCTGACACAGGTATTTAGGTATTAAATACCTAAAATTGTCCAGAGGACTAGATTGAATACAAAGCACTCTGATTTTAAAATAGAACATACTGGGGCAGCTCAGTTCCTCTCATTTCAGAAGCTGCATCCCTCGCCAGCTGCAGAAGGACACCAATGTTGCAGGCAGGAGGAGGTTGCAAGGCATGACATCTGGAGAGATACAAGCATAGCACATCATCTCCAAAAACATTTGTTGGCTTAGCAGGCTGCTCAGTAACCCTCAGCAAAGGAAGTCTAGTAAACCATACCCTGTGTTACCACAGCTGTTCCAATCAGAATGAGAAAGTCCTTACAGTAAAGCGCACACCACTAATACTAGATACTTACAGCTCGCTTTCCGCTGAAGTTAAACTGCAATTTTGAAGTGAATAATTACAAGTTATTCTGTCAGAGCAGAGCTGGAAACTGTTTTGGCATGTCACAAAAAAAACAAAAACAAAAACACCCAGCTTATCAAATAATATTATGATCTTACAGATAATTTTAGATAACATCCACTGACCTATACCCTAATATGTCAGGATGAACACTAAGCACATGTTAATGAACTGACCTTTCAGATGGTTCCCTTAATTCCAGCAAAAGATGAACAAAAAAGGTCAGAAAAGTGGGATGAAAGTAAAAATGTATGGAACAGCTCACTTGGAATAGTATAAGCAGAATTTCTTTTCCTTTCTGTACAAAGCAAATAACTGGCTGTTTAATTAAACCCAACATAAGAAAAGAAAGACAAACAAGCAAGGCCTTGCCTTCCCGTCAGTGATGTCAATTTTGTGGGCGTTTGCCTTTCTGAAAGTCATACAGAGAGCCAGCCTGATTTTGGAGTAAGGATGAACAAAATCACCACTGACACCTGCACTGGTGAAATATCATATACACAATCAGTCTGAAAGACTGCAANGTAAATAGTGACAAATATCTTCACATAGCTTTTAACATAGTACTGCATTACATAAAACTACAAAAAAATTCTAATCCATCCAATTATGGATAATTAATATTTTATTTCTTGGAGAGAGCTGGCAGTCATCACTGCTGTTTTCAAGAAGACAGCAAAATGATATTCTCATCTGAGAAAAACATGATAAACATAACTGGCAAGAAGTTTTAAGCAAACCTTCCTGATTCTCTGAACAGTGCAGAAACATGCAGGAAAAACAAAAATGGAAACCAAAGTATTTAGCTGTCTAGAATTCAATTAATCTCTAAAACATATAAAGGGTATTTCTCTTCTACACAGAAAACCTTTAGAAATTGCAGTGCTTTGGCAGGCTGAAATTCTAATTAATAAATAAAAACACATTTTTAATGGAGCAGTTTCACGCAAACTACTTGTAGCAATGAGCAGCATTTCTCATTAAAATGAGAATTAGATGTTTAATCATTCTTCCCCTTCACTTCTTAACTGTTTTCCTCAAGTTCTAATTACTACCTATGAAAATAACGCAAAGATATAGCCAGTCTTTACCACCACCAGTTACAGAACTATCTTACACCTCATCTCCTTGAGGCTCCCTCAGATCACCTTTGTTAGGTCTTCAGGCCTGTTTTCATTTACACATCAGGATTCCCAAACTGACAAGGCACGGATGGATCAAATTTCGGCCCTTCAATCCCACCAAATCAATGATTACTATAGTTCTCCTCTTCCCAAGTCCGAGAATCATCTTGTTTTCAAGAATTCCTAAACCAAGCATATTCAGAAAGAAAAGAATTTTAAAGCAAATTTACCTGAGTGTTTAAGTCAGCAAGTAACCCCAGAGATCTTGGTATTAACCTACATCGATTCCGCCTGCCCGTAAGCAAAACAAGGTTCAAACTTCTGAGCACGTTTCCAATGTCAGCTGACCCACAGGAGTCACCCACACGCATGCTTTAGCCTGACTTTGAGACGCTGGGATTAATTTTGACCGTCCTGAGAGGAGCTATCCTTATTCGAATAACCTTGCATTTACCTGAGGAGTGCAGACATGGGTAATTACCATGGATCAGCTGACAAGGCTAACCTACTCATTAATCCAAAGACAGGTCTTCAGATCACACCTGCAGCATCTCCTGAAGCACTGCTATTGTAAACCTCCTACAGTTACTTGTATTGGTTTTCAACAGGACTTAAATCTGGCAGTGTCTACATAACTGAAGAATTTGCCTCACAACTGCTTTCTCAAGTACACATTTTCCCCTGCATCCTGTCCCTCTCCCCCCAGTGAGCTATTATTTCAATAGCCAGGTCAATGTGCAACATGTGGTGGAATGATCCTTATTTTCTCTCACTTCCCAATTCCAAGAACTAAACAACTGAGTGTTCGGGACAGTGATGGAAGCCCACACAGAATTTAGAGCTATATCCAAGACTCACTATAAGTTACACTTCCAGGATGACCCCTAAAATATATTTTGGCTTACCCTTACAACCTTGTAGACAGCTACTAACAGCATCCACAGGGGCACTGAGCTAACATACAGGCAGCAACACCAGGTCCAGGCTGTCTCCAGGCGGCATGCACCAGCATTGCCAGGTCATTCCTCTCCAGCTGGATTCGAGAAGTCCTGGGAGTCTGGGAGGGGCAAACCTTGCCCCCTCCGCCTAGTACGCTCCAGGCTTTAAACATAAAATTTCTGCTTAAGTGGAAGACTGCATTATATGTCAATAATCTGACTTAACACACCCTATGCCTCTTTAATAAATCTACTAACAGATAGGTGCATTTAATACAAATAAACAGTTTTACAAGTCATTCGTTGTAAAGAACAAAATTTAAAAGGCCAGATGTTAGAAAACAGACCGATATCTGATCTTAATGTTCCCCCTCAATTTTTTTTTTTTAATGTGTAGTTTTATTTAAGTTTTATTTAACCATCCCCCTGATGCTTAGCAGTCTTCTAGTGCTTTACTAAAAATGTAATATTCTGCTAGAAAACAGATTCTGGCATGTCGACATTTTTGTACCAAGAAGCCTTCCACAGTAATTTGTATTGATTATTTTGGCATCTGAAGTAAAGGTACTGTTAGTAGTCAGCTCAATGCTTTTAAAAACCTCTTAACATTCTGCTGAACTACCAGTTGGCTCAAGTATCTATGGATTCTGCATACATTTCTGTCTGGTGAAAAACAAATCCATGCACACAAATCCCTAGCATACTAGACACCCTGTGAAGAAATAATAAATTGAGATTCTATGTTAAATAGAAACATGGGGGCTTGAAGGTATTTTTGTTTTTTATCATGACCTTGGCTAATACAAGTTCCAACATTATCAGTGGGGAGAAAAAAAACATTTTGAATGTAGTATGTATTCTTTTCATTTTGAGTCTGCACTTTGAGCAATCATGAGACTCCCTAAAAACAAAAAATCCCATCTTCTCTTCAACCAAATGTTAAACATTTAGCACCTCATTAACACAAAGTAGTTACTCCCAAGGCTGTAGACATTTTTTCACTAATATGAGCATTAAAATACAGTAAAAAAAAATACCCTAAATACTGGCATGAACACAGGCATTAGATACTCCAAAGAAGATTTGCCTAAGCATAATTCAACCACTTGAATGCACGATTTCTCCTTTTGACTTGCTAGCAACAAACCAGCGCTAAATGGAGTTCTTGAAACAATACGGTATGCCATATGGCCAAAACTGGATATTAAAATTGAGAATATCAATTACCAATCCACTAATGCTGAGAGCCCAAAATCCACGGACAGTAAGAATTTAATCCAATTCAGTGACTAAAACATGAGCCAAGCCCGACATTCAGAAGACAAATCTACTGCCGTTCTCACAGACAGCAAGGAACGCCGCTTCCCTACTGCAGGAGCCACGGAACTGAACAAAGGCAATGCTTCCTTAACATTCCGACTTCAGCAACAGGCGTAAGAATCTGCAAAAGCACACAAGTTCCATTTGAACTGGTATCTCACTGCACACTGTGCTTGAGAAATCACAACTCCTGGGCAGCAGTAGTTAGAGCTGTTTCCCACATGACCAAAAGGAAGCCTCCAAAGCACCAGGAAGTAGTTACACACCGCAGCCGACATCATCTTGCTTAATTTCAAGAAAAGGCATCCTAAAAACACAAGAGATATATATTGCTACCATAATTAAAGGATCCCCAAATTAATTAGATAAATTGAAAATGTTTCTTATTCTAAATATATTAGTTTTAATTGCTCTAGTTTAAAGTTTTAATAGCAGTAGAGTGTTCACTCTTGGACGATATTAAGAATACTGCTATACAAAGTTCTACATACTTCCTAATTATACTAAATTTTATTGGTTACTTACACATGAAGAGAAAATCTCATCAAGTCTAAATACAATACTTTCAGATCTCCATGAGGTAAAGAGATCCAAAACCATTATGCTAGGGATTTACTGTGGAATTTAAATTTACATGTTGTCAAAAATGTCATGACAGGATGCTTGCTCCGCACTGACCTAGCAGCTGCATGGACTAAACAAGGATAAATGCAATTTATCTTAATATAGGATCCCACTCCTTCTTCCTACCTATCCTGAAAGGCTGAAGTACTATTACCAGAAAATGCACAGTTAATTTCAAGTTCATCAGCACCTTAAAAGTATTAAGAGACAGAACTAACAGTTCAGTTTATTGGGTAAACATTCTTTTTTAAAAAAAAATTTGTTCTTGACACATCACAGGAGCAATTTGGCTAATTTCAGCTTGGACTTTTTTTTTTCCCTTAAAACAACAACAACAAAAAAAAAAAACCACATAAGCTTCAACTGCAAATTGGGCCTTCTCCTTCCCTTCTGTGTGAACTACAGCTGGGCTATTACAGTACAGTAACAAACAACTGATTCTACGGCAAGTCATAGATAAACACTACTAGAAAGCTTGATATTACCAAGGGTTTGGAGGTCATTTGAATACAGAGACGTAACAACCATTTCTTATTTTTCCTACTGGGCTCTAGTATTATTTTAAGCCTGAGTCCAGTATATCAAATATTAACCAAGCTATTTTATTTAGGTTACCGAAGTTAAAAGCTTGGCAGTATAGTGAAATATAGAAATTATCAACTGAAAGTCCTTTTTTCTTTTTTAAATATAAAAAAAATATATTAAAAACCATACTTAAAGGTTTCATAGATTTTCAGTATTACTTTAAAATACACCATCTCACAGACACAGGACTGCTTTAATTTTCCTAAACCCTTTCTGACTCTTTCCTATAGAAAGAACAACGTACCTACAGAAGTATGACAACAATTTCAGGTCAAAAGCAGCTTAAAAAGTCTCCACACATCATAAGCATTCCGAAGTAGAGGGGAGATCACAGACAGGTAACTGTCTGCATGGGGCCTGATGATTACCTGGCTAGTAGGAAACCAGCAGCAGCACACAGCCCTAGCAGAGCCTTTGTACACCTGCATTCAAGCTCTAAAACAGTGTTTTTCAGCAACAGGCTTAAGAAAAACAAAGAACATTTTGATTGCATTAAGCAGGCACTGCAAGGTAAAAAAAAAA
>VXAV01011345.1:41589-56773 GCA_013399715.1 Alectura lathami | reverse complement strand
CGAGGCGGGGCTGAGCCCGTCGGGCCCCCGCAGCTCCCCGCGGCACGGCGGTTTCCCGCAGGACTCCCCCAGAAGCGTCCCGCCGGGCCCTTCTTACGTGCCCAGGGGTTCCCTCGGTGCCAGCGCGGATTGCTGCAGCCGGCTCGGGGTCTGCAGGTGTCCGCGGGCAGGCCTCAGCGGGTCATTCACTTCGCTGCCATGACGCCCGGCAACCGTGGGAGTCACAAAGGAAGCCGTGAAATTGGTAACGTGATACGGAGGGAGTCAGAAGGGAGAGAATTCCACTTTCAGAGGTTTCACCATAGTGGTTTTGGACTGCTGTAAGAACGGTGCGTTGAAGATCAGTAATATCATGTGTTGCTGACTGAAATATTTTCCTACAGGACCACCCAGGGTCATGGGACCATTGCTCATTTAGGAAAAGCTTCATTCATAAGTGTGAAGCCATCTCTGAAATCACTGGATAAGCAGAACATGTATCCATGACACTAGCACTTATTCTCCCACCTCCTGTCTGTTTTAGAAATGAGCTAGATGTAGTTTTTAAGGATTATAAAAGTCACACATCACTGTGAATTGGTTTCTTATTAAACTAGAGTTGGACCAGAATGACTAAGTGTGTCTGCATTTAGATCCAAACTTTTTCTGAAAGCACAAGAGTTTGAATCTGGTGATCCAAGAGTAATCACTGTTGCAAAACTCAGTCTAAAAGCATAATGTTCAGAAGTACAGTTACAGGAGCAAAAACCTTAAGCTTCTGGGCAACTCAGATGTATTTCTGAGGATATGTTTCCAGCATCTTCCTCACAAAAAGGGCTCCATCCCTGTTGGGGTCTTATAACATGGAAACAAACATAAGATTACATCTTCAGCCGCTCTGGGCACTTTTAATACCAACTGTGCTGTAATTGTTGCTAACCCGCTTTGGAAGCACACTGTTAACAGGGTTTTTTCCTTCTTCAAGAGGGAACTTATCTGAAGGCAAGAGCTGCTGTGCTGAGCTCCTGGTAGTTTTAAGCTTGGCATTAAGCATGCAAATGTAATGCAGCAGCACTCCCAGCTGTCTTCACCTGATGTCCTCACGGAATTACCTACAGACCCGCTCTTTGAAGTCTAAAGTAGCAGGGTAATTGCTTCCAATAGTCACTCATCTCAGTCACTTTTCTGTTACCTGTATGGTGAAAGATCAAGAAACTATCTTCACGTACATTATATACAAAAACTGCTTAGGTAAGAGCATCCAAGTAGAACTCCTAAATTTTCAGTAGCCTGAGAGCGTGCATCTCAGATAATTGCAAATCTGCATTGTGAAGATCAATTCGCTCAGCTGTGACACTTCCGTCTTCGGTTGTGCTTGGAGCAAGTCTCTCGTGGCTTCCCAATACCTCTTTTTTCTTCTTTACAATCATTGGCATTAGGCCATATCATAAACTGTTTGGCAAAAAACTGGAGATATGCAGAGGTCTTCACTGGGAGAATCCAGGTTTTGGAGTGGGCCCATTGCTCATAGCATTTTTAAAAACTATTAATGTAGAATAACCCTGTATGCTCATTTTGAAAGCATTCCCAGAAATAACTAACAGATGTTGTGCATATTTTAGGAACATTACTGTTTCCAGAATATTACTACAATATGCATCACAAGCCATGGCTTGGAACTATAATCAGGATTCTTTGTATTAAGGAATGCACAGAGAAAACACAGTTCTTCCTTCAGAGAGCTCCGCCTGGTATAGGAGAGATGGAAGGTGCTGAGAACTACTTGCATCCTCTTTGGCCAGCACCTGACAGAGCAGAGCCAGAATGAGGAAGGGAGAATGCACCTTTGATTCTGGCTACTGTTTCCTATAGTGCATTCATTCTAAACACCAGGAGCTCCAGGACCAGCTGAACAACTCTGCATTCACGTAGCTTGAAGCTAGTTACAGTAACCTCATCTGATTTTCTGGTCTGTCACAGCAGAGCTTTATTTTTAACAGGTAGCCACAGAGTTACCTACTCAAAGCCAGGAATACCTCCACTGTTCTGTTCATAAAGAAGCTTTTGTTTTCAGAACTTTTAGCTAAGCGTTGCTCTGGAAATCACCATTTAATGGCACTGGAAAATTTCACACTGATTTGAGTTAATCAGCATTGAAGTCCTTTAGCGGGTAAGGTATCGTCACCCTTTCTTGAAGGCTGAATGAGATCAGGGTGGATCAGCCGTAAAGGTACGTGTAATCTATTTGCATTTATGGTACTGGATTTTCTGAGCATGGTGGGTGCTTCAGGATCTTTCAGGACAATGCAGAACACTGACACCTCTTTGTAGGTTTTGCCTGCCTGCTGGCATTCCTTCCAATGCCCCAGCTACTAACAATGACAACTTCCTGGTGCTGCTCACCAGTACTGAGATTCATAAGCAGAGAATGAGTTATCTAAATGAAATGCCTGAGCAAGAGGCCCTTAGTGACTTCGGGCCTGTGCAGTGTTGTTGACCTCCACCCAACTGCCTCAGCTGTGCCAGCAGAAATGGTTGGTGGCTGTTTTCACACAGGCAGAGCTATCCCCAGCTAAGCAGTGCCTTCCCGCTTCCTGCCGCCTCCCGTGGTGACTGTACACGTCCTCAGCATCTGTAATGCTTTAGGCTGAAGAGTTAAGTAACTTCTCAGCCACTTGATCTAGAGCAAGAGTCTGATCATAGGCAGTGATTCGTAAGCAGCGTGGTCACTGTCTCTTCCTTGATCATGTGTCATCAGGAAGATCACTGTATTGTAAAAATGACTGTCCAAATGAACAGGAGGAGACTTAAATCAAAGAGCTTTATTCTGATCTTAGCAGAAAAAAAAAAAATAAAGGATTTTCCATAGCCATTAAAATGCATCTGAAGTTGGAAAAAGACACATTGTTTGAAACTCACCATTTAGAGGTTAAAAAAAAAAAAAAAAAAAAGATACTCCTCCTGAGGGAATTCCTGCCTTTGGAAGACACTACTATTAACAGCAGATGTATCTACTTGGTCCCTCATGTTAATTATTCCCTCTACTACAAGGTTATTGTCACAGAGTCAGTCTGTAAATAAAACCAGTGGAAATAGGGTTTATATAGAATTTTGTGGGGGGAAAAAAGCAGAACTCATACAAGTTACCTTCCTTTCTGCTTCCCTCCTCCCCTCACATATTTGCAGCAATCTCAGAATCTTTCCATGTTCCAACTGAGATCCAATGATTTCCCAAAAATACAAGCCTCCACTTTCTCTTCCATTTAGCTCGACACTCAGTTAGCTGGAGCATTTGCAGATACAACTTTTGCCACGAAGCGGATTCGGTAGGATTCCGTAATGTCACCTTTTAAGGTCAGGAGGGCTGTCTCAATCAGAGGGCCATTGGCCTACAAAAAAATGCACACATATAAAACCAACCTATTTCTTTTGTACATAGAACAGGTCAGGTGATCAACTCCTAAGCAGTGTGTTTTTCAACTCAGTTGTAAGATGTACCCGTTACAGCTAAAGGTTACCTTCTCTTCCCACTTTGGTGGCTATTTTTCCATCTTCACACAATGCTCATACTGCAGTAAGCAAGTAGCAATGACTAAGCGCTCTGTCTGCGGAGCGCTGCAGATACTGTCACCACATTACAACCATGACAACTGGGCAAGGCAGCAACAGAGCATGATGCAGCAAGGGTAAGGAAAGCAATGGGCCCCGTTAGCAATGATTTAGTGTTAAATCTTGTGTAACAACTAGTGGTTGCCAAGAGGCACTATGTCAACCTCATATGTCATGCCAGGATCTGTCGTGCCTTCTTTCCAAACGATGACAGCATCCTTTTAATTTTGGATCAGGCCACTCATTCTGCCGTCCCACACACTGCTCACAACAAAAATTAGCAGAGTGATTTCTTTCAGTCTCCATGAATACCCAAGAAGATGAATTTGGACAGGCAGTTACAGCCCTAGGACTGTTTTGAACTCATACCAAGACTGCAGAACAAAAAGGAGCAGCCGAGGAAATGGGGTTCACAAAGCAGAAATCAAACAGGTCCCACTGACTCCCAGGAATATACCAAAAGAAAAGGTGCTCGCAGCCTTAAAAGAAGTGTGAACGCTGAGGCAGAATGATCCATGGGAACTTAGTTCTGTATCAGCAGGATTGCAAATTTTCTTGCAGAGGGGGGCATCAAGAAAGTCACTTCACCAGCCATCAAAGCACTATCTTTGGTGAATAGCAGCAGCATTTTGGCTCTATATAATGCCGTGGTCTGTAAGAAGTTATTTTAAAGTCTGTAAGGTGCAAGTGACTAACGCTTGTTCTCATCACTCAAGATGAATGGAAGTCTGAGATGAGATAGCAAGCCTCCAAATCATACATATAGTTACTGGCTTTTGTTCTCATATCGTAATGTGTCAAAGCAGGCTGTACTGCTGACATCTCCACCATCAGCTTTTGTATTGGTCCCTCAGTCAGTGCAAACACAGCTGTGGCACTCACTAGCAGTTTAAGAAGCAACTGTTACTTACATCAAAGTCAGCAGGTGGCACCCAAGAAACACTGATGCATTTTACTTGCCCAGGATCAACTGTTCCCTTTACAGATTCAATAGTGAATCCCTTCTCCTGCAGGACTGACAGGTTATCAAAACTGAACTCCACCTTCTACGAGAGACACACAACACACCCTCATTACAGACAGCTTACCTTCTTCATATAAGAACTGTTCATTAAAGCTTACATTATCCAGATGCTATATGTGGCCCTATTGTGTCCCAAACTGCTCCTCCCATTTGAAATTGCAAACATCCATCTTGTTTACTGTCACAAGACGTCAAAAAATTCTGTCCTAAAAAGTGAGGATCAGAACTGCCATTCAGTGCTGTGCTCAAACTGCGCTATTGCGGAATTAGGAAAGGAGATTGCTAAATAAAATTTATTGTTTACTTTTAGTATGATAATGCTAATTCCTCTTATTAACTCCTGAAAAACAATCTTTAATTTTCTAACACTGATGCTTTTATGTAAAGTTCATTAGAAAATCTGACAGTTGTATTTTTAATTTAGAGAACAGATTTTTGACAGAAGGCACTAGTAGCCATTTGTACACTGCCAGTATGTTTTACAGCATCTGACATAAAATTGCATTTTCTTCACCTTCTTTGATGCAAGCTGAGCTGTCCATATAGCTCCAACTTTCAGTTCTGTCACTGCTGGCACTAGAGAATTCTCTCCCTCGATGTGCTCCAGAACCAGGACAATGGACTTCACTGGTCCTTGCAGCTCTAAACAAAAATGAATCAGGTGAACTTTGAGGATAAATTCAACTCCCTGAAAGTGTGTCTATTTCATAACAGTACAATTAGGAGAGTCCAGCATATGGTACAAGATGTGAAAAAAATCTATAAATATTTAGTGCAAGTCAGAGAAGTGGCAGAAAGCAAATACAGCTTAGTTCTCTGTAGTAGTATTAAATTATATTAGGTTTTTGCAAGGTAAATTGCAAAGTTAGATGATCTTCATTAAGATACAACTGCATTAGAATTCAGACGAAATCTTTCTTTTAAGGGAAAGTTTCCTGCATTTCTTTTTGTGTTACGAATGTAGGTTATTCCATAATTCTTATTCATTCTGGTTGTGGAAAGGTTATCTTTAATTTACTTCTTAAAGGACGAGGAACATGCCTATGTCCCACCACTCGCTATTTTGTAATAAAATATAAGTGGCAGCACGTGACCTTCTTTTAGAGCTTCCTGCGATGACAGAGGAGATGTTACAGCCAGGGACTCAACAGGCACATCTAGTGGAATCCCACCTTCCACAAACATTGGATGATCTCTTGCTGCACCTTTAAGCTGGATCACATGGGCAATTTTCTGTATTGGACAGGAGGACAGGTTACAGCTTAAGTACCAGTAACTGGAATACCGACACAACAGCCTCAGTTGCTTCAAACTGGTATCATCTGCTCATATTTAATGCCAGGAGGCACCACACACCAACGCAAGACTCTGGCACCTTCCCCTTACCTTGTCTACTCAGGCGCTTTTGTTTTAAACACTTAATTCCTGGGCAGTGTGCCTCAGGAGGGGACTGGACAAACCATTTATACTAAAGCCACTAAAACAGGCAAAACTTATCTGCTGCCAAACTTGTCTTAAAGTTTGTGTACTTGGACCAGTTTCCATCTTATTCATCTTACTCTGATTTTCATTCTTACCTGCAATTCCAAAGATACTCTCTAGAGATACAAAACTTGCAAGGAGAGAAACAGTACTTAGGTGCTCACTGCATTTCCACTCAGTTTGCAGTGCCTGCTGATGGTCATTAGTTGTCACTCTTGGTTAACTTTTGGTCCGTCTCTTTTGGACCATAGCATAAAGCTACCTGCAGTGCTGCCAGCCTGCGTATCCTGGTTTGGGCTCTGTCTGAGCTCAACTGCTGCTCTACAGATGGAAGCCTCCTCCCTCATACTGAGTGACTGCAGAAGCAGCTTCCTGTACTCGGTGCACCTGCCAGTTTGCACTGTGCAGCGCAGCTCCACTCCCCACTACAATTAAATGCTCCTCGCAGAGAACCCAGCTGGAACTGTGCTCAGCAGCGTGGCAGCAAGCTAGCTCCCATCACCTCTTGTGTACATGGTGAGGCCAGCTGGATGGAAGACAGGACTGAATCCCAAGTTACAATTGTTACAGATTAGTAACTGAATATTTAAAACTTGAAAAAAGCCAGTGGGCCCCAAACCTGTAATTTCCTACCTACGTCAGTTAATCTACTAAGGATAATATTTCTGCCTACGAATCCTGTCCACTAGATAGAATTATTTGTAAATCCTACTAAGGTCCATACTGATAAAAATGACTGTAGGACATATTTAGACTTCAAGTTCATAATCCTGGCATCTTGATTGCCTTACCTTGCCAAAGAGCACAACCTTGAGACAGTCAGAATAGTACAGACTTTCATGGTCAGGACTGAAAGTAACAATGAAGTCCTGGCTCTTCCCAGCAATGATTTCTCCTTGTGCTGGAAGGACACTGAACACACTTAAACCGTTATAGTTCTGTGTTCCTGGTAAACAGAAACAGGGATATGGGTAGGAAAGGAGGGCAGTTCTGGTTTACTTCCACCTATATTTTAAACCCATTTCATTTTTTTTGGAACGTCAAATAAGTAAGATCTAACACATGGGTCTGCAGCAAAGCAAAACAGGGTATTAGAAATTCCAGATAAGTCCTTATATCCATTTAATGCATCAATCTCTAGTGGAGCTGAAGAGGCATCACCAAACCTTTCCTATATTCTGCCACGTCTTTTTTACAGAGCCAGACATCCCCAAATACACTTGTTAATATAAAACTGCTGTATGGGCTTATTTAGGTTCAAACACTAATGTCTCCTTACTTGTGGATATCCACTCAGACTGCATAAATTTACAGCTACCTATACTGACAGATTTAGTGCGGCTCCTGTTGGGGAAACAAAATTGTGTCTAATTACCAACAATCTCTGTTCTTTGCGAAGAGGATGTAAGAAAGGATGGAAGCCTCTGCTGATCTTTGTCCCGCGTTGACGAAAGCGAATCCAGTTGAATGGAGTATTGCAGGGTCAGTGTGGAAGTGTTCTGTATCTAATAACATGAATTTACACATCAGCATTTTCATTAAGAAAATTGATTCTCAGGCCTGTAGGATCCATATTTTGTAAACTGGCTGAATCTGTTTTGCTGCATTACTGCACTGCTGTGTACCCAGATGCCACACAAAGCATGTGTTACTGCCGTTCATAGCGTGTCATGTCCAGCCCTGCCCCTCAGCAATAGGGATCTGTTTCCTCTTAGCTCTTGCAGCAAGTGATATATGTTGGCTGTTGACAGCCAAAGTTAAATACTGGCTAGATCTATGGAAAAGGTGACGCAGGCCCCTTCTCTTTTATAGAAGGTACCGCATCCCTATTATTTGCATAGGCAGAACCCTGCAGGCAGCACAGAACCAGCAACCAAGGTCCTCTCTGCACAGCATTGTTACCTTCAGCCCCAAAGTGCCTCAGCCTCAAATCACTCTGCCAGGTGTGCCTTTAAAGCTCTCTTCTTTTGCCCTCAGCGTGCTATCAGCCTTACGTCCTGCCAGAGTGGAAACTATAGAACTCAGCCTACCTACAAACATTGTTTACCTTGAATGTGGAAGTTGCCTTCTCCCCAGCTAGCACATATCCCATATTGAACACTTCTTCCACAGAGCAAACAGTTGATGGCATCACCCCACGACCAGTGACACCCAGTGGCAGGTTGTTTTTCACCGTCTGGATTTCCAGCGTTTCACAGAACTGCCAAGAACGTGTCTCCATTAGCCCGTGAAGGAAGACACCCCCACACCCTCCCACAACACTGCCTGGGCTCCAGGTGACTCTCTCCCCAGCCACCCCAGCTCCTCTGCCCCTGCACCCCCAGCCCCAGTGGGCTGTTCCTGCAGAGCTTCTGGATTTAGCGCACAAAGATCCAGATGCTGAGAGGGGCTGCGCACAGGCAACAAAGTTTTGCTTATTATACAGACACATCCCAGCCAATAATATATGTATTTAACACAGCCACTCACATCTTTCTCTTCTTTCTCTCATTATTTTTTTCTCATTATATCTCTTACTCACCCATTTATTTTCATTTGGAGAAAAAGAGATGATGAGGGTCTTATTTTCACCTGGCTCAAGCATTCTGAGCGGTCTGACCAACATGAAGGGACCACTAGGATTCAGAACTGAGAATCTTAGCTAAAACAGTGCAACTCAAGGAAAAAAACTTTATAAACAAGAACTGGGAAAAAAGATTTAAGAGCACATTCTATGTGTTTTTCAGACCAAAAATGTGTAAACCAACCATCTATAAGCTCTTTGAGGGATCGATAACTAAGAAAAAAGAATATACCGGCTATACATTCTTGGGAATATATTCTTCATGTTACCTCCTGTCTGACTCTGTAATCTGCCATCTCCTGCCTGCTTTAGTGCCAAACAGTTCCTACAGATAAGACTCAAACTGAACAGCCACTGAATGGCAGATTAACTCCCACGTTCCAAACAAGGATACTTCCAGCTTTTCTGAGGAGATATTTTGTATTGTCATTTTCTTAATTATTGTGTGGCCTGTTAGAAATGAAAACAAATTGTAAAAATATGATGAAGCTCACTCATGCACAACCACTTCTTTTAAATCATGTTTCTATGTTAAACATTAATTCCACTTCTATGGCTAACAGTCAAAGTTCATCAGATGCTTTCAAATGTGGACAGTCACTTGCAGAGTTCCTGATTCCCCCTTTGAGGATGGAGTTAGCTTTTTACGTGCCTCAGCTGTCCAGATAGGCTCCTAACTTCCCATCTGAGTACCTTTTACAGGGCTAACTTCTATACTGACGTTTTAAAAATCCACCAAGTATAAAAAGAAAATGCAAAACTATGCTTAGAAGAAATGAAAGTCAGAAAAAGCTCAAAGCTTGAAATAAAATTTCATACCTACTGCGACATCACCAAAGTTGACTGTGTTCTTTCCGTTGTCTGAAGTAACCACAACAGATGGTGCTACAGCCGGACAGTGCACCTCCAGATACAAGGTGTTATAAGGGCTGAGGAGATAGAAGACGGATATTTGCTTACAGATCATAAAGAAAAAAAACTATTGTCAGAAATCTGTTCTGTTCACATGACAGGGTATCATTAAGCTGGTGTTACAAAAGAAAACAATTTTTAGTGGCTGATTTTTTTTGTGTATTGCCTCCACAGAAAGACGGACTACTACATCCAGCTATTACATTTTCATACGGTTGTTCTCTAAGCTGCTTTGATATTCATGTGTTAGGTTCTTATCCAACTAGCGGGGTGTAAGCACACATTTCTACAGCTGACCTATGAAGTAATTAAGATAAGAAAACAAATTTCCTCCCCAGATGAATAAATTAACATGCCTACCACTTCCCTGTGAAAATTCTGAAATATCAGGAATTACAAATGTCTTGATTCAAGTTGTTTGTGTGTAGAATACCTGAAGCTCAGCTTTTCTGAGCCTTTCTTTTCATCAGTACCTCCACTTGCAACAAAGCATGGTATGATGTATTTTTCAAACCTCCCTCTGAAATTCCTCATCAGGAAAGCCTGGGCTGCCATATAAGCTTCCGAGCTAGAAAATCCAGGAATAAGAGTCATTTTAGTAAGGCAGCAAGAGAGGAGGAAAAAAAAACAATCAGATATCTACTGACCTATTTGTGTTTACTTTTTTTTTGTTGTGTATTCCAAATGCAGTGATGCTAAACGGCTGTCTTGATGCACCATAATGGATCCACCCTACTAAAATTCTATGTTCATTGCAATCCATTGATTATAATTTTTAAATAATTTCAGTACAGGCCATACAAAAAAAAATTATATTTGAAAACTTCCATTTTAAAGTATTGCTAGGCATAACTGCATTCCAGAAATGGTAAACCACGGCCCATGGATAGGGGCCATCAGATAGTTTCCATCTGGGCTGAATTTGTTCAGCTCTGTTAGACCCACTTAGAAAAGGTCTGTTGTACAGTAATAGGCAGTGAACGTCAGCTGTCTAGTTGCCCTTTAAAATCATACTCCTGTTGCTCCAGCCAAATCTACCAGTGCAGCCACATCTCATGCTTTCTGATACGTTCTTTGAAGTCTTCAATTTCTCTGATGCATATAAAAGGATTCTTTGCCTTACATGAGAGGTTACAGCTGCATGGCTTAAAAGCAGTACTAATTTTGGAAACAGGATTTGCAATATAGCTAAAATTATTTCTTCACTACAGTTTTGTTTCTTGTCCACTTATAGGTTCTAGTAGATTTATTAAACCACTTATAAAGATAATTAGTTTAATTAGTAGAAGATGCTTTTGCTGACTTACTCAGGCTTTATCTCTTTGGATTCTGGTTGCTCAGAACTAAATGAAGAACTCAGGTGTTTACTGTTTCCAGCCCTTACAAGCTGTCTTGAAGATTGCTGGGTACTGGGAACACTTAATTTCCTTCCTTCTCTCTTTTCATCTTTCTTCCTTTTCTGCAGATACACACCAAACTTACACACTAACACCGATCACAGGTAATGCAGTCAAGGCATGAGGTGGCAAACAGACAGTCCCTGGCTCAAGGATACAGAAGCTAAGAGGCAATGCCTTGGAGGGTATGAAACTAGGTAACAAAAGTAGGATTATGGTAACAAGCCATAGACACAGACATTATTACAAGCAGTTCTAATAACCTTAAGTTAAAATGGGTATTTTTACCTATTTACTTCATAATTCAAGCAGACCATAGATGCTCATATAAATTAACTGACTCACAGCATTACATGTAAAGTCCTTATATGCTGTCAATCTTTAAGAAGAGAATTAAAAAAAAAAAAAAAGTACTTGCACTTAACATTGTCAAGAAAATCCTCTTGGAATGCTTTTGAAAATGTTATAATGATGTAGGATTGATGTGTGTTCACTGTTCACTGAGCAGTAAGTGCAGCAGTGCGCTCATACTCTTGTTTAGATCGGTCTTACATCAATCCTAAGTTTGGCCTTCAATATGAAAATAATTTTTTTATAAAAATACCATCTAGAGAAACAAATATCTGGAAGTAATAGACCAACAGCACGTGCTAGTTCTTAGCATTCCTTACTTGTATTTCTGCCCCTGTTGCAGCTGCTCTGCAAAGCCTCCGAGCTGCCTCTTCTCTGATTAGCTGATCTGACAATGTTGGTCTGAAGGACACTTGAATCAAGCTTTTCTGGGAGTGTGAGAGCATACACAAGAATGATAGGCAGAATTCATGTGTTATACCTACAGAACTCATTAGCAGCATATATTTGACAGCAAAAAAGAATATTTTTTCTAGTGAGATGAACGTAAGGATAAGGTCACTTACAGCTTTTCCGAAGTCCAGTATGTTACAGTGGGCTGGTTTTCCATGAACAGTATTTTTGATATCTAAACTATTCAGATAAACCGTAATAATGCTGGGGAAGGAACGTTCAGGGTGACAGCTCCCATAAATCATTAGCCACATTTGATGGTTAACCCCTCAAGTGCAATTTAAAACTGTTTCAAGTAATACAACGTCTTCCAGCTATGCTAATAATAATTTATGTTTTCAGCTTCATTTGCAAGTGACAGAACTTGTAGGGGTGTAGACGATCAAAAGGTTTGTTTGAACACTTGACATTTAAAGTGAATTTACCTCCCCAGGCAGCACAGTTCCAACAGAAGGCGTGACTGTCACAGGACAGTCTTCTGGCACGTGGAATTCAAATGAAGCGGGTCCAACGGGGGCAACTTCCCCACTGCCAGTCCTTGGGACAGCATGAGTACAGTGGCTGACACTCACATGAGAATTCATCACATACAGCGTTGCTGTAGACACATCATTTAGAGCTGTTGCTGCAAACTGAGCTAAGGAATGAGACAATTCAAGAGGTGGGTGGACTCCAACTGCTCTGCATGACAACTTGAATCGTCTAAAAATAAACACATGATAAATTGTCTCAGCATAAAATAGTCTCTTCATCAGCCCGGAAAATAGGAAACTGATCTTGTAGTTCCTATTTAAGCAGAATTTCTCAAGCTCACAATGGGAATTTTGCCTAAAGATGAACAATAGTACTATTTTTAATGCACAATTGGCTAGCCTGGACTTGAATCCTTCCTCTGTGAACTCCTAAAGATACATCCAGTCAAATCAGTAAGTTTTTATCATCATTAAGCATGAACTTCATGTATGAAGCATTTTCAAAACAATAATAGTGATAACAATAATTTAAAATAACCGACTCTTATCAGCTGAAGATTTCACACCTGCCTCAGTTCTGTCCTAGCCTCACCTCTTCGTGGTGGGCAGGGATTTCATTCCTGGACAGGCTTATCGTAATAGTAGAAATTAAGTGTGATTTAGATTTCTGCACTGCATACTGCTCAACCAGTTTCTTCCCCTACCTATTAATCTCTGACGTGCAGGTCAGTTCAAAGCTGTACTCTTTTGCCTTGCTGGCTTTAAAGATTATGTCCAGTGTCAGGCTTTCAAGGGGAAGAAGGACTCCAAATCCGTCATTGGGTTGAATTTCAACAAACTTCAAAATAACAAGAGAAGAAATTATTGTTAGAATAATAAGCTTGCAAATAAAGCTATATTATTTAATTAAATTATTAAACTAATAAAGTAAGAAAATGTTGGCAAGATAAAAAATATTGTTATTAAATCAACCAAATCTAGTGAGAGGGTTTCACTTGAGCTGCAGTGGCTAGCATCTGACCGATGTGCACTTTTCTAATCTCAAAATAACCTGAAGAACAGGATTCAAAATCCATTAATTCCTACTTCAGTTGGATCTGTTCCCCTGGCTTCTTACCTTTCTCTAATGATGTTTATTTATTCTTCATAGACAACTGAATGAAGTAAGATAAAGATCTCAACTGCTGTGCAGATACCATGATGACAAGTACATCAGTTTAATATCTACAAATGTATATTGTTAGTGTCTCCCCATCACGGTTCAATCATGAAACATACATGAAGTACAGCTTTAACTATTTATTTTTTAAAAGCCTTTTAAAGATTCTAATTTATTTTAGTTAACTACGTGTTTTTAATCACTAAAACAGCAGAGAAAGGGAGAATGCATAATTAAATGCTCCTTCTAGCTCTAATTCCAATATGCCAAACTGTTCCACACTGTGGTCATCATGCTATTGTGAAGCTTGACCAACTCTCATCTTTTGCAAAACAACAAAAAAAAAATCAGTAAAATAATAATAATCCAGCAGACCTAGCCCTCAGGGAGCTGGCAGCTCCTGTGGTTAATTTAGCTTCCTCATCAACCTACAACAGTCAGAAAATCCTTGAGGATGGTTCAAGGGATGATTCCTCATAAGGAACTTGGACATAGCTACCCTGCTTTGAGGGCAAAGAGTTTAGACATTTGGATGCAAACTGTGCACAAAATGCACCAGGTATGCTGTTAGGAAATTTCTTGGTGGAAGAAACAGGTCTGCTAATAGGATAAAATTATTAATGCCGTGTAGGTAAGACTAGTAAAATCTCAGTGAAGAAGTTTATACTACTTGGAAAATGTTTGTGGTATAATTTCAGTAACTCAGTTACAAAACTTAGCTGCCTCTTTGCCCAGCACTGCTGGCAGAAGTTTTTCCAGTAGTTTACAAGAACCAGTCCTGATGTATTTATACTTGCATTGAAACATGATTTCACAGTAATTAAATATATTTTACTACAAGAAGAAGGGTATTTGAGATAACGGCCTACCTCTGGAAGTCCCACAAATCCAAACTCTTGTGGCAAGATGGACTTGTTCGTTAGCGTGATGTTTGTCTGCACAGCTTCATAGATTGTGCAGTATCCAAAATTGATTTCTGGTGGACTAATTTCCAAGTCTGAAGTAGTTACAATTGCATGGACAGTAAAATTAACTTGTTTAGTCTGAAAGAAATGCAAGAGCAATGGATAAAAACCTATATCTGTAGTATTGCAAGGACAGGATTTAAGTGAAATGTCACCCAAAAAGATAACTACAAAAACAGTTTTCTACTTTATTCCTTGACAATAACAAATGTGTATGTAACATATCTGTCTTGAACTTCAGCCTCATTGTTCTTCAAAAACAAGAATAATAAAGGGCTCTTTGGAAATCAGAATTGCCAAAAAAAAGCCATTTTAGTTATCTCAGATTCCACATGTCAGAATGGAATCACATCTGCATCTCCAGGAAACGTAAACTGTAAGAATATGCTACATCTACGGTAGAGAGAAGAATAAAGAAATTGTGCTGTGGTATCCAAGCGCTCTCTGTTACAGAAGAAACTACTACAGAGTAAGTGACCGCTAACTGGAAGGGATTTCAGTTTCTTTACTGCAAGTGTGCTGACAAGAAAAAAACAACATGAAATATTTTGCTGTCATCATAGGACTTCGCCTAGTGAAGCAAGATTAGTTATCATTAAGTGAACATCAACTAAAATAATGGATTTCCATCTTTTGTTAGTCTGATAAACAGGATAAAAAAAAAAACATACTAACATTATCTACAATCAGTATCGTCATCGGCACTTCCAGAACACCTGTCTCTTCATTAAAATAGCTCCCTGCATCTTCAGGAAGAGAACACCTGAAATAAAAATATTACATTCAGTTTCATAAAAATATTTGGACTGTTTTCTAT
>VXAV01011345.1:16089-37314 GCA_013399715.1 Alectura lathami | reverse complement strand
GCATATTTATTCTTTCCAATTACTGTATTCCGTGTGACCAGAAAGAAATGTGAACATTTTTCAATCAGTTAAGAAATTTTGCCCTAAGCAATTTGACAGCTTCTATACTTGGGACCCCTTTGAAATTTAAAGTTTTCATTAGGATAGTTATTTTGCTTCTATACTTATAAGTTTTATCCCTGGGTTATCTAGACCAAGTAAAATCCCTTACATAACTTGTGCTTCTCATATCTGTAGGCTGAATTTTTGAGATAACAGCTNTAGGAACACTGAGCATTTCATAGTGATTGCATTAGGTAGAGGACAGACATCCGAGGCAGACCTGAAGACAGGAGAGTAAAAGTTCAGCAATGTCTGGACAACAGTGAGCTGAAATGTTGTCCTTCTGCTGCACTGCAAAGAAGAGGGGTCTTCAGACGTTACTGATGCAAACCATGGAAATACAAATATACCAAAAATGTCTGGGTCGTTGGTGTGACTGGTCACTGTCTGTATACTTACAAGGTACCTGCCACTCCAGTGCAGTGCTTCATTCCTGTATGGTTCAGGAGAAGTTACATCTTTCCTATGTTATAGGAAATGCAGAAGGACTGACAGGATTTATCCAGCATCACAGCCCATGGCTGGAAAGCCTGGTGATCGACCTTCTCACTAAGGAACAGTTGGCACAGGGCTGGCTTCCAGACTATCCTTTCATAAAATTCCTTGGCTAAATCAATTATACCCAATGTGCACTCAGTTTTAGACACATTTATCTCCCTAATATTTAGTTTTCAATTCTATACGATGAGACTCAGTGGGGCTGCAATTCCCTAGGGACTTAACAGTTCTATCACAGAACAGGCGCAGCACAGGGAATCTTGTGGGAGTGGAAAGGCATGTGTTACCTCAGATACATCTAGCTACTGCTGAGCCTGGGCATCCAGGACAGCAGTGTACCCAAGCCCAGTTTTCATGGCGGTGTAGAATTCAGAGGGCTTGTAATCAGGATATCCTCCTGAAATACCCGGAAGAAAGAAAATGAGCAAAACTGTTCTTCAGCCTGCTGTGATAACCAGATGGGTCTGGCACAGTGGAACCCCAAGGTATCACCTAGGGAGGTAAGATTTCGTTAGCCAGCTGTGGAAGGCAGCCCACCTGCTCTGAATGACAACGCAGTCCTGATAGAGTCTGTCATACGTACAGATCTTCAAATCAATGTTGGGATTGGGCACCCAAACTGGCACATCATCAGAAACTCCAATGGCACTGAAGCACAGCTGTTAGCACAAATCAAGAGTGTACTTATTTTTGTTAGTCTCAAATTGTTACTGATCTAGACAGCAGGAATTTCTGCTATAAACTACAGCTAAAATATGCACTCAGTAAAGGTTCTCTAATTAAACAAAGCTCTGGAAATCATTTGTAGAATAAAACCTAGATATTACTGTGTTCCAGAACAAAAGTGCATTATATTTTAGTTTGGATTCTTTACCAGAGAATGTGAAGGAATAGCATGCTGCCCAAGAAATGGAAGATAAATATTTAAGTGTTAAGTGAATGTGCTTCAATTCAGAAACTCAAGAGACTGCAGCTTGTTTATCCAGCAAAGAAATACAATAAGGGCAGCACAGTGCTATATTCCCTATAATGACCTGAAGTCTAAATTTCAGCAGCCACATAGCTCAACCTTGGAGAAAAATGATCCTTCCCTGCCAGAACTGAGAGAAAGGGTACCCACAGGAATGTGCTGTATGCATCTGCAGCTCCTTTTGTAGCTACTCCATCTGTAGACCATGGGGAGAGCCAAGACTGGCCTACTGAGCTTCTTGGAAGATTTTCTCCCTCCCCCCCCCCTTTTTTTTTTTGGCAAGCTTCTGTGAACTGTTCCCAGGCAGAATTTGGTTTCCAATAAAATGCAGAATTAAAATATGCTGAAGTGGTAACTAAAGTTGTCATCTCTCCCAGCCTTCACACATCACTTTAGCTACTGCATGCTGAATAATTCCAGTGCTGATATACCAGAAAGAAAATAAACTGCGTGGGTTGGGAACAGAGGAAAATACTTTCAAATTTGTAGCCAGGACATTAGATGTTTTCCAGCATCATATCTGATAAAACAGTTGGAGTACTTGCACAGAAACTTGAAAGAATCAACAGGTTTGACAACCATAGTGATTCAGAAAGAAGGGCCATGGCTTACAAAGCTACCTACTATCAATCAGAGGTCACCTCGCTGTTATGTCTGTAAATGTATCTGTCCTCTGCCTGCTTCTCCTGATTAAAACAGGCTCTGAGCTCTTGTAGTTCTTGGTAGATGTAGAAGTAGGAGGGTTTCAACAGTGTTTGGAAGCAAATCTTACACAAAATCACTCACTGGCTTGCAGTCTGAGTTGTCAAACGTGATCACAAACTCTGCCCGTACATCCCCAGGGATAGCTGGGATAAACAGAACCTGAAGTTTGACTGAGCCAAAGGGTCCGATTTCACCTTCGGTCACCTAAACAGGAAGTAATGCACTTTTAGTGAAAACCTCTCTTACTGTAGTTGGCTATAAATTGTACTGAAGTGGAGCAGGATATGCCCTGTACAAACACACTGCTACACTGAGTTTCTCGCTAGATTTAATGCACTACGAAGGGGAAAAATGTATCAGTAGCTCCTTACAAGGTTTGTTGTCGGGAAAAAAGTTTGGGATGATGTGGTTTCACAGCCAGGCATGGTCAGAATGCTATTGAGAGGTTCTTTTTACTGCAAGGCTTTGTATGACAGGTAGACAGTGTGGTTTAGCAAAGTGTTTCCATCATATTGGTGATTCAGTTCAAAGATCCACACCACTGAATTCAGTGTTAAGTCCTCCCGATTTTATGGATAGGTTCAATCCATAAATACTAAGAAGAACTAGTATCGGAACTCATACACAGATTATTTAATATGGCACAGTACTTCCTGCCCTGTCTTTTGAGTTGTCACTAGACATTGTATAGTGCTGAAACAACAGGAGAAGAATCAATCTGACAAGAAAAAAAAGTGGAATTATGGAAAGTGCAAATGTATATGGGATCTCCTTCAGCTCAAATATTCTCTATGGATCAAGAGAAAAGGCAAATATGTTGTGTGATTTCATATGAAGGATTAACAGTGGAGTACACTGAGCATTTGCCACCAGAGCCAAAGCAATTCACTTGATGTCCCAAGACACACACAGGCCTAAGCCTTCTACACTCCTTACCTTTCCCAGCATAATTTCAATTGGTGTTTCTTCAGGAGAAGGTTCCATTAAATTATGTGCATTGTCTGTGTCTGGATCTGAACTGAAATGGAATGCATCTTGAGCAAGTTGTTCTGGGGAAAAAAAAAAAAAGAACCCCATAAAATGCTGGATGTGTGCATCATCTATTCACTAAACCTCAAACAGAACACAACTGCATTGACTTTGGTAAATACTGCAGATCCAGTGATGTATCCCAGAGGATGGAGAATACAGGTGGAAGGAACTGTTTGGCCATGCAACTTTGTTGTAGTCCATCCAGACAGGTACAGTGATTCCATCTATCACTTTCACTGTTGAGATTCCAGATTTCAGAAGAAAAACAACCTACCACCTTTTCCTGGGATGCTTGGTTTCCTGTCATGGGAATAACCAATATACATAAGAAGTATTCAACACAAGTGTTGAAGAAATGAAGTCTTTCTTCTACAGTATTGGATCTAATTAAGCACGTAGCAAATGTTAGGAATGAGAAGGAAACCATCTGATGTTCATCTTTCTGTTGTCTTGTTCCTAGAATTACAGACTGTAAAAATAAACCTGTCGTGTGGATTTCTCTTCTGAGAGGTGGGTATTCAGTTGCTGAGACAGGAATGATAATATTTTTGCGGTCTGTCTAAGCTAGTTGGTTTCTATATTTCTCTGAAGCTGCATTGTTGATCACTAATGAGAATCAAGATTCTCTGTTGATTTTGATATAATGGTGCCAGTACATTATTTTTAGTCCTTTTTTTTTTTTTTTGAGCTCTCTGGAGGATTTAGAGTTGAGGCAGCATACAAAGAAATGTAGCATTACTATTAGAATGATGAACTACTTCATTTACTGAGTGACTTTGCAAACCGAATTCCACGGCTCATTACAGAAACCTTTACAAATGGATAATGCTTAACCCTGGGAAACTGCACTGCCAGTTTTCAACATCAGCACCTCACCTGTAGAGCTGCTTCTCAGGCTTGCCTCCGTCCTCTGCTGCTCCGCCTGTGTTCCGCAGTGGGCGGTTTCTTCACTGCGGTCAGGACAAATTTGTTCCTTCTTTTCAAGCACAGATGTCACAGGACTATTGCTGTCTTTCTTTTCAGGGGCAGAGCCACTGAGCTGTTGAGTAACCTATAGAAAATATTCAGAAAAAAAAAATTTATACTGTGACCTATCATCTATCTTGTATCCAGCTCCAGTTTCATCTAGGAGCTGCAAATGAGACTTCAGTTTTCTTGCAGCTGTTTTGGTTATAAATGGAATGTTTTGATTAATTTGGGAAAGCCTTTTGAACCTACCACTCGTCCAGTAGAAGATTTTGCTCTTTCTCCACATCTATTGCTGCCACCCGCTGATGTCTGAACTTGGAATCTTGTTCCCAAAGCTCCACTGTTTGTCAGGTTGATCGTCCGTGAAATTGTCTCTCCCACCACATGAGTGCCAAAGTCAATGAGCACTTTATCTAGTGCCAGCTGTAAGAAGATAAACCATTAATTACTACTGTCCTGGATAGCCAGCCATGTCAATTCAATGAGCATCCACCTTTTCAAGAACAGGACTTTAAAGTTCTTGTTATCATTTCAAAGACAGTGTCCAATAGTGACCAACTCTGGGCACTCTCCTCTCGTTTTGCAGAAGCCAACTGCTCTGAGCAATGCCTTGTTAAACTGAGCCACGTGCATCTCAGTCCACCCTATGTCAGGGGAGACAACACTGTTCATGTTAAATTCTGTTCATAGCAGCAGCTTTCACAAGTCTTCAGTGAGTTACTCTGGATGTAGGTTAAATCTACATGCCAGTTCTTCACTTAAAATTTGATACAGAATTCTCAAAAGATTTTGAGATGCTGAAAGAAAGCAGAGAGATTATATTCTTTCTTAATCAATGCCAGGAATCAAATATACTGTGTGATTTTTGTCTACTCTTTTTTGTCTTAACTGACATTAAGAGCAAACTCCTGCCAGTCTCGGATGAAGTTTCCAAAGATTCCAAGAAGAAATGATAGCTCATTTCCAGCTACCGTTTTTCTTCCCTCCATTCACACTGTGTCATCAAATTCTAGACAGAACCACTTCAGTTAATTCCACTCTGAAGCTGAAGTTACAATTCATGGTTAAGTAAATACATTGAGATAATTTTGTATAAATCTCAGTGTAATCTGGGAAACCAAGGAATGCATCATTTTCTGTAAGGAGACTATCCATTTAACAGGGAAAAAGAAATACATGCCTCTTGCTAAATGTTTTCAATCATGTTTTTGCAATCTCACATTTTCTGCGGTTACACTGACTCCAAAATAACTAAGCAGTCACTTACAATGCATGTCTTGGCTGTACACTTCAGTGGAACAGAAAAAGAACCTGTCTGGGCCATAAACATGACTTCTCCTTCCAGATTTTCATTTACCTAAAAAACAAAAACAAGTCCCCCAGCCATGTAATTTGTAGAGTCAGCCTAGTTGATGAATTTTGATGAAGAATATTCTTTAACATATTAAAACATGTCTCTAAGTATTCTACATTTCCACTTTAAGGCAGTGTTTGTTAACTGCATGGCTAGCTTGAGCCGGGCAATACCATAAATTGTTTCGTTTGGAGCAAGTTTAAAACATTCACCAGGAGTGCACCACTAGAACATCTTCCTGCCAGAGCTTGAACATGCTCACAGCCCTAGGCACGACAGTACCTTTTCTAGAGCTGTCGTTTGGTTCCCTGCCAACAGTTAAGTTATATTTTTAACCAGGCTAGTGGATTGACTAGGATTCTTGTTGCCGTGTAACGTATCCCTTAGGTGCACTTACCGCCGGCTTAAAGGTTACCCCTACTTCGCAGGACATGCCAGCAGATATTTTGCCAGGTGAGTCAAACCTGTGTAGATAAGCAACATAAAACTCCAAGTTAAAGCTATGGACGAGACCTCCAGCTCCTACTCTGGTAGGAATGGCAGAGAACATTCATGTAGTTTTCCACTTGGATTAATTTATTCACCTGGAGAAGTCAGAATGAACTACAGAACCCTGGTGCAACTGTGAGGCAACGAGGGCTGATTCTGTAAGGTTTTCATCACAAAGTCCTATAATATTTTTAAAATGAAAGAATTACTGTATTCACTTTACAAACGGGGCAACTGGTGAAGCTGTAGCTCAAGAATAGTATTAAGAACAGGGTGGACCAACCACCTGCTCTCACACCTGGGAAGCAGTCTGCTCTTATCGGTTCTGACTGTGGATCTGTATCATCCTCACCATCCAAACAGGAAATCAAGAGGAAAAACAGGGTTGCTGCAAGCGATGAGAGAACATGCTGCTTGCTGCAAGAGATACCAAAATTGTCTTGGATAGAAACCACCAGTCACTTCAGTGCCTCATCTCATGGCGTCTGTGATGCAGACACAATGCCCGTCGGAAGACAAGAAGTCTCACAGCTGCACTCCAAAGGAAATTACTAAGGCACAACCAGAGCCCTGTTCTGCCTGACAAAACCAGGTTGGACAGAATACATGGCTGAATGCTATAACCCGTGGGAACACCAATAGTGAAACACAGAACATACACATTAATCATAACTTTATCAAAACAGAACTAAAAACCAACAAAACCATTGCTTTCCACAGATTAGGGACTGGGCCCTTGCTGTCAGCACTTCAGGAACCAAGGACACGCAGCTCCTTTCCTCACTACACAAGAATGGAATATAATAATTTAGATCTAATGAAATCTGTTTAATTTGCTACAGAATTTGGTTATGTCTCCTGTTGTGATACAAAGGCACAACAAGCAACTCATCTACAGATAACCGTACTTACTGAATGCTGATGAAGTCCTTCAGCCATTGGCTGACTCCCACTAATCTGCAGTAGTTAACAGTGTAGGATGCATTTATCAGAACGATCTTCTTTTTGTAGATCTTACCAACATCAAAATCCTTGGAAAACCAAACGAATCAGGAGGTGTGAATTACAGGAAGTAGCATTGACACATGGAATGACAAAAACAACTCGTGTTACCACAGTCGTGCTGACAGTGCGAAGCAGTGTATACACCCAGTGAGCACTGCTCTGCTCCATACAAATCCATGTGAAAGCTACAGCCCGCAGAGCTGCAGGCTTGTACTTCACGGAGGTGGCAGCATTACGTCGGTACGTGCACAGCTGACGTACCAAGCTGGCCCGTGTTTTCCTGCCATGAAAGCTGTGTAACTGAGCGTTCACTGACACGAGACAAGCGGAGTCCTGCGGGCTGCTTGCCTGGCAGCACACGTCTCTGACACTCAGTTACTGCCCGAGGCCACACCGCAGCCTTCTCCAGGACAGAAGAGCGAGGCACAGCATGGTGCTTCCTCGTGGTGCGCTTGTTAGCTACAACACAGGGGGAAACTGATGAGCTCAGGTTCCTCCTAATATCAGTATAATATGGTAGTCACTTGCAGACTGGAATCTTCACTGAGCTATACTTCATAGTGGGAGTCATGACTTCGTTAACGCCATTGTTTTATATTAAGAACGTGTGTACAAACAGTATGTCAGTGACAGTTATACTGCCTTTTGTAAGTAATGGAACGCACTCGAACAACATGTTTCATCATTTACTCATCCTTCCAACAGTGTTTGAATTCTCTTAAGTATAGGAACGTTTTTATACTTAAACCTAAATATCTAATTTAATCTGACTATGCAACTTCCCTGAGAGATTGCAAGGAAAAAAGCAAGGGCTGTTTCAGGCTGGGAGGGGACACAGCCACAGGCAGCTCACCCAAACTAACCCAAGCAAGGGGTGTTACGTACCATGTAATCTCATGGTCAGCAATAAAAAGGGAAACAGGGACACTGAAAGGTTAGCCAGCTTTTGCTCGGGAACTGGCTGGGCATAAGAGTACTCATGGCAAGTAGGGAGTGCCCTTGCATCACTTGTTTTATTTTCTCTCTTCTTCCACTTCACTTATTAAACAAGTTTTATCTTGGCCACAAGGTTTCCTCTTCCCCTGCCACTTGTGTGGTGCTTAGCTGTCTGCCAGCTTTGACCCACAACAGCCAACAAGAATCTTCTCAAAGCAACAGGATCTTGATGAAGGCATCAGGATATAAGTCGAGTAGAAACATTCATCATCTTTACAGATCCTATGCAGAACGGCCACTAACCTTGAAATGAACGCAGCTTGGTTTGCTATGGAAAGTTCGTCCCTTACGTCCATGACAAGACACTGTTCCCTCATGAAAAATTCCAGTTTGGAATTCCTCCATTTTTTCCTCTTTTTTCATTACTCTTGTAGACAACTGCTTTGTATCCATTTCTTCTTTGGGTATCTAATAAAGAACATCAATAAAAAACACAGTGACAATAACTGTGATCACAGAACCTATACCACAAAGTAGAAGCGTCTGTGAATAGAATCTTCTAGTGCCTGGCCAGCCTCTGTTACTCTCCAGATTAAACTCAGCCTCCTAGCTTGTACGTGAAGAAACTCATCTACTCTCAACTGTTTGTTCTGTTGCATCCATCCAGCATTAGGGCATTGTTTTTAACGGCAGTAGAGGGGTTATTTTCTCTACTTCCTGAGCAAACATTCAGAGAAAATCAGCTAACTTCACTTGAGCATTTCAGTTATGGTCCAGTGCTTCTTCCGTACAAGTGCATGGGCACGTACTGACACTGCTGCTTTCTGAGCGATTCTCCAGCCAGATCTTAAAGATCTACACCTCAGAAAAGTGGTGTGTGGCAGCATACCTTGGAATAACATGTAAGACCTGAACTACACAGTTCCAGCAGCATTATTTACTTGTGTGCAGAGTACAGAATAGTGTTGCTTTGATAGAAAATACTCTTTTGTTTGCCTAGTCTGGGACAGAAAGTTACTTCCACATAAAGCAATCTGTGTTGCCAATTCAACAGAAAGTCAGGTTCAGTTTTCTCAATGTTTTTTTTCTTAAACGCAAATAAACAAGTGAACATGACATGATATATGTCCTCACATACCTCTGAAGTAAAACTGAAGCTTTGTTTCTCCGTAAGAGAAAACTACAAGGGCAGTGTCAAACAGCAATTACTCCAATGACATTCTCACATCTGAATCTCTGTATCTATGTAAGAATGACTGCATTTTATTTACAAAATGATTATTTTTAAGTGAGGTTAATAAATCAGCACCCGCCTCTGTCATTCCTTCAGATATGTACAACTAGAGGGAAACGAAACTGTGGCAATGGGTTAAGACACTTCTATGGACACTTTCAAAATCTTATAGACTTTAACTTAGCAGTGAGACACATACATATACACATCTATTTTTTTTCCTATTTTTATGTGAAGATAGCACAGCTTTTACCTTGTGCAAGTCACATTCCTGACTCCAAAGTCCTGGGAACTCTGGTTCTACCAGGGTCTTGTTCCTCTCTTTCTCATCTTCATCACTTTCACAGAGCACATCATGGGGGATTTTTTCAGAAAACTCTCCTACAAAGGCAGTTCTGTCACCAGCTGGGGAACAAGCTGGTGGAGAGCACCACAACTTCTGCGACAGAAAATAAATTTTGAAGATATCACTAAAAATTACTAGAGGACAGTTACATGAACAGTTAACAGTTTCCAAGGAGCTCTCTTAATACAGAGTGACTGGTCTATAAAGCTCTAAGGCTGAAGATGACAACTTAAGTCCATCCCTTCTCCGAGTGTCAACTCAGACAATTTTATAGCAGTAAGCATCCACAGGATGATGGCTGTTCTGCAGGAGGCTGGAAATTAGGCCTCAGGTGTGCGGGTGCTGACTGCGCGGTTCTGAGTGTTGTGGCTGTTCCGTGATAACCAAGGACTTTGTTGTCTTGTTGGATTATGACTTTTCCCACTAACAAATACAGTCCTCTGCCTTTTGTTTAAATACCTAAAGACTGCATGGGGACACTAGGTTCCTCAGGGGGTTCAGCTCCCACCCCTACTTTCCAGGCAAGTATTCCCTGTAATATTGTGCAGATCAATTAATACAAAACAAACGAACAACAACAAAACAAACCAAAAACAAACAAGAAAAACAAAGCAGGAAGCTTGCGTCATGAAAACACCATGGTCTCCTTTCTGACACGCTGGAAACATTTCTCTCGTGCTGACAAACTGATCCGAATTCCTACTCAGGGATGAAGGTGGTTAACAGCTAGCGAGGTTACCGTTATGCCTTGGGCTGTCTGTTGTGATTCATGTGTCTGAAATACACTTCCCACAAATACCCTTAAAAATACAAACCTAGAAAGTCCATACCAAACAGCAGTGTTTTTATGGATAAAAGTATCAACAATCAAGGGAAGGGAGACCAACTGTCCTCGAGATCTAACGGAGGAGTTACTCTCCGCTCACCCCGTACTGTCTGCTACTTGGCTGTAGCCTGTGCTAGTCAGAGGCAGAATCAAAATTCCCTTTCTACATCTTTGACACATACAAATCTAAAGATGGTTCTTAGACCTTTGCTGACCTGTGACACTGCTCCAGCTGGCTGTTTGCCGGTCTGCTCAATATGTTGCCATGTCTTCTTTCTCCACAGTAATGAATCCTTAGATTTACCACCTCTCTTACTTGCCTTAGTACAGCACTGACCATTTTTCCACTTGTGAATAGAAGCTGCTTCTTGCAAAATTTTAGATACAATCTCAATTTTTCGTGATTTTTGCTGTTCTCTAAAAGCTCTGCAATAACATATCACAAGAGACATTAAAACAACCATGGTTGTTTACTAATAATATTAATTATAGTCCAGCCTTCTGAGCTCGTAAGCAATAAAGGTTAAGTCTTTAAATTGGGAGCAGCTGTAATTTGTGTCAAGACACAATGGGATTCAGAGACTAAGTATATTTAGACTAAACATATTCAATCAGAGTGTTTTAGAAGTTGANAAAAAAAAAAAAAAAAAAAAAGCTTTAAAATCGTTTTCCTAACTTAATTATTGAAAGAAAATTGCGTATCTGAAATCCAGTGGATTTAACAAGGAGCAGAAGGGTTAGAGATAAGGCCATACATGCTGAACTTGGAAGACACGAATTCAGAGCTTTGTATGACTCCAGTTCCATGACACAGGGGACAGATCATTTAATCTCAGTTTTAATACCAGCAGTTTAATGTACAATTTTCTGCAACAGATATTATCCGCAGTAATGATCCTTTCTAATACAGACTCTCACCTCCTCAAACAATTCATGTCGCTCCTGATTCTAAACAGGAGAGAAGATGGTATCCCTCTCTTGTTTAAATACCGGCTGCTGCCCACTGAAGCTCTTTAATGGCTTAATTTGGCATCGTGACACCCCACTGCAGTAGATAAATGCCGCTGTATTTATAATAGGTTTGGGAAAACCCAGGCCCAGAGAAGTCACAAATGCAGGAGGGGTGTACTGACTGCCAGTGCTGTCTGCTTCAGGTATAAAGCCATCCTTTGTCCCTGCTACTAGTTCTTGTCTTTACCAATCTGTTTCTAGGCAATGTACAAATTGAGTTACAGGCTTTAATGACTAAAGAGTTAATTTTTTGCAGACAGTTCAGAAATATATATTCAGGCTCCAAGATATGCTCCAAATATGCTCCAAGAAAACTGAGACTATCCCTTCGCAGAAAAGGAGAGAGGTAGAGCCCTGACGCAGTTCCTCAGCGACTGGCGGAGTGGTAGCTGAAATTAGAAGAGAACTGCTGTGAAAGTGCAGTCATGTCACAGCCTCCACTGAGACTAACAAACTGCAAAGGGAAACAGTGAAAAGAAAAGAAAGCAAGGTGAGAAGAGGCAAAAACTTGAAGAGTTAGATATTTCCTGCAGATCTCTACAAACGGATACAGTTATTTTATCAACAGGATTTTTAGAATGTATAAAATGTGTCTAGGGATGCAGCTATCAAGACTGAAGTATTATTTCAAGACTTACACTTACTGAGCCTTTGCTTATTAAATCTACAACATCTGCTATAGGTTTCTGCCCTTGTAGAAGAGCCAGCATGCAGCACCACACTTCAACCACCTTCTGCTTAGTATCTTAGCTCAAAATCATCTTCGTATGTGGTTAAAAACAATCGTTAAACTTTGCACTGGAGCAGACAGGCACTATTTGTTTGTTTTGCTACAAAGGCAGAGGGGTGAGATGGGCCAAGCAAAGCAGGAAGGAGAGCGCATTGTTTCTGATCTGATTGCAGTGCAGCCTTTATATGGACAGCGTTGTCCCTCCAGGCATGCAGTCTGGGTTTACTGAATTGCCCTCCCGGGGCAGTTTATCTTCTTTGCAGTAATCAGAGCATGGGCTCCAAACCGTGGTTCTCTGAATAATGCATAAGCTCGAATTCCATGTGGCTGAGAACAGGCTGTAGGAGCACCACACACGCAGAGTGCAGCGGTGAGTCCACTCTCCTGAGACAGAGCCGCGTATGTTCTCCTTTGGAATCCAGCTACAGGGCCCCATGTACTCCCGCGTGAGCGTCAGCGAGACATGGGAGAGCAAGATACAAATGCACACTTACTGTTGCTCTTTTTCACGCTGTAACATTCGTTTATGAAGACAAATTTCCTTGGCAACATTGCCTCCTTCTGCTAGGATAGCCTCCCTCATTTTCGTCTCCTGTTGCTTTGCCTCAGAGGCCATTGCTTTGTTCCAAGCCTGGAGAGCCTGGAGTTTTTCCTATGAAGCCAAACAAACCACAGTTACATATTTGATTCACACATCAAAGAAAATCAAACAGGAAGTCTGCTGCCCTTATCCAAGTGTAAATTTGTGGTAGCCTTGTCTGCAATACAACTGGCTGTTTTCAAAATACCCGGTAGCCAAGCAATGCCAATACTGTGTGTGTGCTGGAGATGCAGGGTGCTCTGACTGGGTCAGGCCTACTTCCTCACCCCTCGAGTTTGCCCTTGAAATGTTTTTCAGCGAAGCAAAGTGTACAAGGTATTTACAGCTCTTATCAAATCAGTATTAAATTAAGATCATTCCCTCGTATTCCACAGGACACCACTGGATGAGGGAAGTAGCTCAGCTCAGAAATTCTTAATTTACATTATTTAAATTCTTAAGTAACCATTTTCTTCCATGTGTTCTCTCCATGTGAAATATTTCTCATTTGGGGATCTAAATAACTGGAATACTTCTGGGCAAGTTTTTGGAGAATTATTTGTAGTAGGCATTATTGTCAAGGAGGTTACACTACCTCAGGAGCTGGAGTGTTCACACAGAAGCTCCGTAAGTGACAAACATCTGTCCATACAAACCCAATGCCATTATTCCTGTAGCAAAATTCCCCTCAGTTCAAAAGGAGATTTGGTCTGTGGTATGGCAGCATCACACAACAATTCTGCGGTGAAAACTGGAATTGCTTTCGATACAAGCTAGCAGTGTAACAAGCCAGGCTCTTCGTTCCCCAGTGAAGCCACAGCAGCAGTACCCGGTTGGCAGTTATGCTCTTCTTCAGGGAGAGCACAGCTTGTATCCTTCTTCCCATATGCTCCTGAGTTTTCACTTCTTCCTTTGCGTTCTTCTCATGAATTCTGTAAGCAGAATCAAATCTTTCAGGCTCATACCCTGGGAAGCTTTTAGTATTAGACTGTTTCACCTGACAAATAGTAACTGCGCACGTCGCCTAACGTATTTCCCGCATATCTCTGCTTATTGTGACGCTGGCTGCGGGTCAAGTACAACAGCTCAAAGAGTCTTCTATACAGAGAACCAAACTACAAGCGCCAACAGGCTTTCAACCAGTTTGCTCAACAACTTTTTTTAAAAAATTTTGAATCCAAAAGTGCGTTTCACATTATAATATACATCTAGATGCTAAAATAAAGTAGGACTTCAGATGTTGCTCATAAAATTGGTATCTAAAAAATTACATGTTGAACTTCATACAAGCCAGCCACTTGTTGCCACACTGAAACTAAACCCTAGAAACATTAAAACCTTGAAATATGTGGGCATGAATCAAGTCTGTGAGTATCCCAGTTAAATTTAGCATCATACTAGAAATAATATTAGATATATTTGACATATTAGACAGCCAAAAAGATAAACTGATTTGGTTCAGTTTGTTTACTTTAATTACTGTAAGCTTGTACATGTTATCTAAAGCAACAAGTAAAATACCATAAAAACAGTGCAATTACTTCAATCACTTTTTCAATTAAGTCCTAATATACAAGTAAAAATAAGTAACAAATGCTCTGTTTCTTGAGTAGCAAAATAATTTAATATCACAGTAATTATATGAACATAAACCTACGATGAGAACATTTAGATTACCATCCAACCATAAGAGAGCAGGAGCACTAAGAAATGCCCTCTGAGTCAACTTCACCAGACAGCCGGATAGCGATTTCACCACATCGCAGAGGGCAGGTTTCAGACCCGGGATTCAGTTGCACTACTTCAGCTAACAACGGGAACATGCATGTAAGTGTCTCAAACCACGACTACTGCCTCCAGGTGGTCAGACACCTCATCCAACAGCAGCCCCCTCCACTGCCAGCCACCTGAAGACTGTACTAGGACAGGTGGACTGTCTGTTTTCCAGTCCTTCCTTACCATGAAAGATGTGAGGGCTTCAGAGCCCTGGCACTGTGGCAGAAGATTTCCAGGTGTAATAAGAGGACGCTATCTAGCAGAAAAGTGATTACTTTTCAAAGAGTACGGGGTAGAGCACTGTATGCTGAGAATGTACGAGAGGAAATAAAAAAGGAGTCCATGATTACCTTGCCATGCTTTTTCTCAGGAAGTAGACTGCTTTTTCATGGTTCTTTTTGGCATCTTCAAGCATTTTTTTGTGCCTTTCTTCATATTCTTTCTGGGCTTCCTCTTCTTTTCTACAAAAGACAGGCAAACCCACAGAACTAAGGAAACCTTCGTCCAACACCATGGTATCTAATAGTGGAGAGTTCATTAGTTTGTCCAGAAATGGGGGCAGTGTTTCCTCCCCTCTGTACAATCGCTTGTTTTCACAACACCTGCGAACTGATAACGTGGTGCCCCTTCACTCTCCAAGTCTGGATGAGCTTGATCCTCAGTTTGGAAGGTCCAACCATCCCGCAACAGTGCGGACACATGCAGTTAGTCTGATCTCGTACACTTAATTTCCTTAGACAAAAAGCATTCCCATTTGTCTTTAGCAAGTTGATTATGTCAGAAATCTTTCCCTGCATAACTGCCAGACTGTGGACAATTCTTATTTTATTTCTTTATCAAAATATCTCAGAGCCAACACCCACCTCAGAAACACAGTACTGCTATTACTTCCATTAGCTGGTCTTCTCAACACCTGACATAATGAATTGGCTACAAGTCATGCAGCGAAAGGAAGCGGGGTCCAACCTAGAGGTGCTTACTGTTTTCTAGACAGCTGATTTTCTTCTGCTTGCAGTGCTGCTATTTTCTCCTTCCAGATCCGTACTTCTGCTTGTTCTTGGTATCGCATCTCTAGTTCCTCCTCATCTTTTGTAAGTTGTTTATGGAGGATTTCATATTTTCCCTGCTCGATTTCTGTCTGCCACATCTCAAGCCTTTAAGACAAAGTATGAGCTGCTTACACAACTAAGGCATGAATTAGAAGTATTTGTGCTTATCCAGAAATTGCTATCACAGACAGGTCTACTGTAGTCCATTTTATTTTCCAATTAAACTGGAACTTAAACTTCATTTATTCGTGGAAAATTAACTCAGGAGCTGGGCTACAGCAACCAATTGCCTAAGCAATGAATTGTTCAGGCTGAAAGTTGCTCTCAAGATACTTTGCTTTGCAGTAAACCTCACAACCTCAAATAATGTAGTTCAGTACTTACAAACCGTTTCTGCAGAGATTAATTTTTGAATCCATTAAACAGCATTCAAAGAACACAACACAGACCGACTCCCATCACACAGGATTCTAATTCCCTCACTTACATGTTTTCTTTCAGTGTCAAAACAATTTTCACCTCAAAGTCCTTCTCATCCTCCAGTTCGGTGCACAGTCGCCTGTGCGTTGCCTGTAGGCGGAACAGGGCTGCACTGGTACGTTAAAAAAGAAACAATCAGAAACAAATTGGAACTAATGAATGCTAAAAAAAAAAAAAAAAAGAAAATCCCCCCCAACAAAATTGGCAACAATAAATAATAGCTCTGAAGCTGAGATTGACCTGTTAGAATTGCACTAGTTTATACGAAGTTTCTTATTCAGCTTTCTAAGCGACCATTCTTCGTTCAAAGGCCTAGCTTTCTTTAAACTATTGCACATTGGTGGAGATGTTGAAAAGCACTGACTGGTAGCTCACAGTGACTCTTCATTCCTTAAACTGATAAAAGAAGTATTAATAACAAATACAAGCAAACCTAGAGAACCCTGGCTGATTTCACCTTTAAAACTGCACCGCCATCCTCCACGCGCTTTGGTGACAGCGGCAGTATAGCAGCGCGGTTGTTTTATTCTCCTCGGGCTTCTCTGCCGAGGAAAACTGGCGTGCAGAACACTACAGCACCAGCACAGGATGAACCCATCACGTTCAACATAAACTCCACCCCTGGAAATGAGAATCGGAACTGGGTCTTCTGCCTGCAGTTGCTACTCTGCCTCCACAATTTCTGTTTAAGGCATCAGCTTGTGGCAGCCAGTGCTTGCACTGATGTTCAGACACGATGCACCTGGGCTTTGCCAGCCAGGAACCCATCAAGTCTTCTTATGTCACTATTAATTTGCTAAATATAATAGACTGAAAACTGCTATTTTTCTGCATTTCTAGACCTCACAATTTGACCTGTCGTAAGCATAAAAACCCACACAATGCTCTTCTGTCTTTGTTGGTTTTTCTTAATAACAATCTCTGAGATCCTGAGCAGGGAGTGCTCACACCTATCACAGACCTCTGATCAGCATTAAACTCCTGATTTCGTTTAACCAGCTGTTCCACTTTGGCAATTAATGCACCATTATTATCTGTCACTGATTGATACACTAACTTGAAGAATAACACAGGTCATAAAATGAAGCTGCAAAGTTTGTTCACAATACACTGGCTCCTGATACACAAGCCACCCACTTCTTTCTATTTAAACCAAATGTGAAGAGTACAGCAAATTGCCTCCCACTTCCTCGCAAGCGTTTGGGCACAGCTCCTGTATGCAGAGCTACTCCTGAAAGGCATTTGTGCATTTCACAACATAAAACAATTAAAATATGACAAGGCATGCATACAAACCCTGGTTGCAATGGTTGTCAGAAGGTAAACCATGGCCTCTAGGAGTGACACAGCACACTGACGTTGGTTGATCACACTGAACAGAATTTATTGAGCGATGGATAAGCATGACTGACAGCAGAGGACGAGGCTGACGGAGCAACCTGCTGTTGCTAGATCCTGCTTGAAAATACGTGCCTCTTCCCTGTCCATGCCCAACTTTCCGCCTCTTTCTGTGCTCTGAGTTAAGTGGCAGTGTTACCGCCAGACCAGAGAGCACAGAGACCAATGATTCCCATGCTAACGCACCATTATTTATTTCAAGAGGAGAAGCGGTTGCTGAAAATACCGAGTCACATGAACAGCAACTGCGGCATTAGCTCCCGCCAAGACAGGAGCGAACGCGTTGCTCTGAACATGCAGAGCAGCACTCGTGTCAGAGCAGCCTTCCGAGCTATGGCTGTTGTTGGCATGAGATGCAGCTCTGTTGGGTTGTGCTGACCTATTAACATCTCGAACGTGTGCGCTTAAAAATTCTGTAACTGTCGACAACATGACAAGGTGAAAAAAGTAAAGGCTCTCATTAATTACCCGCAGATAAACACAGTGGATGCCGGTATCTTTGGCACCCAGAAACATTCTCTACCTACACATTGCCAGCCTCCTTTTCTTTTTCTATTTCAAGGTCTGCGTACTCCAGCTGCTTTTCCAGCGTTTTGATCCGCAGCTGGCAGGTAGTCAGCTCATCTCTGAAACAAACAGACAGATTATGTACATTGTGAGTTCTCTACTCCCTCCCACAAAACTCTTATTTTCGAAGGATAAGATTCACAGCTGGGATTCCTCAAACCCCCCAGCTCCCCACCACCATGCCACTTTTTCTTTAAAGTTCTCATTATGAGGTTCTTCAGGAGCCCCTGTTAATTTCAAATATTTTCCCTAAAAATCCAGAAAAGTAACAGCCGTTTAGTCTGACTTCACTCATACCATCAAAAAAAGACAACAGCATAAACAGTACTTTTTACATTAGCCTTCTTCAGATACGTTTGCTTGCTAAAGAAAGTCTTTTTGACCTTACACAGCAAAACACCTTGGAATCCGTCAGATCTATCATATCCAACAAGTGTTTGCATCACCAAACTCTCATGACAAAATGACATACACTATCCTCTGTGTAACAGGCTCAGGGTCCCAGCATTTGCTGGTGCAGTTGTGCTGATGGCTGATGTTTGCTGAAACACTAACCTGATTTTCTGGACCACACGTTCCTTCTCTTTGGCTTCGGCCTTGAGCTGTTTCAGGTTCCTGCGTAAGGTCCATAGGCCAGTTCTGTCTGCATACTTCATAGCCTGGGCGTTATTAGTGTCGCTCAAACCATGTTCCAAGCTTTCTCTTTGGATTGAAGCACGTGATGAACCATGAGAACACAAGGGGAGTTTAAAAGCTACATGAAATTTGTACATAATCCATTTATCATTTGTGGGTTCTTTGTTTCAGTTTAACTCATTCTAGCAAACCGTTACACATATGGTCAGTGTAAGCAAGGAAAAAATAAAGGTAATCTGTACACAAATGTGAAGTACTCGCACTTAAGCCAAGATTTTCAGACTGAAATATCCAATACTGAGTGTTTATACCCACATTTACTGCATATCTTTCTTTTAAATGCCTGAGCCTCCTCTTGGCCATACCCATGGTTTCCAAGTTCCGGTTTTCCTGAACAATACTTGAAAAAACTTTGAAGGGAACATTCTAAACTGGTTTCAAACAGCGTATGGAACTGTTCAGTTTGTGAGCAAGTTCCTCTCCCTTACCGTTGTGGTCTATTTAAACATACAGAGAGAAAAGGTCTGAAGGTGTTTGGGTTTTTTTTGGTGTTTTTTTTTTTTTTTAAATCATCTTGGTGGATTTTGAGTTTCTCTGTTGATAATGGTAACACCGCCAACATTTACTGGCAGTGGGCATATGTGCTATGCAACTTCCCACATACAGCCATTAATAAACATTATTTCAGGTTTTCATCCTGCCTTCTAACCCTGTGCCAGGTGACTCCAGGGCAGAGATTAACAGAGATTAACAGCCTGGTCAAGGTAGGCCAAACCATGCTTTTCATCTCTGTGAAGAGAGCAGCAGCTACTTAAGGCCACATTCACACCACTGAATTATTTTCTATTCATGACCTTTGTTACATGTAAATTTATTTATCCAGGAATAAATCCACTCTACCACCTACTTGTAAAAAGAGTGGTACCAACCTATCATCACACCAGCTCTGTGCTAATCGACTGTACGCGGCGGTACAGAACTCTGTATACATTCAGAGACTTACAGCCCAACACTGGCATTATTCAACAGACAAAATTCTCCCGCAGCTCCTGTTGTTCTGTAAGTACAGAGCGATAGGAACATAACACAGGGTATTATTACAAAGAGCTGGGGGGCTTTCAGAAGTGTAAATTGCTCGCTGTAACACCACCCAGGCTCAGAAACGCTCCTCTGAGGAGACCTGATAAGCCCACATGAATGCGCTGCAACCGCTGCAACCGCTGTGCTCTATGTGTGCATGCTGCCTGTGACTAATTTGACAAAAAACATCCAGCTGAATTAACCAAATCTTCTCTTGAAAAGGTGAATTACCACTATAAAGGAAGGTATTACTAGAGCTGCTAACAAAACAATGAATTATTTACATGCTAGGTGCAGACTTGTCTCCAGCTCCTTCAGAAGTGACCTTGTTCCCCATCTTGCCACCATCAGCCAAATCTTCTTCAAGCTTGTATTCTAAAAGCAACAGTTTAAAGAAGAGACGCTGAGCTTCAAAATGCAAAGCTCTAACACTTGCTGCCAAGTCAAAATATGCAGAGACTCGGAGATGACATTTTATAGCATTGCTGCAGTGTTTAGTATAAACCAACAACAGGACTGCCACTGTACTAAAGAGAAAAACGACTGGAATCATTGCATTTCCTGGGAATGTCACACTCCCCCTAGAACCCTACTGTTCCCATCCACTACACGAGAAGTTAACATGGCATTCTGTAGGATATCGGTGTGATTTGCCATTTTCACCTTCCCAGGGTTCTTCCATGTCAGAGCACCGACCAGCTTGGCCTTCTTCTTCTTCCAGAGATGATAAAACAATTTGCGCCTCTTCATTACTGCCACTGAGCTTGCTTTCCTCCATATTGGCAGTTCCTTTAAAACAACCAGGCTAACAAAGAGAACACTGCATGTTTATACAAAAATCTTCAGGAAGGCATAATATTGATACCTAAATTTTGAGATAAATTAATAGCATTTAGTAAGTGCTTCATGCATACAAAATAACTGGATACAATCACACACTTTTCTACCAGTCACACATTTTGAGTCTTAACTTCAACAAATCTCTTAGAGAGCAGCAAGGACCCTGCCAAAGCATTTATATATACGTAAGAATGGGCTTCTTGGTGAAATGAGCCTTCCAAGTGCACGTTACCCGCTTCAGCAATGACTTCACCCCAAAATTTTACACAATCTTATGCGGCTCTCCCGTGTTAAGTCAGCAGCTCCCAGATGTGAGCCCATTTCCTAGAGCTCAGTCCGTTCTGCGCGACAGCCAGAGCCAGGGACCACGCCAGGGGCCTGCGCGCGGCACCAGTGAAGGCAGCGGCCCAGCTTTGAGGGTCTTTGTGCCAGTCCTCTGGCAAAACTCGGAAAACCACGAACTAGAAGAACGCATTTCTCTCTAGTTAAGGAGCAGCAAAAGTACACTATGGAATTCCGAGTACAGGATACGCTTGAAGTAAATGACAGGAGCCACCTTAAAACCAAAGCAGGACCCCCCCCCACACACACACACACAAAACCACCACCACC